>JAULAV010008066.1:0-367500 GCA_030789695.1 Scilla litardierei | reverse complement strand
ATAATCTTATAGATCACATTGCAGCAGGAGATAGGTCTATAATCACCCAAAGAGGAGGCGCCAGGCATCTTGGGGATCAGAGTGAGGAAGGTGTGGTTGAGCTGCCTGAGAATACTGCCAGAGGCGAAGAATGAGTGCACGGCCCGGAGCACGTCGCTACCAACGACCCCCACATCTCCTGAAAGAACAAGGGAGGAAAGCCATCCGGGCCCGGAGACTTATCCCTATCCATGGAGAAGAGCGCCTCTTTAATCTCCGTGTCAGAAATATCCCTCCCAATCCAATCGCATGCACCAGGGGAAAGGATACGCTTAGGGATCACCTCAGGAAAAGATGTGGAATAGGAATCATGGTGGTAAAGAGAGGAGAAGTAATCCACGGCCTCAGAGCGCAGCGTCTGAATGTTGGTGGTGCCCCCCCATTCGGCCCAATCAAGTGCATAAGGCTATTGCTGGCTAGACGCTCCCTGGTAGCAGCAAAGAAGAAACTAGTGTTCTTGTCCCCCTGGGAGATCCAAGACTGACGGCTCTTCTGCCTGGCCTAGCTTTCCTCCCAAGCAAGGCAAGAGGCAAGGGAGCGAGAGAGGGCACGGTCCTGACAGGTGAGGGCAGGGCACAAGAGAAAGTTAGTGTGAGCACGAAGAGCAGAGATGTCATCCCTGATGGCCTCAGAGGGAGGGAACGGGCGACGGGACGAGGGCCAGTCACGGATAGCCCCTTTTAGGGCCTTGAGCTTGGAGACCAGTCTGAACATGGGAGACCCCGAGAAGCGGCCCCTCCAAACCGAGAGAAGCAGGCTGTAGAAACCAGGAATCTGGAGAAGGCTGCTGAAGAAGCGGAAGGGCTTGGGCCCCGAGTCTGGAGGAGGGATGATCTGGACCAGGAGGGGAGAATGATCGCTAGTGCCCGGTGGAAGGTAGGAAGCAAAGGAGTCAGGAAGGATGGAAGTCCAGGCGGTCGTAACAAGGACACGATCAAGTCTGCAGGAGATGCGACAATTGCCAGAAGAGTTATTGCTCCAGCTGAGGTGGTCACCAACACACCGCAAGTCATCAAGGCCGCAACCCTCAATGCAAGCATTGAAGTCCTCCAGGAGCCTAGGCAAAAGGGGGCAGCCGCCCAGTTTTTCATCAATATACAGAGTAACATTGAAGTCCCCCAAGACAGCCCAAGCGCCTCCCCCAATCACAGAAGAGTCACCAAGGAGAGAATCCCATAATGGAGATCGAGCCGCAGCAAGATTGAGTCCGTAGACAAAAGACAGCTGGATAGACAGGCCCCCCCCCCATTCTTGCAAAAAAGGGTGATGTGCTGAGCCGAGGCGGAGAGGACGGTACACGCCCAGACAACCGGGTCAGCCATGACCCAAACCCGCCCCTTAGGAGAGTGCGCGTAGCTGTGGAAGGCAACCCACCCCTTAAGGCAACAGGAGGCAACAATATCACTACTTGGGTCCAAAATCTTGGTCTCAAAAAGGCCGACAAGGGATGCCTTGTACTTATTGATGGTGAACTTCACATCCCTTCGCCGTGATTTAGAATTCAACCCCCTCACATTCCATGCCAGAACCGACATAATCAAACGATGGTGGGGGTTTGGCTCCTAGTAGATACACGGGAGGGAGCCGGGCTTCCAGAGCTAGCTTTCTTCTTATTCTTCCCAGATTTGGCGGGGACGGCATATGCAGGATTGGGGATAGTGGAAGGAATAGGACACTCCAAGTGGGGCAGGTTGCTCCCAGAAGACCCCTCTGCACAAAGGGGGGGCGTAGCGCTCACAGGAGACCCAGCAACACAAGTAGGGAAGGCCGTCGGGCCCTGAACTGAAGCTGGCCAGAGTGCCACAGGGGGGAGGAGACCAACCTCAACCGCCACAGTGGGGGGGTAGGAAGACCCAGAAGAGTGCCACGGCAGATAGGGGCATCCCCCATCACAGCAGTAACAGCCCCCACCAATGGGCCAGGTCGAACCACGGAGAGGGGAGCGGCCATAGGGGAGATCACGGCCACATCATCCAAGGAGGCGGTCTGCAGGACAGGGGCAGGCCGAAGAACACTCACGGGAGGAGGAGTGCCGCATTTAGAAGGGATTCCAGGTCGGAGGGCACTCACGGGAGGAGAAGTGCCGCTGAAAGAAGGGATTCCAGGCGGTCGTCGGGCTTGGGCGATGGAAGGCGAAACCCCGTGCGAAGGGCAGGAGGGCGGGGGCCGAGGTAACCCGGGAGAAGAGGTCGTGGCCGAATCCTTACAAGGAGCAGGGGAACATTTGTAGGGGAGGAAGCATCAGGCGCAGTAGACCGAGAACGGGGAGAAATGAGCGATGAGTGACGGACCGAGTCAGCAAGCAGATCCGGGGAGTAACACGGATCAGTCCCAACGGCGAAAGGCATTCCCGCTGCGAGAGCCACTGCAGAGGGTAGAGGATGGCCTAAAGGGGGGCAGAGGAATTAGGACGGGGGGGAGAGGGGGCAGGGGTACTCACAGAGGGCGTAGTAGGGACAGCGGCACCAACACCAGGCGCCGGGCTGGTGACATTGGAGAGATTGGATGGAGGATGATCACATAGCGACGAAGAAGGTGGGCTGCTGGGGTCTCCGCAAGGGGGGCGGGAAGGGGAGGCACACTGGAGAATGGCATGGCCAAAGCACTTGCAGTGTACGCAGAGAGGAGGGATGCGCTCATATTCGACCACGACCGGAATGACCGAGCCATCGGCAAGGCGAGAGAAGATAGTAGCAGGGAAAGATGAGGTGGCGTCGACCTCAATGAAACATCGGGTGAAGGAGAGACGCGATGCGCTAGCCGTGGCAGAGTCGGTGAAGAGAGGACGTCCAATCGCGCTTGAAAGCTTGCCGAGGATGGCGTTAGATCAAAACTGAAGGGGGAGCTACGGAAACCGAACCCAGAGCGGCACCGACAAGAGAAGATCACGATTGAGGCCGATGTGAGGAGCCCAACGCCTCAGGACCAGGAGGCAACCATCGAGCAACCAAGGCCCACCATGAAGGATGTTGGCACAGTCCGCGTTGGTGCTGAATTGAAAGAAGAAGAAGCCATTCTCCTTAGAGTGAAGATGGAATGCGGATGAAGTCTTCCAGGTTCTAGCCATCCAATACAAGAGGCGCCCATAGTATGGACGAGGACCCACGAAGTACCTCACGAGGGTGTGCACCCATCTCCCCGAAGCGAGAGCAATGTCGTCCGGGAGGATGTAGACAATAGTGCTGTCCCCAACGACGGAGGGGGGAGAACTCCAGGGAGAGATTAGGGGAAGCCGGGGGCCGGGGGCGCAGATAGCACTGAAGGAGGTAGACGAGACATAGGAGGAGCGAGGAATGGCGGGAGACGACGAGGGAGGCATTTTGCCAGACACTTGGCGTGCAGAAGATGTCGAGGGCGAGGGGCGAGCAACCGGCAGAGCCCCGCCCTTGCTGGGCCCCGAAGGCAATGGAGGACGGCTAGCACAGCCACGGCCACCCCCACCATGGCCACTCCGACCATGTGGGTGGCCGCTGATCCTATCCCTAAGCCCGCCATCATCAGATCGCGAAGAGAACGGACCCAGGACAGAAGCATGACGGCGACGATTAACCACAGGGATCCAAGGCTGATCCACCACAGAGCCAAGCGGGGGGACATCACCGTCCGCAGGCGGAGACAGGCCTGTCTGCCGGGGGATTGGAAACCCAACGCCCGAGGGATCCACAGGCAGAGAAAGAGGGGCAACCAGGAACTCTGGGAAGGGGGAGCACGGTGCTCGAAGGCGCCAGGGGGGAGAGCATCAAGTGGACGTGCCGTCGGAGACCCAAGCGAAGGCCCAGGGAGCGCAGAAGCCGGAGGGGTAGGGGGGATTCAGTGGCAGGGGAAGGTGGGGTTCCAGCGGCAGGGGGAGGGGGGTTTCAGTGGTATGGGGAAGGGTGTGGAGGGCAGGGGAGGGATGGAGAGCGTCGGGACGGTCACCGGAGCGACGCCGGTGCCCCCGCCCTGCGGCGGCGCAGAGAAACGGGGAGGGGAACAGGACGCCAGCACAAAGCCCGAGGGAAGGGGGGAAAGATATATATATATATGTATATACATATGTACATATGTATATACATATGTACATATGTATATACATATTTTTGAAGGGTACATATATATATACTAGTCATTACCCGTGCCCATAGGGCACGGTTTATTTAATGGCTGAGTTTTTCTCCCCCACAAATTTCAAGTTCTCCCAAATTTCAAGTTTTCCCACAAAATTTCAAGTTTCTCCCCAAATTTAAGTTTTCCCCCAAAATTTAAGTCTCCCCAAAATTGTCATTACCACCTAGGACAAACTTGCCACGTAGGACAAAGCTTTGTCCTAGTAGGATAAGATTCAAAATCTTCATAGAACTGGAAAAAAATGGCCGAAAGGGGTGAGAATAAAAAGTGTGGGTGTGTGTGTGGGGAGGGTACATAGGCAAAAATACAAAAACCGGGGTTGTATGTGCAAAATTCCCCACCTCCTCTTTTATCCCTCAAAATCTCATCTCTTATATTTTCTCTTATTCAATTTCCCTGTTTTATATAATAGATATCCAAATTCTCTTATCCAATTTCTCATGTCCAAATTCTCTTATCAATTTCTCTTGATAACATCCGTCTTTTATATAATAGATATCCCTTATCCAATTTCTCTTGTCCAATATCTCTTATCCAATTTCTCTTGATAAAATCTCTCGTTTGTAATATAGATATCTCTTATCCAATTTCTCTTGATAACATCACTCTTATCCCATTTCTATCGTCCAATATCTCTTATTCAATTTCTCTTGATAACATCCCTCTTTTATAAAATAGACTAGTCATTACCCGTGCCCATAGGGCACGGTTTATTTAATGGCTGAGTTTTCTCCCCCACAAATTTCAAGTTCAACCAAATTTCAAGTTTTCCCACAAAATTTCAAGTTTCCCCCCAAATTTAAGTTTTCCCCCAAAATTTAAGTCCCCACAAAATTGTCATTACCACCTAGGACAAACTTGTCACGTAGGACAAAGCTTTGTCCTAGAAGGATAAGATTCAAAATCTTCATAGAACTGGAAAAAAAATGGCCGGAAGGAGTGAGAATAAAAAGTGTGGGTGTGTGTGTGGGGAGGGTCCATAGGCAAAAATTCAAAAACCGGGATTGTATGTGCAAAATTCCCAACCTCCTCTTTTATCCCTCAAAATCTCATCTCTTATATTTTCTCTTATTCAATTTCCATGTTTTATATAATAGATATCCAAATTCTCTTATCCAATTTCTCATGTCCAAATTCTCTTATCAATTTCTCTTGATAACATCCGTCTTTTATATAATAGATATCCCTTATCCAATTTCTCTTGTCCAATATCTCTTATCCAATTTCTCTTGATAACATCTCTCGTTTGTAATATAGATATCTCTTATCCAATTTCTCTTGATAACATCACTCTTATCCAATTTCTATTGTCCAATATCTCTTATTCAATTTCTCTTGATAACATCCCTCTTTTATAATATAGATATCTCTTATCCAATTTATCTTGTCCAATATCTCTAATCCAATTTCTCATGTCCAATATCTCTTATCCAATTTCTCTTGATAACATCCCTCTTTTATAATATAGATATCTCTTATCCAATTTCTCTTTTCCAATATCTCTTATCCAATTTCTCTTGATAACATCCCTCTTTTATAATATAGATATCTCTTATCCAATTTATCTTGTCCAATATCTCAAATCCAATTTCTCTTGATAACATCCCTCTTTTATAATATAGATATCTCTTATCCAATTTCTCATGTCCAATATCTCTTATCCAATTTCTCTTGATAACATCCCTCTTTTATAATATAGATATATGTACATATATATATATATATGTACATATATATATATATGTACATATCTATATATATATATATATATATATATATATATATATATATATATATGTACATATGTATGTATGTATATGTACATATAGATACATGTATATGTATGTATGTATGTATGTATATGTACATATACATGTATGTATATGTATGTATACATGTATGTATATGTATGTATACATGTATGTATATGTATGTATACATGTATGTATATGTATGTATACATGTATGTATATGTACATATACATGTATGTATATGTACATATACATGTATGTATATGTACATATACATGTATGTATATGTACATATACATGTATGTATATGTACATATACATATATATATATATATATATATATATATATATATATATATATATATATATATGAAAGGTGAGTGCGTATATTCATAAATGAACAAAGATACGACTGTACAAAACCACAACGGGGCAGACCACATGCAACTATTCTGCTTGGGAGAGGCTGGGAAGCAGTCACCAAGCATAAGAATCACCATGTGGAGAGCCCTGAATCCAAAGCAGAGGCCAAAAGAGACCTCAAAAAACTAGGCCTTATTACAACCAGAAATACACATGGGTCAACAAACCCAGAGCACCGATAGGGAAAACATAGTTCCCTGCCCCCAAGGAAGATGACGGGTTCAGGTGTGACGAGGTTGCCTTGCTCCTAGTCACCCGAGTACTTGCCATATCAGAAGGCCCTATACTAACTTTGGAAGATCCAGGCAGGCTGGAAAGGAGGGCAAGCCATTCGGGGCTAGGGATGGTTTTGATTTTGGGGTAGGAATCACTAGCCGAGGTTGATGGCTGTGGATTACGGCTAGTGGAGGCATTGGTTGTAGTGTGAGAGGGACGTGGGTTGGGGATGGTTTTGTTTTTGGGACAAGATGCTTCAATCGAGTGTATGGGGCCAGGAAGGGCATGGCTAACTTTATCTGTTGCTAAAGATGGGAGTGTTGAGTATTGGACTCTCCACCTTGATTTTGATGATGATCAAACACAAATCATTGTGATTAACTCATGTGTTTCCAGTTAGCTAAAAAGTCACCAATTAGATTCAAGAAGATCAAAAGTGACTACACGTGTTGATTCAAGTGGAGGACTTGGTAGATCAACAAAGGTGAAGCATTGGCTTGAAGAACTCAAAGGCTACTTCAAACCTCAAGCCAATGGCATCAACAAATGAATGGAGATTCAATCCAAAGAGAAGAAAGGAATGGATGAGTCAAAATCTTCGAAGACCATGACGTTGAAGATATTCAAGTCATTCAACTAAAAGACTCAAGTCCATGAAGAATTATGGAGATCGTCGCCAAAGTAATTTGTTCATCTCAAGCGACGTCCCAAGACTTCCTTAGAACGCGTGATCGTTGTGCCTGGAGCTTTGTTGAAGCTCAAGGAGTATTCATGAAGTCAAGGGATTCGGATTCTCCATGTTGAAGCTTCGAAGACGGTTCGTCATATTATTTATATTGTCTTCTAGCTTCGGTTTAGTAGAATGTTAAGCCTTGAGTAGTACTTGCCTAGAAATCTTCATAACTTTCATATCGTATCTCTAGGATTGCCTTAGAAGCCATTCGAAACTTTCCCGTAGCCTATCGTTTCATTTCATGGCTTCATATGCATCTTAGTTGGTTCAAGAAGAAGAACCAACCGACTAGATGACGATCTAATCGGTTGGAAATCCTTCTTGAACCGACTAGATATCCTTGCTTAATTCAGCCCATTCACTGTTGGTCAATTAGTCGATCTAAGAAGGTTCACCGACCGACTAGATGACGATTTAGTCGGTTGGAAATCCTTCTCAGACCGACTAGTTATCCTAATCAATTCAAGACCATTTGTTGACCAATTAGTCGATCCAAGAAGGTTCACCGACCGACTAAATGACGATCTAGTCGGTTGGTGTCTCTTCTCAGACCGACTAGTTTTCCGTGTGAAATTCGACCTTTGTACTGTTGACTAGTTAGTTGGTTCAGGAAGGATGGTTAATCGATTAAAATCTAATCTAGTCGGTCTAAGAAGGTTCACTGACCGACTAGTTGTCAATCTAGTCGGTTGATGATCCTTCTTAGACCGACTAGTTCTTACCCATGATTTCACCATCTTCTCTGTCAACCATCTAGTCGGTCCAAGAAGGTTCACCGACCGACTAGTTGCAAAACTAATCGGTCAGTGATCCTTCTTAGACCAATTAAGCAGCTTCAGAATAGAGCCGTTGGAGCATTTAATGCCACAAATTTTGTGACCGTTTTCTCTCTTCCCTATATAAGTTTGAGTGCTGCTAACCAGGGATCCAAGGCTGAAATTAGAGACATTTTCACACCTTTGAGAAGAGCCATTCAACTCCAATTCCAAGCTCTCTCACCTCACAAGAATCTCTCGCTTACTCTTTGAGCCTAACTCCTCAAGAGAGATTCTCATTCCTTGTGAGCTTCTCAAGCTAATAGCTTGAATCCAAGTCACCATCTACACCCTAGCCATCTATTGATGCTCATCTTGGTGGAGCTAGGGTTTGGTGATCTCATCTTCCTCAAAATCCATTCTTGCCCCAAATTGGTAAGTATTTCTCAAGGCATAGGATTTTGTGGTAAGAAGTTTTATATTTCATTCTTTATACTTCATATTTGTTGTATACTCACGGTGGTGAGAGGATTGGCTTGATCCCAAGTTGTGGGAGTCAAGATTTCGTTTTACTCTCGGTTTGTGAGAGTGTGCTTTGTACTAGGTTGTGGGATTAAGGACTTTGCGTGTTCCCGGGTTGTGGGATACACGGACATCGATTGTAGGTCGATTGCACTTGTTGGAGGTTTTCCACAAGTGGGCTAAAGGAAATCTCTAGAGGTTTGCTAGAGTATCCAGAGGGGATCCGGGTGTTGCTGGAGTAGGGCACCGGTAACAAGTTGGGGAGACTTGGGTGGCACCGAACCAGGATACATTGCATGTTAGCTTTGCATTCTTGCTTGGGTTGTTGTTCATTTCTTATATTCCGCATTTGTTGGTTAAGTAGGGTTTTATTTGGCGTAAATTCCTTATAATTCTATAAAACACTATTCATCCCCTCTAGTGTTTGTTCCTCATAGCACAGGGTCACTACAATTGGTATCAGAGCAAGGTTATAGCTATGGCGACCAACAACAACAACACACGAAGCCCTTATCCTTCATATCTCCTTGGGCCCAATTATCAAATTTGGAGTGTAAAGATGAAGGCCTATATTCAATCCATCGATGAGGATTATTGGAAGCTTGTGGAGAAGCCCTTTCATGCACCTACCACTCCCGAACATGAATGGACAAATAAGCAAAGAGAATTGGTGAAGAAACATGATGAGGTAATGAATATCTTGCTTGATTTTTTAACTTATGATATTCTTATGCGTGTGTCCAAGGCAACAACGGCATATCAAATATGGCACATGCTAGCGGAGCAAGAAGAGTCCAACTCGGAGTGTTCTTCCTCCAATGATGAAAGAGATTCATTCATGGGTTTGATGGGACGAGAGGATGCCACTAAGGGTGACTCTAATGACGAATCAAGTGATACAAGTGAAAGTGATAGCGACAATGAAGAGGTAAAAATGGATGATCTTAAAAGTGCTTTTGAACAATTATTTGATAAATATCAAAAGCTTACGCATAAATATTGTGATGCTAAGAATAAGATTGCTAGTCTCACTAACACATCTACATGTAGCACCTCTAACAATGACACCATTGTTGAGACACTCGCTATTGAGAAAGCAAGTTTGCTTACTCAAAATGGCATGTTGAGAAATGAGGTGGAGTCCCTCAAATCTCAACTTGATCGTGTTTCCATTGTGGATATTAACGATCTTGAGATTGAAAATCTTCAATCTCAAAACACTTATTTGGGCATTGAGAATAAGGATCTCAAATCCCAAGTGCACGAGCTCACCACACATGCATCCACCTTGAATGCTACTATTTCTTCTATTTCGAAGAAATATGAGATCATGTCCTCCAATGTTGAGAGACTCAATAAGGGGAAGGACAATTTGGATGATTTGCTAAAGAATCAACTACCGGCGAACCATCGTGTTGGCCTTGGTTATTCTAAGGCAAGTGCATCCAATGCACGCACCTCCTATAGTGAAGTAACTATAGATTTTGTGAGGCTATCCTCCGGTGCATCCACGAGTGGTGTCTATAACAACTTGGGTAGTTCTACTACTAAGGAAACCACCACTCCTATTCCTCCCTCCTTTGCGAAGAAACCCACTAAGGGTGGACACCAAAGGAAGGGACATGCTTTCATATACACCAATACACGTAGGAATGCATCCACTTCTCACATTTCTACAAATGATGGTTTTTATGTTCCATACCCACGAGCACGTGCAAACACTCATTTGAGACACTCTCATGCACATACTCATGCTCATGCACCTTCACATGCTTATGATCACACATCACATCCACATGTGCATGCTTATTCTCCTGATCATCCTCATGCATACACACCTCATATTCATCCACGTATGCATGCAACACCACACCATGGACCATATTCTCATCATCATGCTTTAGCACAACATAATGTTCCACACACACATCCTCATGCTCTTGCTAGATCTCATGTTCCTAGGCCACATGCACCACGTAGAGATCAACCTTTTGTGCATGCAACCACTAGGAAGAGGATACCCAAATCATACACTATTTGGGGTCCTAAGAACACTAGCATTCATGATAAGGATATGTATGTGCAATCGTATATTCATGATATTATTTTGAATGATGATTATGTTGGGAAATCACGGTCCTCTTGGACTTGGTTTCTGAAGGGTTAGTTTCCGTTGACCCTTCATTGCTTGGTACCATAAGCTTATATTCATTTTATGGGTACCAAAGCATTTGTGATTAGAATTGGTTTATTCTTTTGTTTGCATTTTGCTCTTAGATGCTCATGTTTATTAGTAAATCATTGTGTTCATGATTTTCATGTCTAAAATATTTAATATTTCTATGCAACACATGCTTTGGTTCATATTTATGTTTTGTTGCATGTGATGCATGTCATGCCTTTTGGATAAATATACATGTTTACTTTTGGTACATGCATGTATATGGTTAAATATTTATCAAGTATCATGATTACATGCAACATAAACATTGTGTATGATTACATTAGGATATGGGTTACAATTATTTGAATTTAGTATTTTAAATTTGTTGCCTAACCCATAGGATCCAAAAAGGTTTTTGGATACCAAAATTATATTTTCTAGTTTCAATCCACATTGGGATACCAACCCTACCAACTCCTTGATTTGCAAAGATTTTCATTCAAATGGAGTTGATGGTGCGTAAGTGATGCATCAAAGTGGGGGGGAGCTTAATGTTGTAAGTATATTCTTACATTTGGTATTCATGTATGTTGGATGCATGTAGATGTCACTTTGTGTTTGAGACTATTTCATGCATATCCTATGTTTGCATATTGTGTGTCTTGTATGTCATTCATGTCTATGTATTTCACGTGTGTCAAATTCTTGACTAATGTGCATTGTGTATTCATAATCCTCACTCATATGTTTATTCGAGGATTATTTATAACATGTGTCTTAAAAAATTTCATGTTAGAACTCATGCTCATTTGCATGTTTCATGCACGGGACACGCTTATATTTATGTTCCACTTCACAAGCGTGCATCCCAACTTCCTACTCATGCCTCTACACAACCTCTACTTAAGAATCCCAAATTACTATCTTTTGGATTCCTAAGAATGTTTCTAGGCATGGTATGAACACACATATAGAATCGTATATTAGTAATGACATATTCTCTTGTGACTCATATTGCGTTTCATTGATTGGGTACCATGCTTGTATGATTATCTTTTTGTACTCATATATATATGTGAGTTCGTCCACTACTCTCAAGTTTGCATAGTTTGTATGATTGTGTGGGAGTATAACATGTTTTGATTGCTATCATGTTATGCTCATCTATATGTCATTGCATTTCATTCGTATTATGTTGTGCATATAAATTAGTTGATTTCTCTAACCTTTGGTGATTTATTATCAATTTGCATCTTCCTATCTTGTTGATATGCCAAAGGGAAAGAGAAATTTGGTTTTGAAATTTAATACTTTATGCTTTTCATGCACACTCTTTGTGGTATTACTTTTCATGCCTTCCTTCAATATGTGTTGTGCCGTGAATGTTTATTTTGTGCACGTATGCATATTGAACGAGGAATCTTTCTGCACACACTATTGTATTAGATGTGTGTATTCATAATGATGATTGCTTGTATAATGTATTGTGATTAAAACATATGCATATGAATTATTAGTCTAGGTGTACCTAAATTTCTAATGGTTGAGAATTGTTAATTCCTGATTTGCATGATTTTCATGATTATCTTAACTCATTTCAATGCATGTCATGCATTTCTATTGATGAGTGTTATTTACAATTGGTAAATGATTGGTTATTGGACGACTTGATTTTGTTCATTACGCTAAGAGGGAAAGCACAGAGTATCAACCTATTGGATCCAAAAAGTTTTTGGATACCACCGATTGTTGAATTGTCATATTGTTGTGCAAGATGCCTACCCTACACACTCCTTGGTTTACAAATGATGGATCAATTCAGAGGTAAGGATGGTGCATTGGAGATACACACATATAGGGAGAGCTAAATGGTTGTAAGTATGTGTTTTGTACAATTGGTATTTTAATATATTGGTTTTGACTACCATTTTTACAATTGGTATTTTAAAATATTCGATTTGTGTAATATAGCATACTTCTTCATTAGCTCATTCTTGTCACAACCTCATGAAAATTGTTTGTTTATGTGATTGCCATATTCATGTATGTCATGTATGTCTTATTACGACTCATGTATCATGGTAGCTATAACATTCATATAATGATTTGGTTAGTTGTTTATTGATGTTCATATCTTTGGAACACGTTGTCATCACACATCGTATTCCTCACATGCATGCTTCTGTGTGAAGATTGTTATATGTTCTGGATATGATAACTGATATGTATGACATGCTTGCTTGTTTATTAGACTGTATTAAGTATATTGATCTTAATCTTCATTGAAATTTTTTCAATTCCTTCATTTAAGATTCATTTCTTGCTGGCATGCTATACTTCATCATGTTATACATAATTCATGACATGTATAAGATTAATGATTTAGGATCTTTATGCATATTTGTTCATTGTATCACCACACATCTCATACTTTTCCTATGGTTTGTATGATTATCTTTATGAGACGTATTGATATGATTTGGGGTGATCAATGTATGTTACTTGTCATTTTAATTACTTCATGACTGATGTTTAGCTATAATTTTATTCAAGAGATCTTTCATGTCTATATCTAAATCTTTCATGTATGATATTTTCACAAGTGACATAACATTCATTCATATTAGTTAGTGATCTTCAAGCTATATTTCTCACTATGTCATCTCTCATCTAGGGGTGGCAATTCGGGCCGGCCCGCTCTTATCGGGCCGTGTCGGCCCGGTCCGGTTTTCTTAAAGGACTGGGCCGGCCCGGCCCGATAAGACTTCGGGCCATTCCGGAGAGGCCCGGGCACGGTCCGATAAAAATTCGGGCCGCCCGGCCCGGTCCGTTAGGGTTGAATGAATTATGTATTGTGACAATGTTTTATCATATTTTTAAAAACAAACTTGTCTCATATGCTTAAAGATGCATCGAAATGGAGCACAAAAGAAGAGGATTAAGTGGGGTTGCATAAGGTGATGTGTCCTACATTGTTTTCATTTATTTGACAAGATGAAGTAACATGTTTGGTGGTTCTTTGTCTCTTCTCGGAAACTGAGATCGACCCCCAAGATCCGAAGACATCAAAGTTGGCGCTGGCGGGAAGTTGTTAAAATTTATGATATTTGGACCTTGATCTGATAAGATTCATGACATTGGACTCAACACCATAAATGAATGCACATTACTGAAATCCTCTTTAGATCAGTGTGTGGTCAAATTGAAGTGAGGCGATTAAATGCTTTTCGTGCCGTGCCGTGCCGCCCATGGGCCGAAAAGCTTGGCCCGGGTCCGGCCCGAAAATGAACAGGGCCGGGCCGGCCCGGTCCGATAAGGATTTCGGGCCAAAATTGTTGGCCCAGGCACGGTCTTATCGTGCCGGGCCCGTGCCGGGCCAAAAATTGCCACCCCTACTCTCATCTGACGCTCATATTTTATGCTATTTTGATGAGATGTTAGAGATAACTTGTGCTTTACACGATCACATAAGCTTTATATTGTGTTTGATGATATGTATATTCTGTCATAGATATTCTTCCATGAATATATCTTGATGCAATATGACTTCTTTGATGCTACCTCTGATTATATTGTGCTTACACAAGTCTTTTTATTCTATTCGCACAATTGGTATGCATGCTTGCGATGTTCATGATAACTTTACTCGTTTATGACCTACCTTGTGACTTTGATCGTAGACTATCTTCATGCCTTTGCTCAAAAGATATTTTGTCACATTATGCCTCATGTTGAATCCTTTGTGATAATTGAGCTAGGATGAAATCATGTCTCTATTTGTTCACTTGGTTTCCTTCTCAAGTAATATCATGATTTTGACAGTATTTGCATACTTGCCATACTCTGTTATATTACAATTGGTATCATCTTTACATATCATATTTACATTTGGTATCATATTTACAATTTTAGATTATTTATATTGGATATCATCTTTACATGATCTTATTTGATGCTAGTTTTGAGCGTATGATATAGTGCTTATCTTCCTTATGCTCATGGCATTCCATGCTTATCTTTGACTCATTATGTGAGTATCTATTTTGGAATGCATGCTAGTACTATGGTTCTTTTGAACATTGTTTCAATTAGTTTCCTAGGGTGCTAGAATTGTGTATGCCATACGTTTTATGATGTTACTATCTCTATTTTGGCATAACACTTTTGTGTGATATATATATTTGATATTCATTTTCATTGTATCACCTTGTCACCCCACATCGCACACTTCACTTATATTAGGTATGCTTAATTTGGGAGATGCTTTGTGGAGTTTAGCTGGAGATACTTTTGGAGATGACTTGGTATGTCTACTATTGCTATTACATGCCATTATACTTAATGTGTGTTATTATAACATAACTTTGTACACATGGTTAAGAATTTCTATAGTCATGTTTGTTTACTTCGTCGCTCGACGATTATATTGATTAAATAGATTTACCTGTATGTAAACATAGAATTGTTTTCCATGCACTAAATTGGCTAAAAATATTGATCTATGTCAATGTGATGATTTTGATTCCACGATAATGTGGTTCATCATGTTTATGTCATTTATCTTGCCAAGTATACTATTGGTATCACAAGACTGTCTATCACTTTATGCTTCATGTTATAAATCTTGTGATAATTGAGTTTGTTTGGGTATTTGACACTATTTGTTCACTTGTTTTTCTTTCACAAGTGATGTCATGATTTTTGCTTTGTCACTTTTCTAACACTGCTCACACTACTCTTTACAATTAGTATTTATTGTAATCTTTTATCTCATATGCTTATTGCTTATCTTTTTTTTGTGATAATTGAGGGTGGTTGAGTTGTTGGATATGTGCTCTTGCAATTGATATCTTTATTTTGATATCCTGTTTTCAATTGGTAACTTTACATTAGAGAACTTTACAATTGGTAACTTTACAATTGTTATACCTTTATGTTTTCAACTCTATTGTTGCATGTGTTGTTTCTTTACCCCCATATCTTTTTTGTTAATGACAAAGAGGGAGAGAAATAAACAAGTTGTGCTTATTAAATGTTGAGTGTTAAACAATAACTTGAATCATATAGACTTTATGTATGATCATTCATGTATATGATTCAGGGGGAGCATTGGTGATTACCTTGGTTTATATTGATTACATTATATATATGTTGGTAATCATGCTCATGTTTATGATGTGTATCACCTATATGATTTGAGTTCAGTATGCATATTATTTCTGGTCATTCATGCGATATATACACAACCTCATGTGATACACACACTATTAACTGCTGAATGATGCTATTGATTATTGATATTAACTTGATTGGCATCATTGCAGGGGGAGTAAGTATATTTAATGCACAATTATTTATTTTGTTTATATTTGATTTGTCATCATCAAAAAG
This sequence comes from Scilla litardierei, assembly GCA_030789695.1. NCBI lineage: Eukaryota > Viridiplantae > Streptophyta > Magnoliopsida > Asparagales > Asparagaceae > Scilla > Scilla litardierei. The sequence goes on along the minus strand of JAULAV010008066.1, from coordinate 351,398 downwards.
GGGGAGAATGTTGAGTATTGGACTCTCCACCTTGATTTTAATGATGATCAAACACAAATCATTGTGATTAACTCATGTGTTTACAGTTAGCTAAAAAGTCACCAATTAGATTCAAGAAGATCAAAAGTGACTACACGTGTTGATTCAAGTGGAGGACTTGGTAGATCAACAAAGGTGAAGCATTGGCTTGAAGAACTCAAAGACTACTTCAAACCTCAAGCCAATGGCATCAACAAATGAATGGAGATTCAATCCAAAGAGAAGAAAGGAATGGATGAGTCAAAAGCTTCGAAGACCATGACATTGAAGATATTCAAGTCATTCAACTAAAAGACTCAAGTCCATGAAGAATTATGGAGATCGTCGACAAAGTAATTTGTTCATCTCAAGCGACGTCCCAAGACTTCCTCAGAACGAGTGATCGTTGTGCCTGGAGCTTTGTTGAAGCTCAAGGAGTATTCATGAAGTCAAGGGATTCAGATTCTCCATATTGAAGCTTCGAAGACGGTTCGTCATGTTATTTATATTGTCTTCTAGCTTCGGTTTAGTAGAATGTTAAGCCTTGAGTACTACTTGCCTAGAAATCTTCATAACTTTCATATCGTATCTCTAGGATTGCCTTAGAAGCCATTAGAAACTTTCCTGTAGCCTATCGTTTCATTTCACGGCTTCATATGCATCTTAGTTAGTTCAAGAAGAAGAACCAATTGACTAGATGACGATCTAATCGGTTGGGAATCCTTCTTGAACCGACTAGATATCCTTGCTTAATTCAGCCCATTCACAGTTGGTCAATTAGTCGGTCCAAGAAGGTTCACCGACCGACTAGATGACGATTTAGTCGGTTGGAAATCCTTCTCAGCCCGACTAGTTATCCTAATCAATTCAAGACCATTTGTTGACCAATTAGTTGGTCCAAGAAGGTTCACCGACCGACTAAATGACGATCTAGTCGGTTGGTGTCTCTTCTCAGACCGACTAGTTTTCCGTGTGAAATTCGACCTTTGTACTGTTGACCAGTTAGTTGGTTCAAGAAGGATGGTTAATCGATTAAAAGCCAATCTAGTCGGTCCAAGAAGGTTCACTGACTGACTAGTTGTCAATCTAGTCGGTTGATGATCCTTCTTAGACCGACTAGTTCTTACCCATGATTTCACCATCTTCTCTGTCAACCATCTAGTCGGTCCAAGAAGGTTCACCGACCGACTAGTTGCAAAACTAATCGGTCAGTGATCCTTCTTAGACTAATTAAGCAGCTTCAGAATAGAGCCGTTGGAGCATTTAATGCCACGAATTTTGTGACCGTTTTCTCTCTTCCCTATATAAGTTTGAGTGCTTCTAACCAGGGATCCAAGGCTGAAATTAGAGACATTTTCACACCTTTGAGAAGAGCCATTCAACTCCAATTCCAAGCTCTCTCATCTCACAAGAATCTCTCTCTTACTCTTTGAGCCTAACTCCTCAAGAGAGACTCTCATTCCTTGTAAGTTTCTCAAGCTAATAACTTGAATCCAAGTCATCATCTACTCCCTAGCCATCTATTGATGCTCATCTTGGTGGAGCTAGGGTTTGGTGATCTCATCTTCCTCAAAATCCATTCTTGCCCCAAATTGGTAAGTATTTCTCAAGGCATATGATTTTGTGGTAAGAAGTTTTATATTTCATTCTTTATACTTCATATTTGTTGTATACTCACGGTGGTGAGAGGATTGGCTTGATCCCAAGTTGTGGGAGTCAAGATTTCGTTTTACTCTCGGTTTGTGAGAGTGTGCTTAGTCCCAGGTTGTGGGATTAAGGACTTTGTGTGTTCCCGGGTTGTGGGATACACGGACATCGATTGTAGGTCGATTGCACTTGTTGGAGGTTTTCCACAAGTGGGCTAAAGGAAATCTCTAGCGGTTTGCTAGAGTATCCGGAGGGGATCCGGGTGTTGCTGGAGTAGGGCACCGGTAACAAGTCGGGGAAACTTGGGTGGCACCGAACCAGGATACATTGCATGTTAGCTTTGCATTCTTGATTGTGTTGTTGTTCATTTCTTATATTTCGCATTTGTTGGTTAAGTAGGGTTTTATTTGGTGTAAATTCCTTATAATTCTATAAAACACTATTCACACCCCCCCCCCCCCCCCTCTAGTGTTTGTTCCTCATAGCACAAGGTCACTACTGGGAGGGGACGAGGAAGATGGGGGGAGATAAATACGGGGCCAAGGGCGATGGTCTAAGGGGAAGGGGGATGAAACAAGGGGGAGGGGAGGGTATAATGGCGAGTGTATGGGGGTGGGGACCTCGACCGTAACGGCACGATGAGCCACAGGGCTATGGGGGCCATAAGTAAGATCATCGAGGGGAGGAGGGCAACTTGCAGTGGAATGCATACTAAACGGGAGTGTGGGTATGGGGATGGTAGGGTGAACAAGAGATTCGATACCATCAGCCAGAGGAGCACTAGGATGGACCCCCGTGGAGCACGAGACACTGGCAGGAGCGCATATAGGCAAGGCTGGCTGAGTGAACTCCTCGGTGCAAATGACGGGGAAGTATCGATGCCTCCCACCATGGCACTCAATTGCATACCTGGGGTCATAGTTCCAGACATGGGGGCCACGGTAGCTTCATCACCAGAAAAGACATTAGGCGATGCTACCAGGGGCTCAGAAGGGGGCCAGCGAGGGTACCGAGGATAAGCAACAGAAGGCTCAGGGCATCCAGAGATAGCTACAATAATAGAGAGACGAACAGACTATGAATGGGCCAGACTGCCAACGCAGAACCCCGAAGCAAGGGAGACAGCGATGGGCTAGCACCATAAGAGTGCAACGAGAAAGAATCGCCAGGGGCAAATGGCAGAGGGGTAGGCAGAGAGGACTCGGTGGGCTTAGATTGAGGCTGTTGAGGAAGGGGGAGAGGACTCAGTAATGGCAGAGGGTAAAGGCTTCGTAGGAGATGTGCATTGGGTAATGTCGTGGCCAAATGAGCAACATGAGCATCAAGGGGGCTTCATCTCATAAACAACGGTGACCTCCATTAGCGTACCATTTTCCAGCTTCACAAAGACAGAGTCAGGGAACTCAGATTTGGAATCGATCTCCACGAAGCATCTGGCAAAGGCCATTCGAGATGTAGTCTCAGTAGCTTCATCGGTGCAGAGGGGGTTGCCAATGGCACTGCTATTCGCCCAATAATTGCATGGATTAGAACTGTATTCAGAGATTGTGGAAGCTGATCCAAAGCAGGATAACCGAGGGCAAATCTCGATCAAGACCAATGGCAGGGGACTAATGCCAAAGCACAACCAGATGCCGTCAAAGAGCCACAGCCCCCGTGAAGAATGGCAACACAGTCAGCATCGTCGATGAATTGAAAGAATAAAAAACCATTTTCTCACATGTGGATGCATAGAACCCCCCTGGGTTTCCAAGCTCAGCTGGCCCACGATTGGAGGTGACCATAGAATGGCCTATCACCGACAACATAGCCCACCAGAGTGCTAGACCACTGAATGGTAGTTGAAATGACCTCCTTAGACAGAAGGGACATAACGATCTCAGATTCAGAGGGAGTAAGAGCAAATGAACACAGCTGGCTGGCAGATCGGGGAGATAGAGCACTGAGCAGAGCAAGTATCACTGTCGGAGGGTGCTGCAGAGTAGGTAAAACAAGTATAAATGGGAGAGTTTGGCCAGATAAACGATCAAACACCTTGCGAGCCACCAGCTGCCCCCTAACCAAGGTTGAAGGGGGCGGGTCAGGGAGGGACGCAGCCTTTAGAGGGTTCCCCTGAGCGATCAAAGAGGAGGAAGAAGCTCCCACACACATGTTGTCACCCCCAGCACCCCGGCGATCAGAAGCACTAGACTTCATCACAAATGGATGGAGAGGATGCTTGCCAAAGCCACGATGTGAATCCATCGGAATCAACTGCTAGCAACATCATCACCCAGACTAGCCACAGCCAAGCCACTAACTGCCCTAGAATCACCGTCGCCCGAGCACGTCGAAATTGAGCCACTGGAGCTGGAGGCTAGGAGCAGGAAGCTCAGACCCCCACCATAACCAGAGTCAAAAGAACAAAAGAAGGGGAAGGTAGGAGGGAGACACGAGGCTGGAGGGGCGCAATTCGTCGAAGGAGGCCGGACCCCCGATGACGGGAGGAGATCAAGAAAATCGACCAACAATCTTACCCTAGCACCAGAAAATCGTCCTGTTATATATATATATATATATATATATATATATATATATATATATATATATATATATATATATATATATCCCTCTCCTTTTCCCCACATCCCCACATCCCTGTCCCCCCCTTCCTTACCCTCCCATGGCTTCTTCGAGCTCGGCAAGCACTGCTTCGGTGGCCAATTTGGGCGATGATAACAGTGATCGTGTGGCAACTTCCGACGAGGCTGGTGGTTGTGCAGTTAATGGTGGGGTAGTGGTGGATCAGTGGATCAAAGTGGCGGGCCATCGACAGCAAGCTCCCTTGTCTAACTCTTGTTCGGTCCTAATCCCCCAACCTAGGGCTGATGCTCGACGACTCCTGTTGAGTATTGGTGTTTCATACCAATATTATTTTGATGATTATCACAACATTATGTTGTTGCTAATGACTCTCTTGTTTTAGTCTTATATTTAACATTTCAAGAATATCATTTTTTGGAGACTAAACACTTGGTGTAAGGATGGACATCAAGAGGAGAAGGGTCAAAGCTTGGACTCAAGTGGTGCCAAAGCTTGGAGATGATGGGGAGCATCAAGGCATCTAGATTGAATCCATAGACAAGGAAAGCAATGTAATCCATGTATTATTTCAATTATTGCTTTCTCTTTTTGAGTCTAGGTTTAACGTAATGCTTTGATAGATGGTCTACTCATTCATGCATGTGCATTTAACCATCTTAATGAGTCTTAAGATTATTATAGAATCCAACCTAATAGGTTCATCTTGCCCAAAGACTCAATTGGAGTCTCTGGCTCTCCAACAGTCGCCTGATGAAGGTTTACAGTCGACTGGGTGATTCTAGTTGCCTGTCGAGCCTTCTACAGTCGACTGTGGTGCACTGCTCAAGTCAACCTTTTATTGACTCATACTTGAGCTTTTGGAACAGTCAACTGATGGTCAATTTACAGTCGCATGTGAATTGTTCAACAGTCGACTGTGCGCAACTTGCATTGTCTGGGCTTAATCCCAATTTGCTAGTCACTCGAATGGTTCAGTATTTACAGTCGCCTGTCTATTTTATAGTTGACTGTACACTGGCCATCAGTTGCATGTCTGCATACAGTGCGAAAGAGTGCATCTCTCTGTTTTATTCCATCCCCTGCGGCAGTCGCCTGCTGAAGGATTTACATGTGCATGTCCTGTATACAGTCGACTGTATTGTCTTCATCAGTCGACTGTCGTGGCTCAGATTATAGCCATTGTGAATTATTTAGTCGTTGGCCAGTCGACTGTCATTTGTTCATCAGTCGACTGTCAGTGACGTTTTTGCCCAGATTCTAGCCATTGCAGCTTTTTGTTTTTGGCTGTTTTCTTGGCTTTTGAGAGTTCCTATAGGGTTCCTATATATATGAGAGGGCTGAGTTCATTAGAACTTCTTGATGCTATTGAAAATCTTTAGAGTTTAATTAAGCCACTCTCAAACTCTCTCATTTCCCTCTTAGAGCTCATTCTCTCCTTCATGCATTGAAGTCAAGCTCAAGGGAAATCATCCAAGTGCTTTCAAGATAATCTCATCACTTGGAGATCCTCTTCCATGCCTTGCATTCATTAATGAGTAAGTTCATCTCAAGGCATAGGTAAGAGTATTTGTTTTACTCTGTTATTTCATTGAAACCATAGCTTTCTATGTGAGAGTTAGTTACTCTCTGTATGAGAGTATAACCTTCTGTGTGAGGGTTGGTTGAGATCTCTCTGTGTGAGAGTTTGAGTCTCTGTGTGTGAGAGCATAAGTCTTTCTGTGTGAAAGCAAGGATTCTCACAAAAAGCAAGGATTTCTCTGTGTGAGAATCCAAATCCTCTGTGTGAGGTATCTCTGTGTGAGATTGTGTTCACTTCTCTTTGTGAGAATTATAGTTAATATTGGTGTGGCTAGACGCACCCAAGGTTTGGGAAACCATGATAAAATCTTGTGTTTTCGTTTGGATTTTTGTGATGTTTAAATTCCTCTTGCATTTATAATTCCGCATTTGCAAGTTTAATTTTTAAATACACAATTTGTGCCATTACACTATTCACTCCCATCTAGTGTGTTGTTGTTAGTATTGCAAGGGTAAGACGATCCTTACAATTGGTATCAGATCGAATTTATAGCATACTGCAATGATGGCATTCAACGCTACATCCGTGTCTCGTGAAGAAGGTCACTCTACCGTTCGACCCCCGCTCTTCAACGGAACCAACTACCCAAGTTGAAAGATCATGATGATGATCTACATGGAGGGTCAAGACCTGTGGGACATTACAGAGTTGCTATTTGAGAAGCCTACTGCACCTACGACTTCAAGGACAAAAGTGAAGAAGGACTCAATCTACTTCATTGCAAGGGCTATGAATGCATTCCATTACGCCCTCACTTTAAATGAGTTCAACCGCATCTCCTTGTGTAAAACGACCAACAGCATACATTGGAGATTTCTCATGAAGAGACTTCGAAGGTAAAGAAATCTAAACAATGTATATTTAGATCTAAATATGAGTTGTTTAAGATGCAGGAAGGTGAAAACATCTCGGATATGTTCACAAGGTTCACTGATATCGTGAACGCTTTAGAAAGACTTGGGAAGGTGATTTCCCAATAGGATCGAGTGGAGAATGTCCTTGACTCGCTCACATCTCAATGGGAGTCAAAGGCCAACGGTATTTTGGAGTCTAACGATATGTCCAAATACACCGTTGAGGAGTACATTGGGAATCTCATGGCGTATTAAGTAAAACTTTAACACAACACGGAGATTCAACCAATGAAGCCCGAGAAGCAAAATGGGGTTGCATTCCATGCCGAGAAGGAGCCAATCGAGTGGAAAAAGAAGTTCCAGCGGGATGCATCGAGTGAAGATGATTGAGAAGATGATGTTAGCGGTGATGATTACATCGAGTTTGCCAAGCAATTCAAGGCATTCCTCAAAGGCAAGCAAGATAAATCTTTGTCAAAGTTTGCCTCCAAGTCTAACAATTCTATTTGTTTCACTTGTAGAGGAAAATGTCATATTTCTACCGAATGCCCTTCCAAACCCGACAAAGAAAATTACAAAGGGAAAGGAAAGAATCATTGGAAAGGAAAGTCCAAATTCAAGAACCAAAAGAAGGGGCTTGTCGATATATTTGATGATTCCGATGAGGACACATCAAGTGATGAAGAAGAGGATGACAAGGAGCGAGCTCACATGTGCGTTGCGGCTTTTGATGATTCTTCATCAATCTCCTCAAGATCAAGCGATGAAAAGGTAGAGGCGTGGCTCAACTCTAACGAAGAAATGTGCTTCATGGCTAATGAGGAAGAGTCTTCGTCAAGCTCTGGCGAGGATGAAAGTGATGGTGAAGAAGAGGAGGAGCCAAAGCTACCCTATGAGGAGCTTGAGTATCGTTACAATGTGGCCTCCAACGTGACAAGTAAGTGCATCAACGCATATGATAAATTGAAAGCAAAATTTAAGAATGCTACGAGTAGGGTGCATGCTTTAGAATCTACTAGCGTAAATAATAATGATGCTTTGCATATTTGTGACCTAGTGAGAGAGACACACTTCTCTCTCAAGTTAAGGAATTGAGCATTTCCAATAATAAATTAGTAGCTCAAAACCTTAGCTTAGAAACCCGCATTCAACAACTTACATTGAAATGCGAAGATGAATCCCAAAAGCTTATTAGCTTTTTTCATGCTAAGGATTCACTCCACGGTTTGCTTGAAAAACAACATCCGGCAAACCATAGAGGAGGTTTGAGATACACTCCAAAGGTGGTTATCAAACCCACCTTTAATTCTTCTTTTGATGCAAATTCAAGAAATATTGCTAAAGCACCTAAGAAGAATCACCTTGCTTTCTTGTATAACAATAACACCACCAAGAAGCATGTAAATCACAAGGTGGTAAGGAAAAATGTAAATCCTTCATTTTTTGCTAAGAAGCAAAATCCTCATTCTATGCATGCCAAAAAATTCTTTTTTACACCTAAGCATGCCACATCCACCTCTCTTGCTAAGGCAAAACCATTGCCTAGGAAATCCTTAAGTTTATGGATTCCCAGTAAGTGTAGTGTACAAGAGAGGGATAGATACATCAACTCTCTAGTTAGGGATGTGATCACCTCATGTGATTATATTAGGAAATCAAACTCATCTTGGGTTTGGTTCCATAATGTTTAGGTTCCTCACACATTTGCATATTGCATGTGTATTGTGCTTAAATGATTATTTTTAGCATACCAATTGTTTGAGTGTGTTTCATGATTTTGAAAATGTTTTCAAATTTATTTTTCATGAAAATGGGGACCTTAGGGAATACATTGTCATGGATGCATTCATTTATCCATATGTATGACAATGTGGGAGTTAATATGTTGTATGTTTAAATAATTTTAAAACATATGTTGACTCTCATTTCGGGGTGTCTTTGGGATCATTGCTTCACAATTAATGTCATTTTTCAATTGGTTAGTTTTGGTCTCAAACCCAACCCCTTTGGATATTCCTAACATGTTTCATGTTATACTTTGTTTTGGCAATGTCATTGTGTATCAATGAAGCTTGATTTTTGCATATCTATTGCTTTGATACACTTTAGGCCCATGGCTCCAATTATGATTAACAATTGGTAAAGATGATTATCTTTCAAGATTATTTTTCTACAATTGGTATCATCTCAATTGTTAGAGATTGTTTATCTCCTTCTTTACAATTGGTATTAGATCCTATAAGTCAAAAATTTGACCATTTCTATGATCTTGGGGAGCATGAGATAGTGATTGATACCCACTAAATTTTTACAATTTGGTATCATATATTTCTTTACTCTTGCATATTGTCACATCTTTAATTAAGATGACAAGGGGGATATTTTTTATGTCCACTTTTTTGACGATGTCAAGGGTGAGAGATATATGCATTATGTAAATGTTATATTTCATACATATGCCTTTAGGGAGAGAGATATATCTATGGGGAGAGATGTATATCTATATGGAGAGATATGTGGGATTATATAAACCATTCATGTGTGCATGTTATATTCTTATTGTAATTGGTTTATATAATCCATACCTATTAAATGTCACTATTGTTTCTCATTACTTCATTTGGTATAATGAGTATTTACAATTGCGTATCTCATTTTACAATTGGTGCATATAAGTAGGGGGAGCTCATTAGCATTGTGCTTTATTTTCTTTATATTTACATAATGTGTCATCATCAAAAAGGGGGAGATTGTTGAGTATTGGTGTTTCATACCAATGTTATTTTGATGATGATCACAACATTATGTTGTTGCTAATGACTCTCTTGTTTTAGTCTCATAGTTAACATTTCAAGAATATCATTTTTGGAGACTAAACACTTGGTGTAAGGATGGACATCAAGAGGAGAAGGGCCAAAGCTTGGACTTAAGGAGTGCCAAAGCTTGGACATGATGGGGAGCATCAAGGCATCTAGATTGAAGCCATAGACTCTAAGAAAAGTAATGTAATCCATATATTATTTCATTTATTGCTTTCTCTCTTTTTGAGTCTATGTTTAATGTAATGCCTTAATAAATGGTCTACTCATTCATGTATATGCTTTTAACCATCTTAATGAGCCATAGGATTATCATAGAATCCAACCCAATAGGTTCATCTTGCCCAAAGACTCAATTGGAGTCTCTGGCTCTCCAACAGTCGCCTGATGAAGGTTTACAATCGACTGGGTGATTCCAGTCGCCTATCGAGCCTTCTACAGTCGACTGTGGTGCACTGCTCAAGTCAACCTTTTATTGACTCATACTTGAGCTTTTGAAACAGTCGACTGACGGTCAATTTACAGTCGCCTGTCTTCCCACAGTCGCCTGTGAATTGTTCAACAGTCGACTGTGCGCAACCTGCATTGTCTGGGCTTAATCCTAATTTGCTAGTCAGTCGACTGGTTCGGTATTTACAGTCGCCTGTCTATTTTACAGTCGACTGCACACTGGGCATCAGTCGCCTGTCTGCATACAATGCGAAAGAGTGCATCTCTCTGTTTTATTCCATCCCCTGCAGCAGTTGCCTGCTGAAGGATTTACAGGCGCATGTCCTGTATAAACTCGACTGTATTGTCTTCATCAGTCGACTGTCGTGTCTCAGATTACAGCCGTTCGGAATTATTTAGCCGTTAGCCAGCCGACTGTCATTTGTTCATCAGTCGACTGTCGGTGACGTTTTTGCCCAGATTCTAACCGTTGCAGCTTTTTGTTTTTGGCTGTTTTCTTGGCTTTTGAGAGTTCCTATAGGGTTCCTATATATATGAGAGGGTTGAGTTCATTAGAACTTCTTGATGCTATTGAAAATCTTTAGAGTTTAATTAAGCCACTCTCAAACTCTCTCATTTCCTTCTTAGAGCTCATTCTCTCCTTCATGCATTGAAGTCAAGCTCAAGGGAAATCATCCAAGTGCTTTCAAGCTAATCTCATCACTTGGATATCCTCTTCCATGCCTTGCATTCATTAATGAGTAAGTTCATCTCAAGGCATATGTAAGAGTATTTGTTTTACTTTGTTATTTCATTGAAACCCTAGCTTTCTGTGTGAGAGTTAGTTACTAATCTCTATGTGAGAGTATAACCTTCTGTGTGAGGGTTGGCTGAGATCTCTCTGTGTGAGAGTTTAAGTCCACTGGCCCGGATGGCTTTCCTCCTTTATTCTTCTAGGAGCCGTGGGGGGTTGTGGGCGGCGACGTCTTCCGTGCAATACACTCTTTTTTCACCTCTGGCAGCATCCTCCGGTAAATCAATCACACATTCCTCACTCTGGTCCCACAGTCTCCCACTACTTCTTCTCTTGGTGACTATCGACCCATCTCCTGCTGCAATGCTATCTACGAGACCATCTCCAAGGTTCTCAGCCGTAGACTGGCCGAGGTTATCTCGGGACTGATTTCCTAGAACCAATTGGCGTTCATCAAGGACCTGCTCATCTCTGACTCCTCCCTTCTCGCTCATGCGGGACTTCTTTGCTTCCCTGGGAGCAAAGGCATGTATTCAGTTGGACATGTGGGAAGCATGTGATAGTATCAATCGGGAGTTCATATATTTCTTCCTCCTTCGCCTGGGCTTCCCTCCCTCCTTCATCCATTGGGTCAAGATTTGTGTGGACTCTGCCTCTTTCTCTATGCTAGTCAACGGTGTTGGTAGCAACGATCTATGAACTTCGTGTTTGATGATAACAAACGTGTGTGAACGCTTTTAACGTGTGTGTTAAGTGTTTCAGGAAAGACAAAGCTTGGAGAGACTCATTGTGTGATGTGGCCAATATGATGGAAAGAAGGGGATACTCTACTTGGTTTGGTTCATATCTACTAGAGCCCATATCTACCATATAATGAGAAGAAAGGTACGAATACAAATGGGCCAAAGAATCAGAGGTGTTTCTAAAATAGAGCCGAAAAAGTTACTATCAAAATTTCCAAGCAGCCACTCCCAGGGCCCAAGGCCGGCCCCTTCTAAAATAGCCTCTCCCTTTGAGTAAAAAACAAGGCAGCATGAACCCTAAAAAAACCAAGCAGCCGCACTCCTCCTTGGTCAAGAATAATCAAAAGTTTTCAGAGGAGAGCGCCGGTTTTTATTTTACTCATCTTCATCAAACAGGTTTTTTTTAAAAAGGAGAGAGCCGCACCAGCTTTTTATCATTCATCAGCATCAAAAATTTTTTTTTAAAAGGACAGCCGTGAGTTCATTGTTTTTGAGAGCATTGAAAAAAAAATTCTTTTTTTAGCACCATTGAAAAATCATGAAAAGCACCACTCAGATTTTTTTAATCAAACACATTGTCTTGTTTTTTTTGTCCTATGGCTCTGTCGAATTTTGTAAGGGTACTTATTCATTTAATATTTAAGAGAGCACTTTCATCTCATGTGTTTAAGAGCAGCATCCCTCTTCTTCAATTATTTTCCAAGAGCACTTTCATTGGCGTTTCTTTTTGGGATAATCATCATAAAATTTTTTAAGGCGCATCTGTGTTTCTTCTGAGAAATTTTCCTATAGCCGAAATAAAAAGCAGCGGCTCCTCTGATTTTTTTGTTGAGATTTTTGAGGGGTGCCGAGCTCTTCAAGAGTTGTTTAATGAAATCCAAAAGCAGTCGCAGTTTGGTTTGATTGCTCCTGTCGCAGCTAGGAGGCTACTACATGTCAGATTGCTTCTCACCACGCGCTGAACGACAGAGACAACGACGCCGTCACAACTGAGCAATTCTAAACTCTAAACTTTATTTTATTTGTGATTGTGGCGTTGTGATCTTTGTAAAACTATTTTATTATTTTTTGGGGACTTGGCTAGTTGGGACTAGCCAAGAGAGAGAGGCTTTACTAGTATTGTTATTGTTTGGGCACTTTGGTGAGTGCAGGTACTGAGGGCCAGGTAAGTGTAGGGTTGGTGCCCTAGCTACAGGTTGTACCAGTTAACTTTAATAATCTAGTATTACTTTTGGGGCTGGATGTAGGTCGTGGGTGCGACAGAACCAGGGTAAAATCTGCTGTGTATCTGTGGTTGATTATTGCTTACACTGCCTGTGGCTATAACTGCGTGTGATTTCTCGTGGGTTGCACGAGAATTTTTATAAGCCTATTCACCCCCCCCCCCCCTCTAGGCTTAGATCCAGATCCAACAAGTGGTATCAGAGCCAGTTTATGTTGGATCCTGCCAAAACAGAGTTAGGATCGATAAATGAAGTTGAGACTTACGCTTGCGTACGCGGCACGGTAGTCTACGAACTTCGCCTTCGGATTCGCCACGACGGATCGAGTCTACTCACGAACGGAGTAAGGCTACTAAATCCACAATCTAAATCTCTACTTTTAGATTAAGAACTTGGATAAAGGGAGAGGAAGGATTTCTGCATAGCTTCGCTAGAATGAAGATGCATGCATGAATGCCATGCAAAGTGTAAGGAAATGGCTTACCCTTGGGTCCTATTTATAGCCCCCAAGGTAGTTATTTTAGGGTAAGTTGTTCCTTTGGAACAACTTAATTAAGGTGTACCATGATACATGGCATATTATAAGCTTAAGTTGTACCATATGCATGGTACAACATAAGCTTAAGATATTCCCCCTTTATTAGCCATATGTCGCATGCACTTATGCACATATAATGCGACTTTCCCATCAATCTAGAGATCCTCTCCGAAAGGGAACATATTCCCTTTGCGCACGACTTCGTGTACGCGACGTTCGAGGTCCGTATTCCCTCGTACATCCCCCACAAGGGTGTACTAACGTCTTCCATATCCAACATCTCCCACTCACACTTGAGGGGATTGTAAGAGAACGTCTTTCTCTTAGTTCTTTCATCTATCATACCGAGAAATAGACCGTGCGACCGTCATGCGCGTAGAGTCTGTTGTTGTGCACTTGTTAGAGATACACAACGACCTCGAAGGTGCAAAGTTGAGTAGTTCAACGCATGCTTTACCCTAGATTATTTCTTCACATTTCTTATACTTTATATTCAACAATTGAATCCCATCTGGATTACAATTGGCTGGCCAGCTCTGAATCATTAAAGTCCAAATGCGAATATGAAATCAATCTTCCTCTTCTTGCGAACCTTCTGATCTTGACTAGACTCGCTTTTCTAACGTGTCCCGCCGAGCCGAATTATCATAGCCCATAAGTAACACGCTAAGATAGCGATCATTTCGTCAAATCTAAAGGAACCAATTGGAGTCCTTGAGGGTAAGAGTTAAGGCCCATATGGCCTTTGAGTCTCACATAATAGCAAACACTATTGCTACTAACTCAGTGGTCGAAATGCATACGTGGTATGAACACGTATTACAACATCACTCCTTTCCCAGGGAGAGTATGTCTTAATGATGTTGTACGGATGAAAGATCAGACACCACAGTGCCTATCTTTTGAGTCCCTTTACTACCCTTGAAATATTCCCGGACTCTCATCCTGCATAAGACAGATAGGATTTAAAAAATCCAATGAGATCTTTATATCCTTGTGATACAAATCTCAGATCTTTTGTAAGCATCCATATGATGCAGATCTTTCATTCGACTATCTTGTTAAAGTCATGACTCTAAATCATTCGTCTAATGATTTTGACTTTAAACTAGTCTCATCTCTATCTTATCCATCTGATAAGATAAGGCGGTTGCTCATGTGAGAGAGCCAACCTTAATCTGTCCGACATACACACAATTCAGCTGAGATTTCAAAAATGTACACAAACATTTCTTAAGAAATTCATATGCAATGTTGGAAAAAGAACTTATTCTTTTATTAATTTTGATCATTTACAGACATGGGAATTTACATTGGTACAACTCAGCTCTTACGCAATCCTTGAGATGATAAGTGTTTGTAAAACACATCTCTGGGGATCGCCTTCGTAAGCGGATCCGCTATCATCTCATGCGTAGATATGTACCTTATGTCTACCTTCTTGGTCTTATCATAGTCTTTTGCAAATTTGTAGCGGATATCTATGTGTTTGGTCTTACAATGGAATTTCGGATCTTTGACATAGGCTATAGATGCTTGACTGTCGCTGTGTATAGGTACAGCACCTGAGTCACTTGCATTAATTAGCCTGTCTAAGAACTTCCTAAGCCAAACAGCCTCTTGGACTGCCATGCTAAATGCTACAAACTCGGCTTCCATGGTTGAAAGTGCGATGCAGGATTGTTTCTTGCTACTCCAGGATATTGCACCAGATCCGAGTAGAAAAACATATCCTGAGGTCGATCGTCGCTCATCGAGATCACCCGCCCAATCAGCATCAGTGTAGCCTTCGAACCTCAAGGCATCTCCTTGATAGCATAAAGCAAAGTCTGCAGTTCCTTTGAGATACCGCATTATCCTCTTAACCGCTTTCCAGTGTACTTGCCCTGGGTTGGATTGGTAACGACTTACCACTCCAACGGCAAAACAGATGTCCGGTCTTGTACACATCATAGCGTACATTAGACTACCAACTGCACTGGAATATGGAACTTTTTCCATAATCTCCTTCTCTTTTTGGTTCTTCGGACATGATTTCAGACATAAATTGTCACACTTGCTTATTGGAGTATCAATGGACTTGCAGTCCTGCATATTAAAACGTTCTAGAACCTTCTTTATATAAGTCTCCTGTGAAAGAGAAAGAAGTTTCTTCGAACGATTCCTTGAAATCTTAACTCCAAGGATATATGCGGCTTCTCCCATGTCTTTCATCTCAAAAACTGATGAAAGCCAAGCCTTGATATCCATCACAAAGCCCTTGTCATTTCCGGCTATTAAGATGTCATCTACATATAGAGACATAATAACATACTTGTTCTTATTCCTCTTGATATATACACAGTTATCTTCATCAAGCTCGGAAAATCCATTTGATAAGACAACCTCTTGAAATCGTATATACCACTGCCTCGAGGATTGTTTAAGACCATATATGGATTTAAGAAGTTTACAAACCTTATGTTCGTTTCCTTCTTTTACAAACCCTGTTGGTTGTTCCATATAGATCTCCTCGTCCAATTCTCCATTGAGAAAGGCAGTCTTTACATCCATTTGATGTAATTCGAGGTCTAAGCAAGCTACCATTGCCAGAATCAGGCGAATTGAGGTAAAACAAACAACAGGTGAGAAGGTCTCTTCGTAGTCTATCCCTTCCTGTTGCGTAAAACCTTTCGCGACAAGGCGAGCTTTATATCTGTCAATAGAGCCATCAGCCTTATGCTTGATCTTGAGAACCCATTTGTTCCCAATAGCTCTACGTCCTCTGGGTAAGTCAACTAAGTCCCAGACTTGGTTAACTTTCATGGATTCTAACTCCTCTTGCATCGCGTCCATCCATTTGTCTTTAGCAGGGCAAGATACGGCCTGTTTGAAAGTAGCAGGCTCGTCATCTTCTTGTAGTAAAGTCATAAAGGTTTGCGGAAATTCATCCTCAAATCTTAGAGGAGCCAACCTTGTACGACTACTACGTCTTATTTGAGATTCTTCAAGTCCTTGTTGACTTGAATTTAGATCAATTCTAATATCACTCCCACTTGGAATGTCGTTAGAATTGCTCCCACTTGGATCATTATTCCCGTATGGAATAGGATAATCTTCATTCGTATAATCCATTGGTGAAGGTTGAAACGTATTTTCATTTTCACCAAGAATTCTCCCACTCGAATGAGGTAATCCTTCTTGATCATAAATCTCAAATAGAGATAAGTCCTGACTTATCTCGCCCTGTCTTGGAAACTCGTTTTCCAAGAAAGTGACATCCCTCGACTCAAACTCAATTAGCCCACCATTGTCTTCCTGACTAACAAAAACATAACCTTTGGAGTTTTCTGCGTATCGTATAAAGATACATTTCCTTCCCCTTGGCCCAAGTTTGCCATACTTATGGGAGGAAATATGTGCTTAGGATGCACAACCCCAAGGTTTTAAAATGTTTAAGTCAGGAGACCTTTGGTTCCACAACTCATAAGGAGTGGAGCTAACTGATTTCGAGGGTACACGGTTTAAAATGAAAGTGGCCGTCAATAATGCATCTCCCCAAAAGGTGATTGGCAAGTTAGCCTGCGCCATCATTGAACGGACCATTTCCATTAAAGTCCTATTTCTCCTTTCTGCAACACCGTTTTGTTGAGGAGTATAAGGCATAGTTACCTGATGTACTATGCCTTTTTCATCACAAAGTTCCTTAAAACTTATTGATTGATATTCACCACCCCTATCGGTTCGCAAGACCTTAATCTTGCGATCTAATTGATTCTCCGCTAAACTCATATAGTTTTTAAAGCAAGCCAAAGCTTCACTTTTGTGAGATATCAAATAGATATGTCCGAATCGGGTGAAATCATCAATAAAAGTGATGAAATAGGACTTTCCGCGTCTTGTCTTGACATTCATCGGACCACATATGTCCGAATGGATAAGCTGTAATGGAACCTCGGCCCTTGTGCCGGTTCCAAACGGCTTGCGACAAGATTTCCCCACAAGGCAATGTTCGCAGGTCGACATTTCAACCTTTGAAACATTGGATAGAAGGCCACGTTTGGAAAGTCTATCCATACGCGTTGATCCAATATGACCAAGCCTTGCGTGCCAACAATTCACATCAGACTCATAAGTCTTAGAATTTGTAATAAGGAAATTTTCATTACATGAGGAATCATACATTGTACTCATTACAATAAATCCTTTAAATACAAACCCAGTACCAATAAGAGTATTATTACAAATTAAGTCCACATTACAATCATGAAAAAACCAGTTATAGCCAAGACCCATTAATACAACCACAGAAATTATATTCCTTCGAATATCTGGAGCGAAGAGGACATCATGAAGTAGGAGAGTGCGGCCGTTGTCCAAGACTAGCTTGCAAGTCCCAACGCCTTTCACTTCAACACGTGTGTTGTTTCCTACATAGATCCACTTCGTTCCTTGGGGTATCCGGTGATACTCCACGAAGGACTGTCTGTCCCTTGCTATGTGGTCGGTGGCACCTGAATCAATTATCCAAAACGGATTAGATTCCACAAGAAATATCGAACTAGAAACACATATGTAACTAGTATATTTACAAGTTACCTCGTCCCCTCCACTCGTACACGAACGAGCATAGTGACCGAGCTTGTTGCACTTGAAGCACTTGATCCTCTTCAAGTCTTTCTTCTTGTGCCATTTCTTGTGCCCACCCTTATGTTTGGGTTTCTTGGTAGACTCAGGTTGCTTATTACATTCATTAGTGAACTTCGAACGATTTTTCCGTTTCTTTCCCCCGTGTGAGGAACTAGCAACCATGTGCACTTCTGCATTTGGTTTGGCAGCCGCAAGCCGCTCTTCCTCTAATTCGAGGTGCTTGGAAACATCGCTGAAGGTCTTGATGCTCTCATTGTGAGTGAGATGCATCTTCATTTGATCCCACCCATTTGGTAGGGAACGTATGACTGCTTGGATTTGTTGCTCATCAGTGAGCACATGACCTGCGTCCTTTAACTCCGAGATAAGGTTCGCCATATGTCGCAGATGTTTCCCCATGGAATGATCTGGACCTTTCTTATATGTATCGAACCTTATAGTTAAGGCGCGAAGTTTGGACACAGATGTGCCACCGAACTTCTCCTCTAGCTTGGACCATATGTCCATGGCTAGGTCATGTTCTCGGAAGATGCGCATAACGTCATCAGCCATACTGCTTAATAACGTAATGCGCGCTATCTTGTTCTTCCGAGACCAATCATCAAAAGCTTCCTTGTCTCGTCGGTGTTGGGCCGTAGTGCCCAACTCGGGTTCAATCATAACGTTCTTTAGAGTTTCGAGCACTTCTTGCTCCTCTAGAACGTATTGTATCTTTATGGACCAAAGTTTGTAATTATCGCCGTTGAGTTTTTCACCTTTGTTTAACTCAGCGACGATATTCTTTGAAGCGGAAGACATTTTACTTTTAAAATGCTGCAAAAGACATAAAACCAAAGGTTTGATCAAAAAATTGCATTGAAAAATTCTTAAAATACAATTCCCATTTGAAGTGAAAGTAGAATATCTCTTTTGGATGGTTCTAATTTCAACTCCCACTTGGAATGATATTTATAATTTGATAAGTTACTTTCGAAAAATATTGAAGATGTTACTCTAGAATCGGAAAGGTCATTATGTTTCCAATCACCATCTAGATTAACTTTCAATATTTCTCCCTCACTTTATCAAAAGTTAGTACTCTTATAGTACTTCGCAGCGGAAAAGCGTTTTTGAAAACGTATTTTTCAAAACGTATGAAAACGTATTTTTCAAAAAAAAATTATATTTCAACTTAGTACCCATATGATACTAGTGAAATATTCGACACTTCCTGACCATTTGTCGGGAATGAGTCGTAGCCGTGCCTAAGTCGGATCCCCCTTTTGGGGATTCTTCTGCAAATTATCGTCGCCGGCTCCCGTATGGATCCAGGCGTTTCCCCCCGTATGAGAGAATTTTGATGCAGACGACTGTTGTTTGGCCCCGTATGGGCTAGTTGGCACGTTCATGTTCAACCAAGGCCTTTTGCCGAATTGGTCTGAATCACTGCTGGCCAATGCCGATCAGTCCGACCCCCGGCCAGACCCTGACCGCTGCCAGGGCCGACCGTGGCCCTGGCAGCGGCCAGGGCCGGCCATCGGCCAGGCCATGGCCGAGGCCAGGGCTGGCCAGACCCTGGCCTCTGCCAGGGCATGGGCTGGCCAGGCCCTGGCCCGAGGCCAGGGCACCGCCCTGGCCTCTGCCAGGGCGGCCAGGCCCCTGGCCGGGGGGCCAGGGCCCCTGCCCTGGCCCCGGCCAGGGCGGCCTGGCCCCTGGCCTCTGCCAGGGCGGCCTGGCCCCTGGCCGGGGGGCCAGGCCCCTGGCCTGAGGCCAAGGCGCCGCCCTGGCCCCTGGCCGGGGCCAGGGCTGCCTGGCCGTGGCCTGGCCGCAGCCAGGGCCGGCCATGACCTGGCCGTGGCCGGCCAGGGCCGGCCGGCCATGGCCCGGCCATGGCATATTGGCCTTGACCGGCCATGGCCCTTTGGCCATGGCCGGTTTCCCCTTTCATGGGGTGGCCGCACACCCCCGCCGGAGGGGGTTGCCACGGTGGTTATTGGCCGTAGCCAACCCTCTCCGCATGGGGAGAGGGGTGCATGGTCTTCATAACCCATTTGGCCATGGTGCACATGCACTAAAATTCATCTTCCCCGATGGGAATAACCACCACCTTCTTCTCCGGTGAAGCACCCGTTCGTCGAGGAAGTAGTTGTCCTCCAATGGCCGTGTGCCAAAAAATTGAACCCACTTCAAAAATTCGTAAACTACGCGCTCCACATGAAGAGAGTGCACATTCCCTATGAATGGAGACTCAGCATCCATGAAGAGAGCGAGTTTGACGATATGAACGGTCGGTTCTTCCCGTCACGGAGAGTTCCTGCCATATCCGTAATGACAGAAGACCCTAACGTGAAAAGAACAACTGCTGTGTTCTCTCCGTCACGAAGCGTTCCTACCATATCCGTAATGGTAGGATACCCATCCGTGAAAAAGACAACAACTCGTTCATAGTTTCTCCGGGGCGAACCCGTATGGCTCTGATACCAATGTTGGATCCTGCCAAAACAGAGTTAGGATCGATAAATGAAGTTGAGACTTACGCTTGCGTACGCGGCACGGTAGTCTACGAACTTCGCCTTCGGATTCGTCACGACGGATCGAGTCTACTCACGAACGGAGTAAGGCTACTAAATCCACAATCTAAATCTCTACTTTTAGATTAAGAACTTGGATAAAGGGAGAGGAAGGATTTCTGCAGAGCTTCGCTAGAATGAAGATGCATGCATGAATGCCATGCAAAGTGTAAGGAAATGGCTTACCCTTGGGTCTTATTTATAGCCCCCAATGTAGTTATTTTAGGGTAAGTTGTTCCTTTGGAACAACTTAATTAAGGTGTACCATGATACATGGCATATTATAAGCTTAAGTTGTACCATATGCATGGTACAACATAAGCTTAAGATATTCCCCCTTTATTAGCCATATGTCGCATGCACTTATGCACATATAATGCGACTTTCCCATCAATCTAGAGATCCTCTCTGAAAGGGAACATATTCCCTTTGCGCACGACTTCGTGTACGCGACGTTCGAGGTCCGTATTCCATCGTACATCCCCCACAAGGGTGTACTAACGTCTTCCATATCCAACAGTTTAGAGGATCTAGCCTAGTTGATCATGTCTATGAATATGTCTGATAGTGCTTTTGCTGAGGGACAGTCTATTTCCCGTCCCCCCAAGTTTAATGGTGTTGATTTTGCTTATTGGAAAACTAGGATGAGGATTTATTTAGCTGCTGTTGATTATGATGTTTGGCGCATTGTAGAAAAAGGTTATAAACCTCCCACCATTAATGTTGCTAATAATGAAATGATAAAACCAGAAGATAAGTGGGATGACTTTGATAAGAAACGTTTTTCATTGAATAACAAAGCTATGAATGCATTGATCTGTGCTTTAGATAAAGCTGAGTTTAACCGTATATCCCAATGTCAAACTGCGCAGGAAATTTGGCATACTCTGGAGGTGACTCATGAAGGTACATCGCAGGTTAAGGAGTCCAGACTTGCGTTACTCAGCACTGAATATGAAAGCTTCCGCATGCTTCCATCAGAGTCAATTAAAGAGATGTTTGCGAGGTTCACAGACATCGTTTACAAATCTACCTCTCTTGGAAAGCCGTACTCGAGTCTGGAGCAGATCAGAAAAATCTTAAGAGCATTGCCTAGTACCTTCCGTCCTAAAATCACAGCTATTCAGGAAGCAAGGGATTTATCGCAGATGAAAGTGGAGGATCTGATAGGGAACCTGATGTCCCACGAGCTAGAGCTACAGAGCATTGAACTGAGAGAGAAAGATGAATTGAAGACTTCAAAGGCAATAGCCATTCAGGCTAAGGAGGATGAAGATGGAGATGAAGAGGATGCCTTTTTGGTGAGAAGCTTCAAGAAATATATCAGAACTGGCAATGGGAGATCAGAGATGCTGAAAAGGTTTAATCGCTCTAAATTTAATTCTAATAATAAATTTTTTGAGCAGAATACTACTGATCCGGTTACATGTTTTAAATGTAAAAAGCAGGGACATTTTATGAAACAATGCCCTCAAGGAAAGAATAGCGCTGCGGAGCAAAAGGGAAAATCTTTGGTGCTCACATGGGATATGGACAGCGAGGATGAATCTCAAGAGGAAGTTGCACATTCCTCTCTTTGTCTGATGGGAGAACTAGATCAGGTAAAATCTTTAACTAAAGCCCAACTGTGACTACCTTTAAAGAAATGCAAGATGAAATTGAAAGGTTGGAATCAACTGTTGAGTTACTTGAATCTCATGTAGAGAAGTTTAAAAATGCTAATTTTGAATTGCAACAAGACAATTATAATATGTCATTAGAAGTTGATGTTTTTAAAGAGAAAATTGATGCATGTAACTCTACTATTAGCTCTTTGAAAAAGGAAAAATCTCGCAGGCCTACTGAAACTGAGTGTCTGAATTGCTCTACTTTACTTAAAGATATTAGCATGCTTAAACTAAATACGATTAAGCTAGAAGTGGAAAATGAATCGCTAAATGAGAAAATTTGCATGCTAATAAATGAAAATAAAGAGCTAGAGAAGAAGATGGCTAATCTAAAAAGGAGTGAGGAAGAGAACAAAAAGGCCTTCATTAGTAAATGTACCATGCTTGTTAATGAGAACATGTTTTTAAAGTCTAAAATATCTGATCTTGAATTGTCTATTAAAAAATTTGGTGTTGGAAAGCATTCACTAGACATTATTCTAGGTAATCAGATACACGGAAATAACAGGCGTGGCTTGGGATATGGAAATAAAATTGATGAGAGGCCT
The DNA here is from genome assembly GCA_030789695.1 of Scilla litardierei. NCBI lineage: Eukaryota > Viridiplantae > Streptophyta > Magnoliopsida > Asparagales > Asparagaceae > Scilla > Scilla litardierei. Next base: position 328,818 of record JAULAV010008066.1, on the reverse strand, counting down.
AAAATGTATAGAAAGAATCAAAAAGAAACTGGCGTAGGAAGAAGCATGTTTGCTAAATGTTATACATGTGGTGGTGTTGGTCATGCTTATTATAATTGCAAGTATAGGAATACCAACATCAAATTTAAGCAAATTTGGGTTCCAAAAAATAAAGTGACTAACACTAGTGGACCTATTTGGATTCCTAGGTCACACATATCATGCTCTTCTTATGTGTAGGTACATGGCACGGCTAAGGAACAAAAGTGTGAGTGGTACTTAGACTCTGGCTGCTCAAGACACATGGCAGGTGAAAGAGAAAAGTTCCTTAGCCTTACAAAGCATGAAGGAGGAAGTGTTACTTTAGGGGACAATGGAAAATGCAAGGTAATTGGTAAAGGTGTTGTAGGTAACGACACCTTTCGGCTTACAGATGTCCTATTGGTTGACAAGTTGAAACATAACCTCATTTCTATCAGTCAGCTGTGTGACAAAGGTATGAAAGTTGAATTTGATGAAAAACTTTGTAGAATCATTGATAGATCCACAGGTGACATTATTATTACTGCAAATAGAAAGAATAATGTGTATACTCTTATGATTGAAGAACTAACTGTTTCTAAATGCTTGCTTGTAGGTGAAGAAGAGGCCACACTATGGCATAGACGATTAGCACATGCAAGCATGGGATTGATAAAGAAGCTCGAAAGCAAAAATTTGGTAAGAGGACTACCGCATCAGACATATGAAAATGGTAAGTTGTGCGTGGCATGCACCAAAGGTAAGCAAACTAGATCTACTTTCTCTAGCATCAATGAAATTGCCACCACACGTATATTGGAATTAGTGCACATGGATTTATTTGGTCCAACAGACATTGCTAGCCTAGGAGGTAAAAAGTATTGTTTAGTATTGGTGGATGACTTCTCTAGATATACATGGGTATACTTCCTAGCCAAAAAATCAGATTCATTTGACCATTTTCAAAACTTTTGCATACTAGTTTCTAATGAGAAAAATTCTTCCATTGTAAAAATTAGAAGCGATCATGGAGGTGAGTTTGAAAATGCTGTTTTTGAAAAATTTTGTTTTGAAAAAGGAATTTTACATGAATTCTCTTCTCCTAGAACACCTCAACAAAATGGGGTGGTCGAGAGAAAGAATCACACATTAAAAGAAATGGCTAGGAGTATGTTAAATGAATATAGCTTGCATATGTCTTTTTGGGCTGAGGCCATTAATACGGCATGCCATGTATGCAACAGAGTTATGCTTAGACCTATACTAAATAAAACATCTTATGAACTATGGCATGGCAACACCCCGAAAGTTTCTTACTTTAGAGTTTTTGGATGCAGGTGCTTTATATTAAATACTGCAGATCAGCTTGGCACCTTTGAATCAAAATCAGATGAGGGAGTGTTCGTAGGATATTCAGCAAGGAGCAGAGCATACATGATTTATAATAAACACACACTTGCAATTGTTGAATCTATAAATGTAAAGTTTGATGAATCTGATATAAATTCTTTGGATTGCAGGCAGAACATTGAAGAGGAAAATGTAGAACAACAAGGCATTCCAAAAGTTAATGAGGAGCAACCTGAAATACAGAAAGAAGCTGAAACTGATTCGACAGAAATACAAGATGAAGCAGTTACCAGAGGAGAGTTGAGATTCACTCCAAACCACCCACCAGACTTAATCCTAGGTGAGCCTACGGCAGGTATTCGCACACGTTCCTCTTTTAGAGATCTTTGCGCTCTATGTATTTATGGTGACTTTATTTCTGTAATAGAGCCTAAGACTATAGATATTGCTTTAGAAGATGAAAGTTGGGTTTTGGCCATGCAAGAGGAATTAAATCAATTTGTCAGGAATAATGTCTGGAAACTAGTACCTAGACCCACTGATTATTCTGTAGTTGGTACTAAATGGGTGTTTAAGAATAAGCATGATGAATCTGGTAATGTTATTAGAAACAAGGCTAGGTTGGTAGCTAAAGGGTATAATCAAATTGAAGGGATTGATGTGGATGAGACTTTTGCACTAGTTGCTAGGCTTGAGTCCATTAGAATCTTGCTAGCTTTTGCAAGTTATAAAGGGCTCAAACTGAAACAAATGGATGTAAAAAGTGCTTTTCTTAATGGCTACCTAAAAGAAGAGGTATTTGTTGAGCAACCCCCAGGTTTTGAAAGCCATAATTTTCCAAACCATGTTTATAAATTGGAAAAAGCTTTGTATGGTCTTAAGCAAGCTCCACGAGCTTGGTATGACCGTCTAAGCACATATTTGTTGGAAAATAATTTTAAAAAGGGGAGTGCTGACAATACACTATTCTTGATGCATGAATCTGAAGACTTTCTCATTGTGCAAATTTATGTTGATGACATTATTTATGGTGCTACTAACGATCTTCTATGTCAAAAGTTTGAGAAAGTCAGGCAGGATCAGTTTGAGATGAGCCTTGTGGGAGAGCTGAAATATTTTCTGGGGTTCCAAGTAAAGCAAGGAAAGGAAGGCATCTTTCTATCTCAAACCAAATACATCAAGGAACTTCAAAAAAATTTTGGGATGGAGAAGTCTAAAGGAATTGGAACGCCGATGTGCCCCAACACGAAAATGGACAGGGATGAACAAGGAGTTGCAGTGGACCAAAAGCTATATCGAGGTATGATTGGTTCTTTATTGTACTTGACTGCATCTAGGCCTGATATAATGTTTGTTGTATGTTTGTGTGCACGTTTTCAGTCAAACCCAAAAGAATCTCATTTGAAAGCCATTAAAAGGATCTTTAGGTACCTTATTAGTACACCTACTTTAGGCCTTTGGTATCCTTCTAGTGGTAATTTTGATTTGGTGGGTTATTCTGATGCTGATTATGCGGGAAGTTTAACTGATAGAAAGAGCACTAGTGGCACTTGTTTTATGCTAGGACACTCTTTAGTTTCATGGTCTAGCCGTAAGCAAAATAGTGTTGCATTATCCACTCCTGAAGCAGAGTATATTGCCCTCGGCAGTTGCTGTGCTCAAGTAATGTGGATGATGCAAACATTATCTGATTACGGACTAGCTCTTAAAAGAGTTCCTCTTCGATGTGATAGCAAGAGTGCCATAGATCTTTCTAATAATCCCGTACACCACTCTCGTACTAAACATATTGACGTAAGACACCATTTTCTTAGAGATCACCTCACTAAAGAGGATGTGTCTGTGGAGTTCGTTCCTACGGAATCATAACTTGCAGACATATTCACTAAACCTTTGGTTGAGGCTCGCTTTTGTCGTCTTCGTCTTGAGCTTGGTATTATTGATAAAACTTAGTACGAGACTCCATTCTTTCTTGTGTGCTTGAACTTTTTTTTCTTGTTTGTGTGCTAGTAGTTGCATTGTTATGTGTGCATGATTATTTTTTTGTGTGCTTGCATCTCTTGTTTGCTTTAGTACCTCATGCAAAAACAAAAAAACAAAAAAAATGAAAAACAAAAAAAAACGGTGCTTAAATGTGTATCTGTCTCTTTGATTCATTAAAAAGGTATTCATGAATGATTTTCATATTTATGTAGAAATTGTTGTATTATTTCCTCTGCTACATGCGCATGCTTATCTTTCTAAATATTCATGGCATATTCAATGTTAGAAAATAACTTGATTTCTACACCTCCTATTTCACTCCCACATGTATTATTATTGTTGCACATCTGGAGATATCGTTTATGAAATTGGAAATGTGAATGTAGGAGGAAAACTTAACTGAAATTCTAAGGGATATGATATACCTTGCCATGGATAAAAATTGAGCATTAAAACATGTTACTACAAGTATAAAAATTGAAAAAAATACATGCTCCGTATGAAAAATGGATACAATCCTTGGCAACGGTATTACCCACGAGTATCCAACATAAGCTTTATGGGTAAACTTTAGCGTTGGTGTAATTACTCGTCAAGCAATGCCACCCCCACATCTAAGAGTCCTTATAGGCTATGTTTCTGGGGTGCGGTAACTTGAACTCATTTTTACTGAGGTGGGAAAAATCAATCCTAGGTGATTGAATGTTATTTGGAAAAAGTGGATTGTTTTTGGTTGATTTTCTTAAAGATTCTCCTTATGTGCTTCAATTTTAATCATTGCACGTACACGTTGGTGCTGAAGTATTCGTTGTTTAATTTCATTGGATTTTGACTTGATTATTCTATGAGTGTATGCATGCAATTGTTGGCAATGGTTAATAATACTCTCTTTTTGCACAATATATGATTTCGACTTCGTGTGATGGCTTTTGATGATAACAAAGGGGGAGAAAAATTTGGGAAGATTTGGTATTTCCTTGATGAAGTTTGGTATTTACTTGGTGTGCTTGGCATTTGGCATTTGGCACTATCTTTGTAATGCTCGCAAATATATGAGTGTTTGATTAAGGGGGAGCATTAATGAATACTGGAGAAGCACAAAAATAGGGGGAGCATGCATATTGTTAATTTTTCACACCAATGTTTACGCGTCATTACTTGTTATCGCATGTCACCCTCTATCGTCACACTCTCTCACACACTATTTGAAACTTTATTGTGCAAATCTTATACTTGGTTTGTCATCATCAAAAGGGGGAGATTGTTGGTAGCAACGATCTATGAACTTCGTGTTTGATGATAACAAATGTGTGTGAACGCTTTTAACGTGTGTGTTAAGTGTTTCAGGAAAGACAAAGCTTGGAGAGACTCATTGTGTGATGTGGCCAATATGATGGAAAGAAGGGGATACTCTACTTGGTTTGGTTCATATCTACTAGAGCCCATATCTACCATATAATGAGAAGAAAGGTACGAATACAAATGGGCCAAAGAATCAGAGGTGTTTCTAAAATAGAGCCGAAAAAATTACTATCAAAATTTCCAAGCAGCCACTCCCAGGGCCCAAGGCCGGCCCCTTCTAAAATAGCCTCTCCCTTTGAGTAAAAAACAAGGCAGCATGAACCCTAAAAAAACCAAGCAGCCGCACTCCTCCTTGGTCAAGAATAATCAAAAGTTTTCAGAGGAGAGCGCCGGTTTTTATTTTACTCATATTCATCAAACAGTTTTTTTAAAAAAAGGAGAGAGCCGCACCAGCTTTTTATCATTCATCAGCATCAAAATTTTTTTTTTAAAAGGACAGCCGTGAGTTCATTGTTTTTGAGAGCATTGAAAAAAAAATTCTTTTTTTTGAGCACAATTGAAAAATCATGAAAAGCACCACTCAGCTTTTTTTAATCAAACACATTGTCTTGTTTTTTTTTGTCCTATGGCTCTGTCGAATTTTGTAAGGGTACTTATTCATTTAATATTTAAGAGAGCACTTTCATCTCATGTGTTTAAGAGCAGCATCCCTCTTCTTCAATTATTTTCCAAGAGCACTTTCATTGGCGTTTCTTTTTGGGATAATCATCATAAAATTTTTTAAGGCACATCTCTGTTTCTTCTGAGAAATTTTCCCATAGCCGAAATAAAAAGCAGCGGCTCCTCTGATTGTTTTTGTTGAGATTTTTGAGGGGTGCCGAGCTCTTCAAGAGTTGTTTAATGAAATCCAAAAGCAGTCGCAGTTTGGTTTGATTGCTCCTGTCGCAGCTAGGAGGCTACTACATGTCAGATTGCTTCTCACCACGCGCTGAACGACAGAGACAACGACGCCGTCACAACTGAGCAATTCTAAATTCTAAACTTTATTTTATTTGTGATTGTGGCGTTGTGATCTTTGTAAAACTATTTTATTATTTTTTGGGGACTTGGCTAGTTGGGACTAGCCAAGAGAGAGAGGCTTTACTAGTATTGTTATTGTTTGGGCACTTTGGTGAGTGCGGGTACTGAGGGCCAGGTGAGTGTAGGGTTGGTGCCCTAGCTACAGGTTGTACCAGTTAACTTTAATAATCTAGTATTGCTTTTGGGGCTGGATGTAGGTCGTGGGTACGACCGAACCAGGGTAAAATCTGCTGTGTATCTGTGGTTGATTATTGCTTACACTGCCTGTGGCTATAACTGTGTGTGATTTCTCGTGGGTTGCACGAGAATTTTTATAAGCCTATTCACCCCCCCCCCCCCCCCCCCTCTAGGCTTAGATCCAGATCCAACAAACGGTTCCCCTGCGGGGGTTTTTGGGAGTAGCATAGGGGTCCGCCAAGGTGATCCTATTTCCCGTCTTCCTCTTCGTCATTGTTATGGAGTCATTTACTCTCCTTATAGACTAGGCTTTTCTGGTGCCATCCGCCCCCCTAAGCCGGGGGATGGAGTATCCCCTCCCACCTCCTCTTCGCAGATGACATGCTTGTTTTTTGCACGGCGAAGACCTCTTCTTTTGAGGAACTTGGTAGGCTCATTTTCTCTTTTCACCTCCTGGCTGGCCTTGAGGTGAATGAGGATAAGAGCAAATTGATTCCCAGTAAGGGGTGCGGCATTGGAGTGGAGCTTTCCCTTCTCCTGGGCATCCCTATCACCGTCCTCTGGGTCAAGTACCTTGGGCTCCCTCTCTCATCTACATATCCTGCAGTGAAACTTTATTCTGGGCTGGTGGATAAGTGCAGGGCAAAGATTTCTGGCTGGTCTTCTAGGCTTCTCTCCACTTCTGGACAGATCGAGCTTGTCCGTACCATCATCCATGGGTTTGTGTCCTACTGGATTCAGTTTTTCTGCATCCCCTCTTCTATCTTGGTGGAGATTGATCATATGTGCCGTGATTTCATTGGGGCTCCAAGTTACATCTGAAGGTGGGAGCACATGTGCCTTCCCAAATGCGAGGGGGAATTGGTTTGCGCTCTTTGAGAGATGCGGGGGTGGCAGCTGGCACTAAGCTTCTTTGGAGACTATTGCACTCCCCGTCCCACTGGGCTTCCTATATGAGGGCCACATATCTAAAGCATTCTCCTCTCTTTCAATGTGAGGCATCGGTCTTGGACTCGGGCTCTTGGAAGCATGTCCTTCACTCTCATGACTCTGCTATTTCTTGCTTCTGTAGGGTCGTAGGCGATGGTCATGACACATCTGTTTGGTATGACCTGTGGCTTTCCTATGGCCCTTTTGCTCACTTGTGCACACCTCCTCACTCCTTGTGTTACCGCCGTGTTCCCGACTTCTGGGATGGCAAGGCTTGGATTATTCCTGACTGCATTGCCCACCTAGCCCCTCATCTTGGCTCTGTTACTGTCCCAAGGGATCCTGATTCATGGGAATGGGGACCAGTGGGTGGCTGTTCCCTCCGGTCGGCGTGGGCTAGTACTCGTCGCACCTCCCCCTTGCGCGTATGGTGTCTTTGGTCTGGTTCCAGGGTGTAGAGGAATATGCCCTCGGATCATTTGTATTTGATGCAAATGAAAATTTAAGCCTAGATAGGGACTAATTTGCATATGATGCAAAAGAGATTAAATGTGTCTTAAATTGTTTAAGACTATATTTAATTAAATAAACGCGGTGAAAAGGTTACCTAGATGACGGGATCGTCCCGCTCTAAGCGCAGGTTCAAACCGCGTCAAAAACGGAGTCCAAATGCACAAGTTATAGCCAAAACAAGTCAGCCCAAACTGTTGGGCTAAAACCAGCGAAAATGGAGGCCCACCAAGCCCGAATTTTCTGGTTAGGGTTTTTTGAAACCTGGGATTTTCTTGACGGCTACGTTTCTAAGAGAAGCATGACTTTTGGCTAACTTTAGACAATTGTTTGAAGGGTCAAACGGACTCGGATTGACGAGCCGGTTTTTCCTACACGTTCACCGTTGAACCCTCTTTGATTTGGTAGGTTGTACCAACATTGAAGCTCAACGGTGAGGGAGTTAAAATTCGAGGAAGTTTGCCCTTTGTGAAAGGCAAACTAACTTGATTTAATTAATCCCAAATTAATAGTCCCACCTCGGTTGTGGAGAAAAGGGGAGAGTCAGCCGCCTCTATAAATAGAGGCCCTCCCCCTTCCTCATAACTCGTCCCAATCTCTAGATCTGAGCGGCTCTCGTAAATGTTGGAGCACGCTCGGATCTAAGCTTAAATTAAATATTTCTCTATCTCCCTAATATTTCTATCTTACTCCTGAGGGCTCTAGCAAAGCCGCAAAGGAGTTCGGATTCAGATCCGAAATCTAGGCGGAGATTTCACTCGCGTGAAACTTTCTTTGGCGCGTGGTTGGCTCGGCGACACGGGGATTGATCGCCTCGGGATGCGGAGTGGTTCGAGGAGCGGTTCGGGGAGCGGTTCGAGGAGCGGCTCGGCGTGGGACGGGGAGCGGCTCGGAAGACGGTGCGGAACATCTCGCATGCTCCAGGGCTGAGATTCCGGGTATGTGTTTAATTAAGCATTAGTTTAATTTAATCGCAGTAGGCTAGATCTTTCTTGGGATGGTCAGACCCATCCCAAGTCGGCATAGATCTTGGTTTAGGGTCTTGGACCTTAGGGTTAAAAGTTAATTAGATTAACATGTAATTTTTCCGCGGCTTTTCTGTCTATGTTCCATCCGACTTAGGACGGGCATAGAGTTTTTGTGCCCTAAGGGTCCCGCGAAACCCTTCAGTGGTATCAGAGCTTGTTGAGCTTGAGTACGGGTTCTCGGGTTATGAGCCGACCCGAAGTAATCGCTCTTACCGTACCAAGTCCCGATAAGATGGTGATCTTATAATGGGTTGGGCATTGTCGAGAGGCATGCCGTAAAACAAGTTTCTGAGGTATCTTGTGACGGGTCTATGGTGCCATGGATGATGGGCCTTAACAGCGTCGCAATGATATCAGAGTGATACCCCTTCAGTGGTATCAGAGCCTAGGTCTGCGTAACGATCTAGCTTGCGATTATTTTAAACTTAAGAATGCTTTTAAATACTTTTAAAAAATGTTTTTAAAGTTATCAGATAATTTTCAAAAATGATTTAGAATTTCAAATATTCTATTTGATAAATTTTGAACATGGAAATTTTGAAATGACGTTTTAAAATTTATGTGATAATTTTTAAAACTAATTTAAATCTTTTAAAATTTATGCGATAAGTTTAAAGTGCCTAAAAATTTTATATGATAAAATTTTAAGCATGAAAGTTTTTTAAAATGATGTTTTAATTTTATGAGATATTTTAAAACTGATTTTAAAGGTTAAAATTTTTATGCGATAAATTTTTTAAAGTAGCATGCAAATTTGTGATTTTAAAAACAAGTTTGAATGAGATAAAAATAAAATATTTTTAAAATCATATTTTAAATTTAAATGTTAAATTTATGTATGCATGCTAAAATTGTTTATGCGATAAACTTAGTCTATTTAATTGTTAAATAGTTGTGCACTATCTTTATGCGATAAATTAGTGTAGCTTTATTTTAATGGCTAGTTCTTCATGTCCCTTATTTGATAACACAAGACAACCCTTTAGGTTAGCCATTAAAAAAATGATTAAAAAATGATTAAAATTTATTACTTGAATTTTAATGACATGCTATGTTTTAATAAAATATTAACAACACTTCAAGACCTAATTCCTGATTAGGGTAGTCCCTTTTGATGTTTCTTAATTCTAATTGTTATTATTAATTTTCATTAATGGACTTCTCTTTTAGCATTGTTAATAAAATTTATTAAAATCCTAATAACGATTAGAATAGCACATGAACCTTATAGTTGATAAGGACTTAATAAAAGTTATTAAACAAATCCTAAAATTTTGAATTTAAGGATGCAACTAGTTGATAGGATTAATTAGTTGTTAATAAAAGTTGTTTAGTCTATGGCACACATACAAAAATGATAAGCTTCATTCAATGGACCATGATCCAGTCAATGTGCTTGGCTAAGAGTTCTGGATCAACCATTGCTAGTCCAAGAGGCAGTGATCCTGGCTTAGTCAATTCCCTGGCTGTGTTCCGCTGGACCGCAATGTCGCGAATCATGATTGTATGACACCCTGGACTATATCTAGTCAATGCGTTATAAATCTTATTAAAGATTAATCTGTATCCCTCCTTGATTTTGGAGCTTGGTAACTCAAAGAAGACAATTATAGTTGTTGAGTCTCCTCAAGCTATGACATGTTTATCTTTAAGGAACAAACTCCAACATACATGTGATGTAGTCTAGACTTGACCCAAATCGATACGTCGAGTCTCCTCGAGCATCGATCTAAGTCAAATCTGGACATGAAATCAAGGGTCTGACTAGACCAGTCATTATGATTTGTTGAGTCTCCTCAAGATCATAAGTGACTGTGGGTAAAAAACGATAGGGAGTCACATGTGATGTGATTGACTAAGAGTTAGTCTACCAATCATGGAACCAATCAACTTGTTGAGTCTCCTCAAGGTTGTGAGGTTCAGGATGATTGGATCCCTCTTTCACTAAATTTTAAATATTTTAATTCGATTAAATTGTTCGTTATTAAGCTTTGAAACGATCGTAAAAATAGTGGGAGGATATAGATAGATGAATGCCAATCTACCTATATTTAATCTTGAACATATGCTAAACTAAGGCAAGACTATGTTTACAGAAGGAATCAATATATAATATTTTAATGGAATAAGTTAATTGATCAAAAGGTTGATTAATTGAATATCAACTTAAATTCTAGTTGATAGAATTAAAAATATATTCTCGTTGACATTAAAATGACATTCTAAAGGACAGACTTAAGAAATATGATTTCATTAAGTTCTGAGTCCAACAAATAAATTCACACTACATGTCACTCGTCTCTATATGAGGCAGCTTGAACATATAGGATATTCGAAATGTGTTTCTCCCTATAACTTGTCGAGCTGCCCTCAAGGTTGTATGTACAAACAATTTTGATCCGCAAAGTTCGAGAATTCGATCAAACCGTTTGAGTCGAATACGAGTGCATGAGCGGTGCAAGACTATGTATCCCAACTGGATCTTGAGACAAGCAACTTCTTGAGCTACACTCAAGATTGCAACTCTCAGGTGTTTGGATACACGAGATGCTTGCATAGCTATTTATTTATGTTGGGCTATTTATATCTAAATGTGATTTAGAAAAGGAAGAAGGCACTCCGGAAAGTCAGTCGAGTTAGTTAGTTTAATTTATCATTAGTAAAGGCATAAGGAGGGGGGAACGGAAATGTGACATATTTTGATGTCACGATTTCATAATTATTGTTATACAAAAGTTTAACACATTTTGACGAATGTCGTCACATTGCTTCTGAAACAATGAGTGACATGTATAACGATAATATATATATATATATATATATATATATATATATATATATATATATATATATATATATAGCAAGGTAAGTTAGCTCTATATTAAATAATAACAGAATGGTACAAAGGGGAACTGGGCTTAGGATGCCAGACTAGTTGACTAGGGGAGGGGGCACAAGCGCCGTCACCCTAGACCAAATAGTCCAATATCCATGCACAGAACCAAAATACATCAGACAAAACAATAGCCTTCACCAGAGTTTAAATACAATAGACTTCAACCATTATCCCGAATATCCCAATTATCAAAAGCAATGGCAGCTTCCTCTTCCACGTCCCTTAGGTTTCGCAGTATGATGCGCACATCTCCTGCAATGTCATCAAATAGAACTATTTTGGACTTCAATTTATTTTCAAACAACCGCCTGTTTCGTTCACGCCAGAGATGCCAGACAACTGCCGCTAAGACCGTTTTACCAAGCAGCCCGTGAGCTCCCTTCTTGCTAAACTTAGACTTAAAATAGTTGCCGATATCAGCTATTGAGTATGCCGCCGGAAAAGGGATGTTGAGTTTCAGAATGGCTCTTTGCAAAATATATTGTGAGTAGGGGCAATTGAAGTACAGGTGGTTTACGGTCTCAGGTTCATCCTCACTGCAAAGTTCACAACTATTGGAAGGAAGAGTGCTCCAACTCTCCAGCCGTTCCTTAGTAAGTAGCTTATTCCTGAATGCCCGAAGCAGGGTGATTGAATACTTAGGAATTGAATTGTTATACCACACTAGATTGGAAAAAGGGAAAGGAAGTGATTTCTTACGCACGGCTTCCCATGCCTCTTTAAACTTGAAGGCCGATCCACATTTCCATTCCCAAGAGTCGGATCCCGCTAATGCGTTGTGTTGATTAAGAACCGGCCTGAGCATACGAATTTCTGGCACATCTAACCAAGAAACTCCATTCCAATAGTCAGAGACACGCTTACCACTGGTGCCATCTGGGATAGTGTATAAATTTTTTAGGGGGCCGCACGGCAGCCAATTATCATGCCAAAATAAAGTGTCTCTTCCATCACCCACTTTTCTTTTGATGATACTCTGTGATAGGCGCCTGCAATGTAGTAAAAACTTCCAAGTTCCAGATTGGTTGGCAGATCCCACCGCATTATAGAATTGGGAAGAGTCCTTATATTTTCTGCGCATGTACTCCGCCCATAGCCCCTTAGACTTCAGTAATCTCCAAGTAAGCTTGATTCCCGATGCAAGATTCATGTCAGTTAATAATCTTAATCCAATCCCTCCTTCCTCCTTAGGTCTGCAGGAGTCACTCCAGGACCAGGCCTTAGATGTGCCCCAGATGAATCTTCTGCACATAGATGTTAGAGTTCGCAATACAGTAGTAGGCAATCTAAAAACCTGGATCCAGAAATTTATCATACCATATACTACTGATCTCACAAGTTCGATGCGACCCGCTAGGGATAATGTTGTCGAAGTCCATCCACTTAGGCGTTTCTTGCATCTATCAATAAGTCTGTTGTACATCTGAGCTTTTGGATATTTAGACGACAGAGGAAGACCCAAATAAGAGGAAAATGAATGTGCATGCTTAGCTCCCAGGAAGTCTGCAAGGTTACCAGGATTCCTTACACCCTTGCTAAACATAGCGATGCTCTTGTCCCAGTTGATTTCCAAGCCTGTGTAATTACGAAAATCCTCAAGCAGAATTTTTAGGCCATTAAAGGACCTCTGATTGGCTCGACAGAAGACCAACAGGTCGTCTGCAAAAAGGAGATGTGAGATGGCACCAACTCTTCTCATAGGTTGAATACTGCCTCTCGCTAGGGCCTTGGCAAGGAGGAGGGTGAAGCACTCCATAATAATGACGAAAAGGTAGGGGGATAGTGGGTCACCCTGCCTAAGCCCTCTATTTCCCCCAAAAAATCCCACAGGCGACCCATTGATCATGACGGAGTAAGAGGGCGTGGAGATACATTCCTTGATCCATCTTATGAACTTCCGTCCAAATCCCATCCGGTGTAGAATAAAGTACACAAACTCTCTGTTCACACTATCAAAAGCCTTTCTGAGATCAAGTTTTAAACAAGCTCTAGCTCCCATTGGGTTGCTGAAATCCCTAATTTGCTCATGAGCTAGAAGAGCACAGTCAGAAATCAACCTCCCCTGGAGGAATGCAGACTGATTGGGGGATACAAGGTCCTGGATGAACTTTTGTAGCCTGTTGCACAGAATCTTGCTGATAATTTTATATAGGACATTGCAACAGGCGATTGGCCTATAGTCTCCCAAGGATGTAGCATTAGTACCTTTTGGGACCAAAGTTAAAAAAGTGTGGTTTACTTGCTTCAGTAAAGATCCGGACCTGAAGAATGATTGTACCGCTCCCACCACATCTGTACCAATGAGATTCCAGTTATGTTGGTAGAAAAAGCTATTAAACCCATCTGGCCCTGGGGCCTTGGATGCCCCAATCTGGAAGACTGCAGCTTTAATCTCCTCAGGAGTCACACTTCTTTCAAGCCATAAGGCAGTCTCAATTTTAATCTTCTTTTTGGGGACAAGATTAGGAAAGACAGTCCAATAATTGGTTTGATTGTATAAGCATTCATAGAAGGTAGCAGCATCACCTTTTATCTCCTCATAAGTTTTATTCTGCACTCCATGTGCATCCACTAGATGACAGAGATTATTGCGGGCCTGCCTTGATTTCATGGCATTGTAAAAGAATCTTGTATTTCTGTCCCCCAGCTCAAGCCAGTCCTGTCTACTCCTCTGCCTGTACATCTCCTCTTCCAACCCAAGTAGATTGGCCAGCTCAATAGATAATTTTCGCTCTCTTTCCTGAAGCTCAATTGAGGAATCAAGGGCCTTCATATTCCGCACGGCTTCCAGCTGTGAACGGCACTGCATTGCATTGTTACTTGCTTGATGGGCCCTAGCCCAGGTTCTGAGCTCGGATTTAACCCTTCTCAGTTTACTAATTAGGCGATACATATGAGTCCCCCTAGTGTTCATCCCCCAGCAAGATTCAACCAACTCATAATAACCTGGTAAGCAAATCCAGTGGTTGTAAAATTTGAAAGGCTTAGGGCCAGAATGTACCTGAGGGTGTAGCGTGACAGACATGGGAGAATGATCACTGGTGTGGGGATCCAAGTAGCTGATGAAAGAGTCAGGTAGTAAGTTTAGCCACTCATCATTACAGAATACCCTGTCCAATTGGGCAGAAATACGATGGTGACCCAGACGTTTATTGCACCAACTCATCCTTTGCCCCGTACTTTTAAGATTCTGAAGGCCACAAGCAGAAAGGCAGTTATTGAAGTCAAGAAGCTTGTTGGACTCAACCCTTCGGCCACCCAATTTATCTTTGGCATGTAGAATACAGTTAAAATCTCCGCCCACAATCCAGGCCTCATTAGTTTGGCGTGCCGCATCCCATCTGAGATGATCCCATAATAGTTTCCTCTCTGCTACACTGTTACTACCATATACTGCGGTAAAAACAAATTTTAGCCCCCCGGAATTGGTACACTGAACAGTGATATGCTGAAATGAGTCTGAAATAACATTTAACTGCCACACAATCGGATCATAGACAATCAGAATTCGGCCACCAGAGTGATGATGCAAATTATGTATAGAAACCCAATGCTTTGGAAAGCCAGAATTAGAGTTTATATTTCCAGTATTTAATTTAGTCTCTAGGAGGACTAAAATAGTTGGACAAAGATTCTTTATCCTATCCCGTAGGTCCCTGCGCCTCACAATATTGTTCAAGCCGCGTATATTCCAAATTAGCATGGTCATAAAGAGATGTAGTTATTGCGGGGCTCAATAGATCCAACTCACCTACTTGAGCCTGGAGCTTCTGCGGGTATAAACACCCGAGGTAGAGACACATTGCTTCCGAACATTCGATATTTCATTCAGCTCTACTGTCCACTCAGGATTATCATAAAGTGGTTCAGTGGGTAAGCCATCAGATGGGGCAGTTGATGTTTCCGCAGTGATGGATATCTTTGCAGCATCCTGATCCTTATTTATACGGGTCTCAGGCATTGGGCGGTTCACAAGAACCGGAGAGCACATGATCTCGGGCACAGGGGAGTCCACACTCATGTTGACAGTGACCGGAACCGTGTTTGGAGTAGCAGCTTCATGTTGCACAACTGAACAGCTGTGGCTTGGAATAGCAGCCTCATGCTGCATCTTAGGCCCCCCTTCATGTTGCACATCTGAGCATCTATGCTTCAGGTTATGAATGAACTTTAATGAGTTCAGAAGACTTAGGAGATTTTGCATTGGAGCTTCATTATGATCCTGAAGTGGAGTTGTATTCGGAGGCCTGCCCTTAGATACGACCTGGACTGAAGATCCTGCAGGTGTGTCAGACGGATTGGTAGCCCCCAAAGAAAGCTCCGGCCTAGCAATCCCCTTCCCCTTGTCTAGAAAGGGGCATTGCAACAGAGAGTGACCAAAACAAACACATCTGTCGCAGCGGGGAGGTTCAGCTTCAAAAACAACATCAATAGGCAAAATAGAGCCGTCATCAAGTTCCACCTCAATCTGGTTTGGGAGTGCCTTAATAGCATCAATCTCAATCAGGCATCTAGCATAGGTAATTCTTTCCAGCCTCGCAGTTGCACGGTCAAGGCAAAGTGGGTTCCCCAGAACAGATGCAAGGATGTTAAGAGCATCCAAATTCCACATATTAACCGGTACCCCCGTGCAATTGCACCCACATCGGGACAGAGGCGAGGATGTCCCGATCATGGTGAAGGAAAGGGGTCCATAATTTTAGCACGACCAAGCGTCCATCAAACAGCCATGGTCCACCGCGAAGAATCCTCTCGCAATCCTCCCCAGACTCAAATCGGAAGTAGAAGAACCCATTATCCTTGCTAAACAATTGCACTTTCTTTCTGGGCTTCCAGAGCCGCTCCAACCAGGCCAGCATCTGGCTGAACAATGGTGTATCACCCAGTACATAGCCCACCAAAGTAGATTTCCAGTATTCAGCCCCCTTCACCAAGAGAGAATCTGGGATGCTGGCAACATAAGATCCGTCTTGTCTGACCTTTGGGGGCACAAAGGTCATGCCAATTGCTTCGCCATAAGATCGCTTAGCGCTACAAATTTCGGACCAACTGCGCTTGGGGGCCTACTGATTAATAGATATCGGCAGAGAGGCCCTCACAGGCATTTCATCAAACATCCCGCCTCCAAGCTCGCCAGTAGATTTAGGATTGTGCCTACCTGGATTAAGCCCGCCAGAAGAGACCAATGGCCGTGAGGCCCCCCGCCAGCCTCCCTGCTGAGTCTTAGGCCCCCCTTGAAATCGCCTAATAGGATTCCGCTGACGCAGGTTGCCCCCATCGCGAACAGGATGCCTCCTCCTATTCACGGTTTGCCAGGCACCCTCCGATTGTCTGGGAGGCCCATCCGCCGACGTAAACTGAGTCTTGGTCGCAGCCGACGACGACGTAGGCCTTGCATCGCCAGCCGCTCCAGATCCAAGAGTCTTGGTCGCCGCTGCCCTAGAATTGAATGTCGCTCCCTCCGATAGATCTCCAGATCCAAGAGTCTTGGTCGCCGTTGCCCTAGAATCGAAAGTCACCCCCTCCGATAGAACTCCAGACCCAAAAGTCTTGGTCGCCGATGCCCTAGAATCGAAAGTCGCCCCCTTCGATAGATCTCCAGAGCCAAGAGTCTTGATCGCCGCAGCTTTCGATTGCTCTCCAGCTCCATGCGGTAAAGTCTCAACCGCCGCCGTCGCCCTAGGATCGCCAGTCGCACCTCTCTCGCTCATCTCGCTCAATATTATATATATATATATATATTAAATGTTAATATATAAATACACAAGATAGTAGCAAACTTATATGGCTAAATAGACTAGGCCGTATCGAGAGACTAAGCTTCACAAGTCACATAAAGAGGGGTCTGACCTCTCGTGTTATGAAGTCTGCGGACACTTGTGAGTCTTATCCTCTTAGATATAATGGCCAAAACCCATCTGTGAGACAGTGGGAGAATGAGTTATCGAACTCAGTCAGGTACATACTGATGTACCCGAGTCTAGATTAACCAAATTAAGTTATTTGTATATTTTATTAAGACATGTGTTCTTGATGAAACACAAGTCTGATAAAATAAAGAACGACATGACTAAAGTATTTAGAATGATTCGATTAGATCGAATGGTCAAATACTTAGCTACATTAAATCTTGCGTAATTAAAAAAATGTGATTTTCTCTCAGGGCAAGTCTGTTAACACATCGGTGTGTTAAAAGGTATGAATCACACTGAGTTAGACTTGGTGCGATCCATAGCCAGTGACTCTGAGCTAAGTCCTCCCTCTGGGTTAAGTCCCAGATAGTAATGCCTAGGTTTTGATAATGTCCTGTGAGGACATTATCAATAAGATATTCATAAAATCAATCATTAAGAAGTTGTATAATTACTCGTATTTCGTGAGACGAAGAATCGAGTTAGACATCATAATTGATGATGACTTAGTCAACTTCTAGGATGAAAATTCGGAGTAGTAACCTGATTTAAAATTTGATGCAATCAGAAAAGGTCCAGTGCGTAAATAAATTTTGGAATTTAGTTTACGTGCACAAGGAAAATGTTTCCTCATTTTCTGTAAGTAAATCTTTAAGTTGAAAGGTTGGTGCAGAAAGAAAAATAGTGAAGTGCAATTATGTTTGGTCGAGAACGGTTTTCATCCTAATTCCTATAAAATGGATTAGAATGGAACTGTTTTTCGCCAGCAGATGTGCACAGATCTACTCGGACCAAGCTCGATGTAAAACGCTCAAAGTTGACCATGAAAATTGGAACATTCACTTATAAGTTCGTTTTTCTAAATGTGATTTAGACGGACCAACTTATATGAATTAACCAGAAAGTTTTCAAGGTCAGTGGGAGCGTATAAATTACATGCGAGGCATCAAAGGGATGGAACATATATTTTGACAAAGTGATCAAAAGAGTTTGATACTTTATCAGAAATAAATATGAGCAATTTGAAATGACAAGTAACAAATTTAAATGATTATCGTAAGGTACGATGAACTGAATAAGATCCAAGTAAATAAAAATATTATATATTCCGAACAACCAAGTGAATTATTTGAATGAGATTCAAATGGTTGGTCTAACATGAACATAGAAACCCATTAAGTCTATAGTGTAGCCGGTTTTAGCAGATCCACTCACGAAGGCTCTATCACATGAAGTCGAGAAAACTTATGTGTAAAAACGGTATAAGATACCGAGATAAATGGGCCTGAATGCAAGTGGGAGATGTTGAGAGATGATACCCTCGAGGCTATCTATCTTCATGTGTGAATAGCACAAACATCTTGTTCGAAATAACAGTAAGCTGTTTGGTAATAATTTATCTAAAGTTATGTTATAATGTAGTTAACATTAGATATTAACTTAGGTAAAGTCCCGAGACTTTATGCAAGGTCAAACATGTATCGAGATGAGTATCTCGATCATGGAGAAATGTTTGACCGTCTGTAGCATAAGTCTAAAAGGGTTCGTGGTCGTAGATGTTTCGAGACAAGGATATCGAAACATCGGATAGACCATTGTGTCTTAGTCTTCACCGTTTAGCGGTGGCGATGATCTCATGATCGCTTGACTTGGCGAAGTCGTAGACAAGACACATGTGCTCATTAGAGAATGAGTTCACTGAATGATCCATAAGAGTTATCATATGGTTATATTGACCAATCTGTCAATGATGACTCTGAGTGATGATAGGCTAGTTGGTCTTTTGACTTGAGAGGTCATTTTGACGAACCTGTGCGTGAACGGTGCCACTTAGATCAAATGACCTAGCTTCGAGGCAACGCCTGTCGAAAGGTCTTTGATTGGGTGACACTTGAAGCGTATGAGGAGAGTAATGACCAAGAGAGGATTCGTCTCTCCCGGTCAATGGGAGTTAGTGTCGAAGGGTTAGTTCGGTCTTTAGTAAAAACTCTGGCCAGAGTATGTTGGAAGAAGTCCAACATTTTTAACTAAAAGATCGATAGAAACTAACCGGAGTCAAGTTATTGGGGTTGACAGTTTGACCGTACCCTAGACTTGATCTATACGACATAGTTAAGACGAAGAGACTATAACTGCGGAATTCATCACGGAAACAGTCAGGGTGGTCCCGACAATACTCATGTCAATGAGTCAACCACATAATGATGATTCCTGAAGCAGGGACGGCAACCACTGCTCGTGGTCACTGCCGTATAGGGCTTCGAGCCCAACCTGTTGTAAGGGTCAGGCTGTAGGGTCTCACACAGAGTGTGACCTTCGTCTAGTAATAGGTAGAAATTAGTTAGGGAGAGTAATTTGCATTTGATGCAAGGGATAAAATATTGCAAAAGATGTTTACAATCATCTCCTGCATTCGGGATAAATGATCCTGAGTGCAAGTGGGAGATGTAGAGGAATATGCCCTCGGATCATTTGTATTTGATGCAAATGAAAATTTAAGCCTAGATAGGGACTAATTTGCATATGACGCAAAAGAGATTAAATGTGTCTTAAATTGTTTAAGACTATATTTAATTAAATAAACGCGTTGAAAAGGTTACCTAGATGACGGGATCGTCCCGCTCTAAGCGCAGGTTCAAACCGCGTCAAAAACGGAGTCCAAATGCACAAGTTATAGCCAAAACAAGTCAGCCCAAACTGTTGGGCTGAAACCAACGAAAATGGAGGTCCACCAAGCCTGAATTTTCTGGTTAGGGTTTTTTGAAACCTGGGATTTTCTTGACAGCTACGTTTCTAAGAGAAGCATGACTTTTGGCTAACTTTAGACAATTGTTTGAAGGGTCAAACAGACTCGGATTGACGAGCCGGTTTTTCCTACGCGTTCACCGTTGAACCCTCTTTGATTTGGTAGGTTGTACCAACATTGAAGCTCAACGGTGAGTGAGTTAAAATTCGAGGAAGTTTGCCCTTTGTGAAAGGCAAACTAACTTGATTTAATTAATCCCAAATTAATAGTCCCACCTCGGTTGTGGAGAAAAGGGGAGAGTCAGCCGCCTCTATAAATAGAGGCCCTCTCCCTTCCTCATAACTCGTCCCAAGCTCTAGATCTGAGCGGCTCTCGTAAATGTTGGAGCACGCTCGGATCTAAGCTTAAATTAAATATTTCTCTATCTCCCTAATATTTCTATCTTGCTCCTGAGGGCTCTAGCAAAGCCGCAAAGGAGTTCAGATTCAGATCCGAAATCTAGGCGGAGATTTCACTCGCGTGAAACTTTCTTTGGCGCGTGGTTGGCTCGGCGACACGGGGATTGATCGCCTCGGGATGCGGAGTGGTTCGAGGAGCGGTTCGGGGAGCGGTTCGAGGAGCGGCTCGGCGTGGGACGGGGAGCGGCTCGGAAGACGGTGCGGAACATCTCGCCTGCTCCAGGGCTGAGATTCCGGGTATGTGTTTAATTAAGCATTAGTTTAATTTAATCGCAGTAGGCTAGATCTTTCTTGGGATGGTCAGACCCATCCCAAGTCGGCATAGATCTTGGTTTAGGGTCTTGGACCTTAGGGTTAAAAGTTAATTAGATTAACATGTAATTTTTCCGCTGCTTTTCTGTCTATGTTCCGTCCGATTTAGGACGGGCATAGAGTTTGTGTGCCCTAAGGGTCCCGCGAAACCCTTCACAGGGCACACCCCCAAGTTCTCCCTCACTCTCCCTCGCAGGGCCGGTTCTTCTGTTAGGCAAGTAAGGCGGCCGCCTTAGGCCTCCAAATCTCGGAGGCCTCGTATTTTCATTTTACAAAGCCCATTCTCAATTTTTTTAGCCTAATTATTTTTCAGCCTAGTTGTTTTATGGCCCGCCTCGTTCCCTCAACTGAGTCAACACCCAAAGGATTGAAAAAGTCTGTGCATTAAAAAAATCTCAAACGACTCAAAGTCTCAAACCCTTGCCTGCGGCTGCGGCGCTCCAAGTCTCCAGACTCCAATCGCCGCTCCCTCAGTCTCTCTGTGCTCAAACCCCCCCTCTCTCTCTATCTCTCTCTCTCAGAGGACAGAGCCTCTCTCTATCTTCTGGCTCCTCAAATCCTTGCCTGCGGCTGCGGCGCTCCAAGTCTCCAGATTCCAATCGCCGCTCCCTCAATCCCTCTGTGCTCAAACCCCCCCTCTCTCTCTCACAGAGAATCTCTCTCTAGACTCTAGTCTCTATCTCTCTGGCTCTGAGGCTCTCCCGCTCTCCCAGACCTAGTCGACGCTCCGTGCCTCCGATCGATCATCGAATCATCGTCATCGACAGGCGACAGCGTCACAGCAGCATCGGAAAATACAACAAGGGTAATTAGTCTTCGTTGTGTTCCTTTGATCTTTATATGCACTTTTTTTAATCCTTCTATAATTCGTATTTTAGGATTATGATTGGGAAAATAAAATATGCAGGCTTGTTTTAAATATAGAACTAAAAATGAAATTTTTTCCAACTTTGAATATGACGAACCTTAGATCAATCGCAAACAAGGAGACTATAGCAACATCATGTGTATTGTCATATAACCTTTTTTCTAGTCAGCATATGGATGTTAAGAAACCAAACATATTATAAGAGGAATCTGTTAGGGGATGTTAGCTTTCCTCAATCTATTAATCTGTTTACCATGAACTAAAATTCTAGCTACATCCTTGAGAGATCCTAAATCTGTAATATCTTTGGCATGTACCAGGAGAAGAAATATTAATCATCAGGAACAAAGAAGGAAAATAATATTATTTACCAACATCAACCTCAATTATACTGAAAAAAAATGAAAGTTCAGATTGTGGCAAAGTTACAATTTAGGCTAAAATTAAAAATTTTGTGTTAATACTTAGGCCTCATATTTTGTTTCGCTTTAGGCCTCATTTATGCTTGAACCGGCCCTGCTCCCTCGCGCCCTCTCTGACCATTCTGGCGCAGTCCACTTGCACTCTTTGTGGCTCCTATCCTAAGACGGCTCGCCACATCTTCTTCCGTTGTGACTACAGTGCTTTTGTCTAGGCGGTTTGCAAACTCCGGCTTGGCCTTCTCTCTTGCTCCAAATCCATCACCGTTGATGCCCACATGCTGAGACGGAGGTTTGGAACACGGGAGAAAACCACTCCTATGGGTAAGCTCTCCATGTTGGTCTTCTCTGCGGTTGTTTGACATATTTGGAAAGAGAGGAACAACCGGATTTTTCGTTCTCGGGCGTCCCCCATGGATGTCCTCCTGACTAGGATCACTTCTGATATTTTTGATGCCATGGTCACTTGTGACCTGAAAGATGTTGATCCTGTTGATCGTTCTATTTTTGTGAACTGGGGGTTGTCCTAGGCCGGTTTTTTGTGTGCCTCCCCAGTACAATTTTCTTTTTCTTGGTTCGTGCCTGGTAGTCCTGGTGTAAGATGACTGCTTCCCATCCTCTCCCTTACCTGTTCTATTTGTTGAAACCAGCTATGATGTAATTATTTGTTTATATTTTTATACACACTCACATACCTTTCAATATATATAGTTGCTTCCCATCCCGGGGTGTTGCCAACTTGCTAATGCGCGCGCCTTTACCAGCTTTCCAAAGAACCTAAAAAAACAAGTGGTCCGTGTATTGAGCAATTAAGTCTGTTCGCATGGCAACTCCCCGCAAGAAAATGGCAAACTTGTAAATAAAATGTAATATCTTCAGCAAAACGTTTAACGTAACTCGTCGAAAGTTCCAGGTTCTTCTTTTCTTCGATGGCGCTAAAAGCCTCAATTAAGTTCAATTCGAAGTGAAATGAGCAAGAAAAAAAAATGGTGACGATTCACATCAAAGGAGAACCATCGGAGGATCAACAATTTTTGTTCGAGTGCTCATCAAATTACAGCATCGATAAAATCACTAGTTCCGTTTCCGAGATCTCCAATCTCCAGTCAAAAATCCGAAACCTCTCTCTCACAATCAGAAGCCGCCTGCTCACCGATCGTTTCAAAGGTAGTTTCTCATTTCCCCCCCTTTTAGGGCGTGTAATTTTGGGGGCACGGAATTGATTTCTAGGTTTTGTTTAGAAAGTTTTCCGGAAATTGCGCTTGCCCTCGATAGAATCTTGTCGGAAGCTGAATCGTACGCATCCAAGGTTAGAAGTCAAAGTTATTTATGATTTTATCTTATTTGTTTTGGATTTGTGGAGTTTTTAAAGGAAACGATCGAATTTCTGCGGCAGGATCAGGTCATACACAAACGAACTTTGTCGCCTCACATTCTCAGAGATCATATTCAGAGTATAGAGAAGGAAGTCAATATTGCTCAGTCTAAGGGTTTGATCGATGAAGATATGCTACAAGTCTTTTCAGGTAATTGTTCATTGTGTTGTCACTTGTAGAGTTCAAACATCAATTGATAACCAACCATAATCAAATTGCTAAGAGTAATTGAGACAGATACAAGACTTTGAGTAAAAATTGTTTCTTACAATAAAAAGAGAAGACTCAGTTTTGTGATTGAATGTAGCCTGAAACACTGTCATTGACTGCAAAGTAAGAAAACCAGAAGTGATAATAAATATTACTAGGAACCTTCAATCGGGACTAGGGAAAATTACGATGTAGATGATTTGAGAAATTAACAGGTGTTCTTTTGTGTTTTGGGGGTGGGGGGTGGGGGGTGGGGGTGCACCGTTTTGTTTTATATCTTGCAATGTAAATCACTTAAGTGTTAATCGTTTTGTTTTGCATCTTGCAATGTAAATCACTTAAGTGTTAATATCTGAATAACCAGGGCAACCAAGTGCAACTAGCTCAGAGATATTCGACACTGGCTTCATATAAGTACAAACCATTTCGTAACAACAGAGCATTGGACTTTGAGCACCTTGAATTAAAAAGAAAATGATAGAACAATTAATGTTTTCCTTGATATGAATGACAACAAAGCCTCTATCCCCAAGTTTTAGACTCAGTTACATGGATCCTATAGGTGACAATTTGGTCAGGTCGGATCGGGTCTGGTTTCATCCAACTCGAATAAGCACATACCTAGAGTTACCCAATTTATCACCCCTCCAGGAGCCACGATCCGGATCATGTGATCCGATTAAGGGGTCATTAAATATCTAGATTCCAAAAAATAGCGATCCGAACGATCTAAATATATGCAAAGAAGAAAGAAGATTTAGATCCATTAACATATAATATGTCATAAAAATTGAAACGTTTGAAATGAAAAAAGAGGATAGTTGTTAATTAATTATATATCATATTCAATCAAATGAATTTACGTATGTACAATTAGAAAGAAAAATTGGAGGGTTAATTGATTATACATCATTTCCAATCATATGAAATGAATTTACATATGTAGTTGTATGTGGATTTCTATATCCCTCTCATGTACACAAAGGTGTACAATACTTACATGTATATCATGTATAAATGCATGTATGTACATGTGTACATGCATATGCATAGTATGAATACATAATTGTTTCTGAGAGTACCACAACCCGAAATTGCAAACCGACTTATCCACCCCATGTACCACATACCGCTTATAAGTAACGTATATTGCATCCGTGCTCGTGCCATGTACGGAAGCTTACACGAACCAAATAACATTGACCATAGCCAAAGCTACTCCAAATTTGGAAAAATCCAAATAACCTACACCCATCCTAAGGAAATCCGAATAACCCCACCCAACATGTTTATTGCAATGGGGCTTGGGTCGGGCTCAGGTATACTTGTGTTATACAATTTGTTCAAATTAATTTTATACTCCAATAAAGATTCAATCTCCTAACCTCTTAACAAAAATTCAATAATGCTCACCAATTCATTTAAGAAATCCTAGTGTTTTAAAGATAGTATTCAACATAATTGGGCAAATTTCACTAACACCCCGTATAATTGATTGTGTCACTAAATACCTTAAACTATGGTATTGGTGGGGACACCCCTGAATAAATAGATCCCTTAAGTTTTAATTTTTTGTCCATTTTTGTCCGCCTCCCTGCTATTGCTATTAGTGTTACTCTCTCCTTTCTCTCATGCTTGATCGATTACCTCTTCTTTCTTCACTAAATTTTTTTAATTCTAGATTGGACTATCTACTCACCATGTCAAAACATTATAGAATTGCAAAATAACTAGTATGACTCCAGGATTCAAGTCTTAATAGAGAACCTAATAGTTTCATGGAAAAAAGATTTGGTTAACAAAACTAAAGAAGCAAACCAATTGCATCTAAAAACTAAGCACCCTTAAGACAGTTCTTATAAGCTTACAACTCACAGCCAACCTTTGATTCAGTTTACTTGGCAATCAAATAGAGATGGAACATATCAAATCACAGTAATATTAGCCTCTCTTAATTAACATGTATGATTTCTCATTGTACAAGGAACTTTTTCTTCAGTAAAGTTCATGTTAACTCTTGGAATATATGTAACTTCAATTGTCATACTTCCCACGCGTTTATTTTTTGTGTAATTATTGAACTCTAGTCCAATTAAAAGAAAAAAAGACAAAAATGTATTTTCCTTTATTACCTCCATAGAATCCATGTAGAATAATGAATATATTTTTTCAGCCTACATATTACGCAAACAAAAATTCTTGTTAGAATGCCGAAAAAGAATCATTGTGTGATAATAACGTAGTGATGATGAAAACATATTTTAAGAGCTATAGGAGAGAGGATGCACAGTTAATAGTGCTATTACACCCAAGCTAATTTTCCAACCAACCATATAAAGAGTTTTTTTTTTGTTTCATGTGTTTTTTTGCATCTCTGCCTGATCAGCTTACCCTCCATCGGTAGGCCTGTTACCATGCTCTCAGTTTTAGAGCCGTCCAATAATCCCTGCAATACAGACTCTTTCAGGATCAAATTTGGAACGTATCACATTCTAGAAGATAAATCTGTATTTCAACTTCACATAATGTGCTTGATAAGTTATTAGTTTTCATGTTATTACACATGTAGATAATGCAATTGCAGACTCACGAACCTGAGTAAGTTCAACATATGCATCTTTATCTAACGACAAAGATTGTACACACGAACTACAATTAAATAATCAAATAACCACCTTTATGTTTGTGTGTCAAAATTCTACAACCATGTTTATTCTTGTTGCTCTTGTTGGCAGTGGGCACGCCCTCCTGCAAGCACAACAATCAACTTTTGTTAGTTGTTGGCTGATACAGAATAAATTAAAAAGAGAGAGAAGGGGTTTGTGTGTGTTGGGGGAGTGAGAGGAGGGAAAAGAGGAGGGAAAATTAAAGAGAGCAACACCAATAGGAAAAGAGGAAGAATGACAAAATTGAAACAAAAAAGTTAAAACTTAATTGATCCGTTAAGTTATGAGTTGTCTATATTAGTTTTATAGTTTAGGGATATTTAGTGACATACATTCAATTGTACAGCAAGTGTTAATGGAATTTACCCAACATATTTGTTAGAATCTGAAAATAATAATCTATAAATAATAATAAATTCAATAAAGAACATATAAATTGACCTCTCACTAGCGTGGCAAATGGGTCGGGTGGGTTCGGGTTCGGGTCGGGTCAGATTTGACCCGACCCGGATAGGGGCAAACCCTAACCCAACCCGGATTGAATCTGGGTCGGGTTCGGGTTAACCCGACGGATTAAGATTTGACTTATACACAACTACTCCTTTTTCGATATCCAGCTATTTATTAAGAGCATCAGCAATTTATTAAGTGTTGCATAATTTCCAGTAGCTCGTCGCTTAAACCGCACTGATGACAGAAGGAAGTATAATTAACGTTACCATTTTATTAACGAAGTAATAAAATTAACTAAAAAGTTGTATGTAAAGGGAATTGAATCTAAGACCTCTTAAAGAAGAGGACAACAATTCAAATCGTATAAGCACAACTCCCCTTGGAACTGTGTATTGAAGTTATTATATAAATTTTTTTATATATAAAGAAAGTAAACCAGGTCGAATTCGGGTCATCCGGTTTGACATGATCAACCCGGATCCTACTTGACCCGGATTGGCCCATACCCATACCCGGTGAAGGATGCCGGGTTCGGGTCGGGTCGGGCTCATTTTACCACCCCTAACTCTTACCACTTAGAAAGCTAAAAATCCACTGCTAGGCTATTTTGCTCTTGCGTTTCATTACAAAATAAATTACATATTTTTAATCAGATTAAGTTCTGATCGACTTGGGGTAGATTACTAAACCCAAACCTGATCTGATTAGAAATTGGATCGGTATGGTGGACTTGGATGCGATCCGAACTCATTTTGCACACCACCCATACCCAAAAATTTGGGTCGGTTTTAGTATAACACAAGCTGGTTGGGTCCAAATTGTCGACCCTAATGAAATCATTTTCTTCCATAAGCTTTGTTAAGGGCAAATGTTCTTTGTTCAATCAAGCATTATCATATCCTTCTTAACTGCCTACATTCACGTTTGTTTAGGCCTTCCTCTAGTGCTCTCACTGCAAACAGATTATACGACCATAATTGTAAATGCACTTTGAAATAATTAATACTTAACATCTCAATCCTATGCAAGCATGTTGATTTCAGGGCACAATAAATTAAAAGTGTGGAAACACATTTTCATTGTTTTTTGGGTTTTAACTTATATTGTTTTTAACTGTATACAGTCATTTTAGAATCTCATTCGTTTAATGTTGCAAATCAATTCTTCATTTATGCATCCATGGATGTGCGTTGTGAGGTATTTGTATGCACCAGTAGGGCGTATGTTCGTGCCGCTTTTTTCTATTAATTGTTACATGTTCTTCCCCTTCATTTGGATGCCAATTCGCACGTGTGTTATGGGGTTTGGTGGGGGGAGGGGGTTGTTTGGGTGGAGAGGCCGGCATATAGGAAAATTTGTCTATTGATGTGTGCACATGCACATGCATCACCAGTGTGTCCTCGTGTCCTTCCATTTTAGAGTCCTGATTTTTCTATTAAACTTAATGTTGTTGCATGATATAGATGGGGGTGCGTTGAACGTGGACGATGTGTCAAACGTGAACGGTGCGTCGAACGTGGACGGTGCGACGAATGCAGACGATGCGTCGAACATGGACGTGATCTTATTTGGAAATGATTTAATGCGAGAATCGTGTCATTTAATGGGAGAATAATATTAGGACTTTATTTGGCAATATTTTAAATATGGAGTGTGAATTAGTCTTTTTGACTAATTACCTAATTAGTGGGAGTCTTATTATAAATAAAGGAGGAGATTAAAGAGGGGGAATATGCTATTTTGAGAGAAAATTGATATTATAGGTGAGATTATCCATCGTTCTTTGGGATAGTGCGGATGTCCTCTTTAATTGGCGTTTTGGGAGGGTGGTCGCCTCTTTAATTGTGATCATGACATCATTTAATTTCAGTTTTTATTAATAAAAATTAGATCTTTTCTTGGTTCCTATTAATTTGGTATCAGAGCGGTTCGATCTTGATGGAGGGGAGGAGATCCGTGAAGAAGGATTTGGAAGCCATCATGCAAACCACCCAAGGGCTCATACAATCGAATCAATGGCTCGTACAATTGATGGAGGGGCTCAAGCAATCAAATCAACATCTCATACAACAAATCACATCGTGGTCAAGAACGAAAGATTCAGATCTGGACGAAAACCCATATCTAGGGCTAAAGGCGACATCTTTGACAGAAAAGGAAGAAAAGAAATCTTGAAAATAACTCCTTCCGGAGTTGAGGAAAGCCATTGAGGAAGAAGATGCCGAGGAAGCAGCGACGCGACAAGTAAAAATGCGAAATTTTTGGAGGCCAGCAAGCTAGATCCGACTTCAGATTTGAGCCCCAATGACGACGCCGGCCCAGATTTGAAGGCCACGAGCACAGATTTGAAGATATCAAACTCAGATCTACCAGATTCAGAGAAAGATGGACGACAGAGCTGATTTGAAGATGTCGACGTTGATCGGTGAAGATCCGCTGCCGGCAAAGACATGCGTGCCCCCCTCCGGTGCCGGTAGACCTCCAAATGGCCACTCCTCATCGAACGACCCCCCTGAGGGCGACCCAACTCGAGCGACCCCAGGAGGGCCGCTCTGACTCGGGCAAACCCCCGAAGGGCCTTTGTCTCACATTTTGAGTTTTGCCGACAGCTCGTCTGGCAGAATCTGGGACCGCCGTCATCACCAACACCTTCCTCTCGTCCCGGAAAACCCAACAGACCCATTGATCCAGGTGGGAAAGATCATCCATTCGATACTGGAGGGAATGATCAATCCATAGCACGCCCATGGACTTCATGCACCACCTTGAGGACAAGGTGGGTTTTTCGAGGGCGGAATAATGATAAGGATGGGGGTGCGTCGAACGTGGACGATGCGTCGAACGTGGACGATGCGTCGAACGTGAACGATGCGACGAATGCGGACGATGCGTGCATCGAACGTGGACGGTGCGACGAACGCAGACGATGCGTCGAACGTGGACGTGATCTTATTTAGAAATGATTTAATGCGAGAATCGTGTCATTTAATGAGAGAATAATATTAGGACTTTATTTGATGATATTTTAAATAGGGATGGTGAATTAGTCCCTTTTGACTAATTACCTAGTTAGTGTGAGTCTTATTATAAATAAAGGGGGAGATTAAAGAGGGGGAATATGCTATTTTTGAGAGAAAATTGATATTAGAGATGAGATTATCACTCGTTCTTCGGGAGAGTGCGGACGTTCTCTTTAATTAGCGTCTTGGGAGGGTGATCGCCCCTTTAATTGTGATCAATGTCAGTTTTTTTATAAAAATCAGATCTTTTCTTGGTTCATATCATTGCACTTGCTGTTTTTCTTATTCAATGGACTTGTTTGAATACAGTTCACCATATGATCATCTCCTTTGATGGTGATAAAATTTTCTTCTGGCAAATGGTGCGCATATTGATGTTCGAATTCAATCAGACTAAGACTATTTTATGTTAGTATAAATTGGCTAACTCTTTGCTCAAAATCTAGGTCATGGCGGTCATGAAGATATCCAACTCTGGTGGGCAGGGAAAGAACTAGTGAAAGGGAAGAAGCTATCCGAATATATTGGTGAAAATGAGAAAACTAAGGTTCGAATGTTCACTTGACTTGACATACACAAATTCTATTTCTTTACAGAAACAATTTACTTGAGACACTATGATTGTGGCAGGTTATGGTCAGATTGAAATTGACTTGTTTGGACTAACAGCATCTCCGAGTAAGAGCTTCACTTGATTTGCTATGAGATTTGTAGATATAACTATTCATAATATAAGTCTTATATATTGTGCCCATTGTGAAGGCTTATAGGCTTTAAAGATTAAATTACATAATTTTGTTATGTGATCCCTTAATGCTCCCCCTCCCCCCCCCAAAAAAAAAAAAAAAACCAAACTAAAAACACACAGAGAGAGAGAGAGACACACACAAATGCCCATCTTTTGTCTTCTTCCTCTCTGTGTGGCCCAGATATGTATCTGAGCAACAAAGTGATCCATGAGTGCACAAGCCAGAGTAATATCTCGATGAAGTGGAAAAAAGCAAAATGTATCTTTTATCAGCACATGATTCCTGCTTCCTGAGCAATAAGTTGTATTTCTTATTTGGTGCAGTATATTGCTAAAATGCCGTTGGATGACATCCTTAATAGTTGCAATGTCCACTTGGAAATTTTTGTTTCGTTATAGTTAATGAAGTTAGCAGCTGATATAAGAAACCTGTCTAACATGATAATTATGATGCAAATCTTGTTGCTCTTAGAATATTGATGCAGCTAAAAATTTTGCCTCGTTGTTTGTTCAATACATGTTGCCAAATGTTCCTTTGTCCTGGCTGAATATTTAAACGTGCATACTATCCAGGCAATAGTAGAAAAGATGGGAAAGGATAATAGATAAAAGGATGGAGAGCTGTAAGCTTTCCTTGCAACCTTTTTACCCTTTCAAGTGCCCCATCATACTAAGGAGCATCCAACAATCAAATTTAACAATCAGTCGCATTTCACACCGTAGGTGTTGGCAGTTAAAGATATCTCATCAAAAAGAAACTAAGAAGAGGCTGTGTCACTTGATATGATAACTGAGCTGACTCTGCATCATGTTCGTCATTAAGTACTTATCCTATGCAATATCCGTTGCTCATACGCAGGAGTAATATGTACATTGTGCGTGAAGGACATTAGAGCAAGGGTTTAGAGAGAGGTCAGTGAGTGAGAACGAGATACTCTCCATCTCTCAAGTTCTCTTCTTATTTGTACATGATTCTGATTTATATTAAAACAAAACAGCTACCTAACACTAAGCTAAGTCTTACAGCCACCTAATCTTGTTTCTTTGTCTATATAATACCGCTATCTATCACATCGTAGTACACCTCAAACTGGAGTATAAATATTATTCATGTCTAGCTTGTCACAGATGTATTCTACTCTTTTTTTTCAAAAGTTTAGTACAGCATGTTTACTAATAGATGTATCGATCTAACATGCTTAAACTATATCATCTTCTTATCACAGATGTAGTCTACTCTGATTCTGCACTGATTTGAGAAACAACTAGTTTATTTTAATATTTTTTATCAAATTACCTCCTATGAAAACATAGTAGTCATTTATTGATCGCTGATCAAATGATGATTTCGCCAAAGCTGCATTTGAGATCTTTATCCTATAATGCCTACAATTAGAGTATAGAAGATCTTTGTTTGGTGCGTTCTTCAAGTATCTCAAGACTCGTACTGCATCATTTTAATGCGTAATTCTCGGGTCAATCATGAATTGATTCAATACACTCATGTTAAGACTTGTCATAATAAGACAGTTTAGTTTTCCAGTCAATCTCTTGCACCTTTTTTGAATCACATACTATCGTCGTCTGATGTGGTACAAGTCTAGAATTTGGATCAAGTCATAAGATATGCTTACATCCTTAACATTCTAATCTCTTATAGCATTTCCAAAATATATTTCCGTTAAGATAAATATATATCTTTCCTTGAACATGTGATCTCTATCCTAAGAAAATATCTGAGTGGTTTGAGATTCTTCGTCTGAATTGTGAATGAATTACTTCAACTCCTAAATCACAGAAGTATCAAATATATATCTTTCCTTGAACATGTGATCTCTATCCTAAGAAATTATCTGAGTGGTTTGAGATTCTTCGTCTGAAGTGTGAATGAATTACTTGAATGAATTACTTCAACTCCTTAATCACAGAAGTATCATCATCCGTTAATCACAATATCAACATACCATCGGATAAATATGCATCTCCTTGCGTGTTTGATAGAAGATAGATAATCACTCTGACACTGTTTGAGACCAAATCGTCCCATAAAATCTATAAATTATCCAAACCAAGCTCCTGACGATTGCTTTACGTCGTACAATTATTTTTTTCAATTTGCACATCTTCCCTAACTCCTCCTGACCAACAAAGCACGGCGGTAGCTACATGTACACTTCTTAAAGAATATCTTGAGGAACACATTCCTGGTATTCAAGGATGCAAAGATCAATGACGAGTTGCAATCACAGATAGCAATAAACATACCAAGACCATCTTTACAACTAAAGAGAACGTCTCCTGGTAATATGTCATATATATGTGAATAGCCTTTAGCAACAAGTCTGATATGCTTATGCAATATTGGATCGCATGCAAATTACATTATGCATTCGAAATATGTAGTCATCCATATATTTAGTCACCTAATCATTATGCGCCATAATAACCACATAAGTAGGCGCGTATTCAGATGCATCACTTGATAACTATTAAAATTTCAAAAAGAAAAATGACAAGTGCTCTTTTTTTTCTAGTTCATTGGTTATTTGTTTATATTGATTTGTTTTAAGTTGAAATTTTAACGTTATTTAGGAATTCCGTTTATTTCTTTTATGCCATCATTATAATACAGTATATTGTTTAATTGTATATAATTGTAAAAAGCTCAATAAAACACCGCTTAGGTCTTTGCTTACACTTTTTCACTTTTCAAATAGCTTTAGCATAAGTTCAAGATTTTGAGTATGTTATATTTATGAATCATCTTATGAATCATCTTCTTATGTTGAATTATTGATATCACCTTTATAAGTCAATATCATCATCTTCTTATGTTGAATAATTGATATCACTTTTACAAGTTAATGGCATACATAATCAAAAAGACTTCGATTTCCCTTTTTTGGTTTTTCCTTTGTTTTCATATTCTTATGATTTTTTTGCCACTATTCTTTCCGATTTTTACTGGTACTTTTTTCTGCTTTTTCCACTTAAGCCCCGCTTAAGCGCTATGTCAAGGTGATGCTGTTTTCCATAATCATTTTTCACAACCTTGTGTTCTTATACACACATGAAACATTTATTAATGTTTTATACGGTTTATATTATATTTTCTTTATTTTTGTATTTAGAAATTTTAATTTTTAATGTTTCTGTATACTCGTATGTAATTTTATTTATTTACATATGTATCTTTAGTTTTGCATAATCTCGCATAATCTGTATAATTGTGCATAAATCGACTATGCACTATGTACTATTGGATTGCACGCATAATGAAACCGTCTTTTAAAATACTACCCATCGGTAACTGACCATCTTTTTATCTGCAGGTACAAGACCCCAATTTTTATTAAGATTGAGTGCATTCATTTTGTTTGCCATTGAGTCACGCCACCATGGACATTATAAAGCCTCTGAAATAGACTTAGGAGTTTGGTGGTGGTTAATGGTAGAAGAAACAGCTGTGTATTGTGGAGAAAGATGTGTATAAGATACATGCTTATAAAGAGGATGAGCTGTGCAAGAAGATGAGCTTTTTTATAAGCAATTAGGATATCCAAATCAGAAATCAACTCACTTTCACTTGAAGAGACTTTAGGGGTCGGTGCTGATAAGGAAAATGGCACATGATCGGAAGGTAATGAGATAGAAGGACAATTTTTGCATTAAGGCCAATTTTTAAAACATATTAACAAAATCGACCAACTTGTAAACTTATTACAAAAACCGACCAACTCTTGGCCAGATCAGCGCGGAGACGTATTTGAGAATTTGCCGCGGTTTGAAACCACGGCCAAATTGAAATTTGGCCGCGGTTTCAAACCACGGCCAATTCTCAAAGTAAGGGTGCCGAATGTTTCAAGGAAAACTGATGGGCGATTTGGAGAGGAGATTTGGCCGCGGTTTCAAACCGCGGCCAAATTTCAATTTGGCCGCGGTTTGAAACCGCGGCCAAACGGAAAAGCAGCGCGCGCGGTGAGCTGGCCAAAAGTTGGTCGGTTTTCGTAATAAGTTTTTAAGTTGGTCGATTTTATTAATATGTTTTAAAATTTCGCCTTAATGCAAAAATTGTCCGAGATAGAAGCGTTAGGGGCTCAGACGAGATTAGGGAATTGCGTTTTGGCCGTTTTCTTATATCAGTGACCTTTGTAATGGTAACATATAAAGGAAAACATTATCATCAGTGGCTTGGTGTAATGGTTGGGCGCTATCTCAAGGTGTGGTGAAGATAGTTGATACTTAACAGAATTTAAAATCAGTTGACACAAAAGATCGTTTGGGCGTAGGATGTAACATTTATGGTCTTTCTATGTATACGAGTCCACTAAAATATATATTTTAAAAATCAAAGATCAAGTTTAAAATCATTGGTAATATAATTAGGCACGAAACAAAAAACATGCAAAAATTATGGGGGGAAAGGAAAACAAATTAATCTTATGAAATAGTAAATGATACAAAATCTGACCATTAAGCACAGAAGAAGGCATACAAATACTAAGATAACAAGATGTTAAGATTGCTTCAGCCTACAAAAATCTTTGGAATGTATGTATATATGTGTATATATGTGTATGTGTGTGTGTGTGTGTGTGTGTATGGCAATCTTCGGGTGCGAAAAATCCCGTGAGAAAGCCGTGCGAAAACTTTTTTTTTTTTTTTTGAATTTTTTTTTCAAAAATTCTTTTTTTGATGTTTAATCCATACAATTATATACCCCAGAGAAAATAATGGGTGAACCCGTTGGGCATTAGAGCACCCATCCACCCGTTACAAATTTAACGGTCTCAAAACGTGCGAATTTGATGAAATGGCTTGATCGAAGGCCAAATGACATTATTTCTCAACCATTATTTTTTGAGGGGGGTATAACAACATATAACGAGGGTGGAAAAAAGAATTTTTGAAAAAAAAAAATTTCAAAAAAAAGATAAAAACATTTTCGCACGGTGCGAAATGTTCTCATTTGAAAATTTTCATATATATATATATATGGGTAAAGGGATCCTAGGGTGCCTCCTTAGATTCAATCTAAGGAGGCGCCCCCATTTCCATCCATCTCACACATTTTTTTGAAACTTTTTTCATGGGTTTATTGTTCACCTTATGGATGATCAACATACCAAATTTCAAGGGATTCCAATACTTTTTGAGCCACCATCTACCCCTTGCAACTTCGTAGGGTTTTCAGCACGTTTTTAGACCGTTGAAATTGTAAAGGGGAGATGGTGGCTCAAAAAGTATTGGAATCCCTTGAAATTTGGTATGTTGATCATCCATGATGTGAACAACAACCCCATGAAAAAAATTTTCCAAAAAAATTGTTGGAGATGGGGGGAAATGGGGGCGCCTCCTTAGATTTTCATCTAAGGAGGCACCTTAGATCCCCTTTTTCCTATATATATATATATATATATATATATATATATATATAGGGTAAAGGGATCCTAGGGTGCCTCCTTAGATTCAATCTAAGGAGGCGCCCCCATTTCCCCCCATCTCACACATTTTTTTTGAAATTTTTTTTCATGGGTTTATTGTTTACCTTATGGATGATCAACATACCAAATTTCAAGAGATTCCAATACTTTTTGAGCCCCCATCTACCCCTTGCAACTTCGTGGGGTTTTTAGCACATTTTTAGACCATTGAAATTGTAAGAGGTAGATGGTGGCTCAAAAAGTATTGGAATCCCTTGAAATTTGGTATGTTGATCATCCATGATGTGAACAACAACCACATGAAAAAAAATTTCCAAAACAATTGTAGGAGATGGGGGGAAATGTGGGCGCCTCCTTAGATTTTCATCTAAGGAGGCACCCTAGATCCCCTTTTTCCATATATATATATATATATATATATATATATATATATGGGTAAAGTGTTCCTAGGGTGACTCCTTAGATTGAATCTAAGGAGTCGTCCTCATTTTCACTCCTATCCCACATTTTTATTGGATTTAATTTTTAATGATGTTGTTCACATCATAGATGGTCAACATACCAAAACTCAAGTCATTCCAATACTTTTAGAGCCCCCATCTACCCCTTGCAATTTCAACGGTCTGAAAACGTGCTGAAAAACCCACGAAGTTGCAAGGGGTATATGGGGGCTCAAAAAGTATTGGAATCCCTTGAAATTTGGTATGTTGATCATCTATGAGGTGAACAATAACCCCATGAAAAAAATCCGAAAAAAACGTGGGAGATGGGGGGAAATGGGGGCGACTCCTTAGATTGAATCTAAGGAGGCACCCTAGGAACACTTTACCCTATATGTATATATATGAAAATAATGGCTATCATACGCCAAATGAGAGCATCTCTCGTACGCCCTCTCACATAAAGCACCCTAGTACAACAAAGTACAAGCCCATGTGGGCTTGTACTTGGGTGCTTTATGTGAGAGGGCGTATGAGAGAGCCTCTCATATGGCGTATGATAGCCATTATTATATATATATATATATATATATATATTATGGTAAAGGGATCCTAAGGTGCCTCCTTAGATTCAATTTAAGGAGGCGCCCCCATTTTCCACCATCTTCCACATTTATTTTGAAATTTTTTTCGATGGGTTTGTTGTTCAACTTATGGCTGATCAACATACCAAATTTCAAGGGATTCCAATACTTTTTGAGCCTTCATCTACCCCTTGCAACTTCGTGGGAGTTTTAGCACGTTTTCAGACCGTTGAAGTTGTAAGGGGTAGATGGTGGCTCAAAAAGTATTGGAATCTCTTGAAATTTGGTATGTTGATCATCAATGATGTGAACAACCCCATGAAAAAGAATTGCAAAACAATTGTAGTAGATGGGGGAAAAAGAGGGCGCATCCTTAGATTTCATCTAAAGAGGCACCTTAGATCCCCCTTTTCCATTATCATACGTCATATGAGAGCCTCTCTCATACATCCTCTCAAATAAAGCACCCAATTACAACCAAGTACAAGCCCATGTGGGCTTTTACTTGGGTGCTTTATGTGAGAGGGCGTATGAGAGAGGCTCTCATATGGCGTATGATAGCCATTATTCTCATATATATATATATATAATAATGGGTATCATATGGCATATGAGACTATGCATCATATACCAAGACACAAAAGTGGGAAAGTATAAGCCCTACATGAGCTTGTACTTGTTATTCCCGTCCCCACTTTTATGTCTTGGTATATGAGGCATAGACGCATATGTCATATGATACCTATTATTCTCATGTATGTAGGTAGGTAGGTAGGAAGATAGGTAGGAAGGTAGGAAGTCTTCGGCTGCGAAATGGTTTCGTATTTAGTCCGTGCGAAACGCAGCTTAGGCCGTCCGATCAGATCGGACGACACAGATATGTTCCGCGATTGGGGGAAGGAAAAAAGCAGGGTATTTTCGAGATTGCCACTCCATTCGCTCTCTTCCAGCGTCGTTCCTTTCTCTCCCACGTTCCTTTCTCTCCCTCTCTCCCATCGATCTTGTGACACCCTACTTCCTCTCACTCTCTCCTTTGAAACGAAACTCACTCACTCACTCTTCGAGTGTCGTGCACCCAACGAGACCCTTGATCTCTTTCCTCTTCCCTTTAGGGCTTCGCTCTCATTAGCAAGATCTCCGCTAGGGCTTCGATCAAATATAATTGGTATTATCTCTTTGTATCGTTCCTATTCCAAAAAATCAAAATTTTTAAGATCTGATCCAAAGAACCCCTATGATGTGCAAATCAAAAAAATTCTGATGATAATTATCCTGATAAAAAATTTAAAAATAAAAACTTTTCCCAAAAAATTTAAAAATAAAAAATTTCCCCAGTCACACAGAACTGATAATTTCTAATAGTTTCATACAAATTTAAAAATCAAATTGACATTATCCTGATAATTTCTATTTTAAAATGCAAATTATAATGCAATTAAAATTTGTTTCAAGAAAAATATAATTCTATATTTTACTAACAAATCTGCAGTTATTATGATTCATTCTTAGCATACACGGTATATGATAAATTGAAATTTTTTTTAATTATGCAGGCAAGATGGTGCAGTCATTAAGCCGGGGAAACACGTTGAAGACCCGTTCAGCAGTCAAAGGAAAGGTCGTGAAGGACCAAAGTGTTATTGCTCTTTAGTTTCATATGAGAGGATATCAAAATATGAAGACAATCCTGGCCGTCCATACTTCAATTGCCCAAACTTTCCAGTATGGTGTGATTTCTTCCTGTGGGGAAGCGATGTTGAAAGACATAGAAACAGAATTTGAATTTGCAGGTGATAGCCATGACCAATATCATGGGAGATGAGTTCTTTGGGTGGAAGGTGAAATAGAACTGCATGAAGCGAAAACTAAATTAGCTTTGAAGAATGAATTCTGGTCAAGAGTTGCAATTGGAATCACCATTTTTAATGTGCATTTTTAGTGATGTGTATTATGTGCAAGTAACGATCAGGAATTATTTTTCGATTTTTCAGATTGTATGTCAAATATGTGTAATAGTCTCAATATAGATCAACTTTCTTTCAATCATGAACTCGATCAATCTTTTACCTATTTCATGTCATACATATAGTTGTATGTCAAATATGTGTTTTTGGATGGTATTGAGAGTGTGTTGTGATTTTATATTGGATTTTGTTTTTTTGATACTAGTCCTGCAAATTGTTGTTGTATTCATATTAGTTTCTTGAATCTTGGTATTTTGACGCAGTCCGCAAATTATTGTTATTGGCCGAACCAATTCCATCGGGAAATCTTGATACCACGTCTTAGCATTGGTTTCCAATTCAGCATCAGTAAGAAGAAGGTAACCGATTTATCACCTGCTTAAAGAGGTATTTACAATTCTTAGATGAATAGAGTTAAACAAACTCATTGGTTTGACTATAGTGTCACCGTGTTTTGAGTCCCCTTCTACCCAAAATGCCACCAGTAGGTCATATTCCCATACATAATGAAGAGCCTCACAAACATCTCCCAGCTCAGTAATGCCGATGCCCCCATTATGCATGTGGATATCAAGCTACCATATCCACAAAAGAGTTTGCATTATGCATACTTTGGCTATATTTTCACTAGTTTTTTTAACGTGATGGTGGGCACTGTGTTTTTGTAAGTTTGGAGTGCTCTTCAACATTTGGACTTAGTTCGAAATGAAGTTACCATGCCTCTTCCAATTTGATTCCCTGAAATTTAAATTATGATGAAATTTTGATTGCGGTCTGGTTGCATAATTGCCAGAAGTATGCCTTGTTCCACAATTGTAACTGCACAAGGGCACTTGGAGTTTCCTGAAGCAAGTATGGTTATCTTGTATATGCATAGTCTTATACAT
The DNA here is from genome assembly GCA_030789695.1 of Scilla litardierei. Classification (NCBI taxonomy): domain Eukaryota; kingdom Viridiplantae; phylum Streptophyta; class Magnoliopsida; order Asparagales; family Asparagaceae; genus Scilla; species Scilla litardierei. Next base: position 289,055 of record JAULAV010008066.1, on the reverse strand, counting down.
ATGTATATGCAAGTTACAAGCAGATTCAGTACAAGAATTAACAAAATCAACAACTATCTTCCTATCAAGGATATCAAAAAAATCCAAACAAAGAAAAATAATAATACCAAATCTCAGCCGCATACATATTCATATGCATAAGCAAGAAGCAAGAATGCTAGGCGCAGTAAGAAACAAAAGTCAATAGAGGACACAAGATTCACTCTCAAAATTCTTGGGCAAACCATGTTTATTTCTATCTCATTCACATGTTTTACAAATATCTCTAAAACTCAACTTACATGTTTTAGCATGCATACTTATAAAATATCATAACAAGATTGATCAAGACAATATACTCAACTGATCAGACCTTCTATCAGATTCATTAAAATAGATTGCATTCATTACAATAGATTGCAAACTGAAAAAAACAAAATTTTGTGCAACAAACTGTTAACTTATGACTAAAACCCTGCTTCTATTTGATTACATCACCGAACTCCTTGTTATTCCCCTACAAGAACAAAACCAAACTTAACCACCACCTCTTGAACAAGAATCACCACCCAAAATCCACTGACCGATGAACCACCACCACCTTGTTCTTCCCACGCAGTGTCTGCTTGCAGAAAAATACGAGATGTTTTACTCAAAACTTTCACATTACACTTCCAACCAGAAAATTAAAAAATTTCATGTTACTTTACGTTGAAATTTTACAACCACTGCTCCTACCACGGCATTGTCCTCCAGGAAAACTGGAAGCACAGCACCACCTGAAAATTTTCAGTATAAAAAAAATAAGCAAAGTTAGAAAAATAACGCCGGAGGTTCTGCATGATCGATCTAAATTGCAATATATATCTAAATTGCAATATATATCTGCAATACCACCTGGAGGATTCAGTGTCTGTCCCTGCAACAAAAGTGATTGAAATTTTAGATATGATACAAGTAATGGTGACTAAAACGAAACGAATTTAGAAGATACCTCATACAAGGATGTTCTTGTAGCATTTCCCCCTGCCGCATGTTTCTCTGCATATTTGTACGCATTTGGATAAATAAGATACAAGATCTGACCATTGAAAACTGGGTTTATTCGCTTGAATTAACCCTCGTCAACTTCATCCAAGCAACGAGCCAGTAGTTCAGAAAAGCTGGGAGGAAAGCCTGAGAATGCGGTGTCAATGTTGTTGGCAAGCAGAGGCAGAGGACCACAATCATTTTGTTCATCTTGGTATGTCAAAGCAGGCATCTCTGCAGCACATGCAGCCATACGTTCAGGCACCTCTGGAGCACAAGTCAGATTAATATAATTAAAATTCTGATATAGACAGATATACTGAAGTTCATTCTCTCACTGGACACTGTAGCCAAGTGGTTAAGTTGAATATAGTGTTTCCACAGACCTTGATTTGCTAGTTGACTGAAGCATATAAGAAGTCCCGTTTTCGCACCTGGTATAATTATGCTTGGCTGAAATTAACAATGGCTAGATTTTATGATGCATTTTTCCTTTTCAATAACACAATTTCGTAGTCAATATGTCTTATTCTAATGGATATCAATTATGTGTAATCAGTTGGATCTAATTTCGTTTCTATGGTTGTGCATTCCTTTAATGTTATGGAAGTATGTCCTGGGATCTATTTGTTTCAAATTCTTGTTTTGTCATTATTTAGTTTGGTTCTTGTTGTTTACTTCTTTTTTGACCTATTTTTCTATTGTGTGTTAGTGTATTGGGTGTGTGTGTAAAGAAATGTAAGGGATAGTATATATATGAAGGGTTAGCCATTATTTGTGGCTAATCACACTTTCCCCAAACTCAACATGGTATCAGAGCTCAAACAGCCCTAAACCCTAGCCGCACCCAACCCAAACCCTAGCTACACCTCCTCACCGCCCGCCACACCCCAGCGCCACCCGCCACACCCCAGCGCCACCCGCCACAGCCCCGCGCCGCCGCCTGCCGCTGCCGATCGCAGCTGCTGCGCGCGCGCCGCCGCCGCGCGCTGCCGTCGCCGCCGCGCGCTGCCGCCGCCGCCGCTTGCTGCTGCCGCCGCTGCCCGCCGCTGCCGCTGCTCTCTTTCTCCTCTCCTACGTCCTCTTCTATCCCCTACAAAGTCCTAACTAGCCCCAAAGGAGAATCCAAAAGAACCCTAACCCTAGATCTATGGTAGAGCCATGAAAAGGACTCCATAGATTTACGGTTAGGGTATGACCTAGAAGAGGAGGAGGAGGAGAAGTAGATCTGCGGATCTAAGGAGGGAGATAGGAGAGATGGGGGACAATCTTACCTCCGCCGACATGAAGGCCTTCATTGGAGAGATAACGAAGCTGCTTGCTTCGAAGGAGTTGGGATCCTCGAGTGGATCGATGCCTTCACGACCCGTGCAGAAGCTGGAATTGATGCCCAATGATGTGAAACTGGAAGGGACGAAGAACTACCTCAGTTGGTCCAGGAGGGTGCTTCTCATTCTGAAGTCAAAGGGGTTGAAAGGCGTCGTTCTGGGTTCATGTAAGGAACCAGTGGATAAGACTGGGGATGATTGGAAAGTCTGGAGCACCACCAACTCACTGGTGGCTGCTTGGTTGATGACATCGATGGTTCCACCCATCGCTGGGATGGTGGAGGCCATAGAGAGTGCTGCGGGGATATGGAGTATGGTGGAGAAAATGTACTCTGGAGCAGAGAATGTGATGCTCATGATGGAGGTTCAGGGCAAGGTCGACACCTTGAAGCAGGGGGAGATGTCTATTCTAGCCTACTCTGCGGAGTTGAAAAGGCTGTGGTCAGAGTTGGACCACTATGACCCTATTGATCTGCCTGATCCTAGGAACGCTGCGATACACAGGAAATGGGTGGAGCGTAGGCGTGTCACACATTTTCTGAGGAACTTGAATGGAGATTTTGAGGCCAGGAGGGCGAGTATGTGCCACTTATCCTCCATCCCATCTCTGGAGGAGGCCATAGCTGCAATGGCACAGGAGGAGACCAGACTGAGGGTTATGAAGGATGAGGGTATTCAGGTCACTCGGGCTGCACTGGCTGTACCGGCAGTGGCAGCAGTGAGCGAGGATCGAGAGTGCTACACATGTGGGGTGAAGGGGCACCTGAGCTTTAACTGCCCACAGAAGGGCAGTGGACGAGGACGTGGCACAGGAGGCAGAGGAGGAGGTCGTTGGGGCCGTGGAGGCCGTGGACGAGGTCGCGGCGACCCACGGGCCAACTTTGCTACCGCTGATGGACGACAGGAGACATTGATGATCGAGGCCACGCCAGCTGAGGCGTCAGATCTAGAGCAGCGGAGACAGTCCAGGTCTACTACTGAGAGCTCGGAGAGTCATGCAGACCAGACTGGGGATATTGCATCGCCATTCGGTAACTTTGCCCACTTCGCTCACACAGGCTCAGGTAACCGATTAGCCCTTTCATGTAGAGATCATATAGAGTGGATTATTGACTCAGGTGCATCTAGTCATGTGTCAGGAGCATATAGACAATTTTCCACATATAAACCATATACCATTCATGAAACTGTTCAGACAGCTGACGGCACATCCCAACCCATTAGAGGGATTTGTACTATTCAGTGCACTCCCTCTATACGCCTCTCTTCAGTCCTTCACGTCCCATCATTTCCAGTCAACCTCTTATCTGTTGGCTCTATTGTTGATGATCTCGACTGTAGCATTACCTTTGACTCTACTCATTGTGTGTTGCAGGAAAGGAAGACTGGGAGGAGGCTTGGGACTGGCATCAGGCGTGATGGACTGTGGTATCTTGGCAGAGCTAGTGGGGATGCTGCACTGGCTGTCGTTGGTGGAGAGAAGGAAAGGGATGTACTTTTGTTACATTGTCAGTTGGGACACTTGCCTTTTGATATTTTGAGTAAAATGTATCCCGATGTTTTGAATAGAGTGAATGAAATGAATTTGAAATGTGATGCATGTGAATTTGGGAAACACACTAGGACGTCATATCCTAGTGTGGGGATGAGGAGTGTAGAGAGATTTCATCTTATTCACTCAGATGTATGGGGGCCCTGTCCAATGACTTCAGTGAGTGGGTTCAGGTGGTTTATCACCTTCATATATTGTCATTCTCAGATGACATGGCTTTATATGATGAAAAACAAAGGCGAAGCGTTGAAGTGTTTTCAGGACTTCCATAGAAGTGTCAGAAATGTGTATGAGGCCAAGATCCGTATCTTGAGAACGGATAATGGGACAGAGTATGTAAACAGAGAGTTTGCATCTTACCTATCTGAGAGTGGGATAACTCATCAAACCACTTGTCCCAACACCCCCCAACAGAACGGAGTTGCTGAAAGGAAAAATAGACACTTGTTGGAGGTAACTAGGTCACTCATGCTCACCATGAATGTACCTAAGATATTGTGGAGTGAAGCAGTGATGACAACCACATATCTTATCAACAGGATGCCTTCACGGATCCTTGGTATGAAGTCTCCATGTGAGATTCTTATGGGAAAGAACACTTTTGTAGTTCCACCAAAAGTGTTTGGATGCACATGCTTTGTGAGGTATCATAGACCTTCTGTGGGGAAGCTGGATGCTCAGGCAATTAAATGCATATTCGTTGGGTATCCTTCAAATCAGAAAGGCTATAGGTGTTGGAGTCCCTCAGAAAGAAGGCTGTTTGTGAGCATGGATGTGACGTTCAGGGAGACTGAACCCTTTTATGGAGGACTGACAGATTCTACATCAGTATTTGATACTGGAGCCTCTCCAAACACAGGAGGAGCTGGTCGAGAGGGGGAGACTGATGACAGGAGGGTAGTGGTTGGACTTATACCGTGTCCTGTCAGGCCTACTGGTACTGGTCCTGATAGCAGGGAGGAAGAAAGGACCTTGGTGGAAGAGGAGGAAGACAGGTTGTACGGCAGGAAATATAGCAGGAGACAGAAGGATAGTCATGGCGATGGAGAACAACAAGAAGACATCTTCCCCACTGAAGAACCACTAGCTCCACTGCCCCATGTCGAGATTGATCAGTCTATCATGCCTGCTCAAGTCCCGACTTCCTTACTGCCTTCCTCTCCTATCACGGATGGTAACCTTTCTTTGCCTTCCTCTAGTTTAGATCTTCCACTTGCATCTCGTAGGGAGCCTCGTATAAATGCCGGCAGGCCTCCTGTTCGGTATGGATATGAGACTGATATTGCTAATCATGTCTGCATATAGGGCTATCATTGCATCCTTACAGTCTATCCCTATACCAAGTGATTGGCGAGTGACAAAGCAACATCCCCAGTGGAAGAAAGCAATGCTCGAAGAACTTGAGGCACTGGAGAAGAACAAGACATGGAGACTTGTCTCACTTCCAGCAGGGAAGAAAGCTGTGGGCTGCAAGTGGGTATTCACAATAAAGCAAACTTCAGAAGGGAAGGTGGACAGGTACAAGGCGAGGCTGGTTGCCAAGGGCTACAATCAGACTTATGGGATTGATTATGATGAGACATTTGCCCCAGTGGCAAAGATGAGTACTGTGAGAGTACTGATATCCTGTGCAGCGAATTTTGGTTGGAAATTGCATCAGTTGGATGTAAAAAATGCCTTCTTGCATGGAGACTTACAGGAGGAGGTATACATGGAGGTTCCACCTGGCTTTGGCACACAACAGACGGTGGGAAAGGTGTGTAGGTTGGACAAGTCCTTGTATGGGCTGAAGCAATCTCCAAGGGCATGGTTCGACAGGTTCAGGCGTGCAGTCATCACTATGGGCTACAAGCAGAGTAATGGTGATCATACTGTATTCTATAGACATTCAGGACAACGGATTACTCTTTTGTCTGTGTATGTTGATGATATTAATATCACTGGAGATGATGAAGAGGGAATCTCTCACTTGAAGGTAAGGTTGGCGAGAGAATTTGAGGTCAAGGACCTTGGACAGTTGGGATATTTCCTTGGACTGGAGATTGACAGGTCCAGGAAGGGTATAGTTCTCTCACAGAGGAAGTATGCCCTGGATTTACTGGCTGAGACTGGTATGTTGGGGTGTCGTCCAACAGTTACTCCTATTGATCAGAATCATAGGTTGCATTCACAATCAGGGGAGCCAGTAGACAAAGAAAGGTACCAGAGACTTGTTGGGCGCCTTATCTACTTATGCCATACCAGACCTGACATTGCCTATGCTATCAGTGTGGTAAGTAGATATATGCATGATCCTAGGACTGGACATATGGAGGCAGTCTTCAGGATATTGAGGTATCTGAAGAATAGTCCAGGAAAAGGCATATTATTTGGTAGTCATGGTCACATGAATGCGACAGGCTACTGTGATGCGGATTGGGCCAGTTGCCTAGATGATAGGAGATCGACCTCGGGCTACTGTGTGTTTGTTGGGGGCAACTTGGTCTCTTGGCGTAGCAAGAAGCAGGATTTGGTGGCTCGTTCCACTGCTGAGGCAGAGTATCGTGCTATGGTGCTTAGTACCTGTGAGATGATCTGGTTGAGATCACTCCTACATGAGCTACGCCTGCTGAGAGAAGGACCATTGCGGTTGTTGTGTGATAACAAGTCAGCAATTAATATTGCCAACAACCCTGTGCAACATGATAGAATGAAGCACATAGAGATTGACAGGTTCTTCATTAAAGAAAAACTGGACAAGAAGCAGCTGGAGATCTCCTACATTACTTCTGGACAGCAACTAGCTGATTGTCTTACAAAAGGGTTGAACTCTAAAGGAGTAGAGGATGCTTGTAACAAGATGGGCATGATAAATATCTATTGCTCATCTTGAGGGGGAGTATTGTGTGTTAGTGTATTGTGTGTGTGTGTAAAGAAATGTAAGGGATAGTATATATATGAAGGGTTAGCCATTATTTGTGGCTAATCACACTTTCCCCAAACTCAACATTTTCACTAAACTATGTAGCTACAGTGAGATTGGTGTTGATGAGTCCATTTCAAAGTTTCAATTGTTTTTAAAAGCTTTAAGGATGTGCTGCTTGGCTGAGATCTAACAATCAAAAATGTTTTTATGGTTTTTATTTTTTAAGGTGTCACTGAGCTTTAGCATGTGCTGATGTTGTAGCTTATTTATGTCAATGTGTATTTGATTCTTCCTTTTCTGATCCAGTCCCATAGTCTCAAATTGTGAATTTTTCCAGAATGTTAATATTTGCATGTTATATACATATGGTGCAATGGCTCAGATATGCCCTTTCATCATCCACATACATATATACTTTCAACTATTAATCCATAATTTGCAATTGGCTGCAACTGTAGCAAGCAAATATGTGCTTACCCCCAAGTAGCCTTGCCATCACATAGGACCTGGTTAGCAGGGTAAATCATCATCGCTTCATTATACTCAAAGCTCATGAGTATGTATTTATAGGGTATACTCAAAGCTCATGAGTATCTATTTATAGGGAACTCTTCAGATGCGAAAGGGTTTCGCACGCAGTGCAGCTTGGGCCGTCCGATCAGCTCGGATGGCACATATATGTTTCGTGATTGGGGGAAGAAAAAAGCAGGGTAATTACGGGATTGCTGCTCCTTTCTCTCACACACTCCCAACGGCTCATATAATTTAATAGGTCATTTTCGCATTCTTGAGCATGTTTATATCAACGGAATATCAAGTGCAAAAAGATATCAGGCTGTTCATATATGTGTGTGTAAATATACCTGACACTAGAGGTGGCAATTCGGGCCGACTTGGTCTTATCGGGCCGGGCCAGGTCGGACCGATTTTCTTAAAGGACCGGTACGGCCCGGCCCAGTAAGTCTTCGTGTCATTCCAGTGCGGCCCGGGCACGGTCCGATAAAAATTCGGGCCGCCCGGCCCGGTCTAATATGGTTGAAAGAATTGTTTATTAGATTTTCACAAACCCTTTGTTAATGATGTATCTTTAAATGCTACTAGAATTTAATTTAGAATGCAAACTACATGCAAAATCTAAAGCAAATTGATAGTTTAGTATATGAGCTTTTTTCTCGGAGTAAATTCTCGTGTAATGCATTTTAAAAATATGAACTCAAGCTATCCATAAGATGTCCATCTAGCTTATTTTTTTGTCTGCAAGTTTGAATCAAGCTACTTTGTTTTGTGATAATTGTATGGTTTAAAGATTGGTTTATGATCGATCTACTTTGTTTTATAAATCGAGCTACTTTGTTTGAATCAAGCAAACTCAAAAGGATTTCGTGACATGCCGTGCCGCCCAATGGGCTAAATAGTTTGGCCCGGGCCCGCACGAAAATGAACCGTGCCATGCCGGCCTGACCCGATAAGGATTTCGGGCCAAAATTACCGGGCCAAGCACTGTCTTATCGTGTCATGTCCGTGCCATGCTATCGTGCCGGACCGAAAATTGCCACCCCTACCTGACACTAAAAGCACATACCTGGTATCAGGTTGTTAAATCCGTGTTATGACCTAGCGGGGTTACACAATACACTAGAGGGGGGTGAATAGTATAAATGCAAGCAAATTGCTTAATTAAACGTTATTGAAATTAAGGCACAATATGAAGGTTTTACGGGTCCTTAGGGCTATAAATTCGACGTCCGACCTAAGTCGGACGGACGACGAAAACAAAATTAGCAGTGGAAAATCATCTTAAAACAGTTTTAAGAACAACCCTAAAAATATTAACCCTAGCTAAGATCTTTACTATCCCGGGGTTGGGTCCGACCAACCCTTAAGGATAGATCTATCTAACATTTGCAATTTACAAACGTATGAATATTTAAACTACATACCTTTCACTTCGTTTCCGTAGAATACGAAGCGTCGTTTTCAGCAACATTTTTTGGGCCCTCGCGCCGCTTCTCCTCAGCCGAACCGCGTCCCGAGCCGAACCGCATCCCGAGCCGAACCGCTTCCCGAACCGCACCGCGTCCCAAGGCAAGCAACACCCTTATCGCCGAGTCAACCACGCACCGAAAAAGATTTCACCTTGAGTGGATCCTTCGTCAAGACTTTGGATCAGATCCGAGTTCCTTCGTAGCTTTGTTAGAGTCTGAACAGGAGCAATGTAGAAATTTAGGGAGAAAGAGAATATTTAATTTAAGCTCAGATCCGGGCTTGCTCATGTTTAATGGAGCTACTCAGATCTGGAGCTAGGGACGAGTTTCAAGGAGGTGAGTATGCCCTTATTTATATAGGCGGCTAACCCCTCCCCTTCACTCCATATCAGATGTGGGACTAAAAGTTTTTTGGAGGAAAAATTAATTAAAGTTTACCTTTCACAAAGGTCAACTTTAGCGAATTTTTCCTCCCTCACCGTTGAGCTTCGCAAGTGATACAACTTATCAAATCGAAGAGAGTTGAACGGTAAATGTGTAGGAAGAAACGACACGTCAAACGGAGTTCATTTGACCACTCAAACGGGTCTCCAAAGATAGCCCAAAACTCAGTTTTTCATAAAAACCGAGCCGTCACAAACAAACAGCAAACCTAGCGGCCAGGTGGGGCCCACCCGTGCATCACACGCGCGCCTTGCCGGTGCAAAGTACGGGCGTGCGTTGCTTTTGGCGGGTCGGGCGCGCCTGACCTGCTAAGGTCGTGCGCCCGACCCAATAAGCCGTTTGTACTTTTGTGGCTCTAACTTGTGCATTTGGAGTCTGTTTTCGACACGGTTTGAATCTGTGTTTAGACCAAGATGATCCCGTCATCCAGATAACCATTTCCACGCATTTATTATAGTAAATATGTACGCAAAAAATTTACGACACATTTAATTCCCTATGCATCATATGCAAAATTCCCACATCTATTAAAAAATTATTGGCATCAAATACAAATGATCTGAGGGTATACATCCCCCAACATCTTCCACTTGCACTCAGGATCATTTATCCCGAATGCAGAAGCTAACGTCAAACTCTTTGCAGTTTTCTATCGCTTGCATCAAATGCATGTTCTCCTTAATTTCTATCTATTACTTAACGAAGGTCTCACTCTGTGTGAGACCTTATAGCCTGACCCTACTACAGGTGGGGCTCGAAACCCCAGACGGCAGAGACCACGGGCAGTAGGTGCCGTCCCTGTCATACTTATGTGGTTAACTCATTGACATGCGTATTGTCGGGACCACCCTGACCGTGTCCGTGATGAATACCGTAGTTATAGTCTCTTCGTCAAAACTATGACGCTTAGTCAAGCCTAGGGTATGGTCAACTGTCAACTCTACTAGCTTGAACTTGGTTAGTCTCCATCAATCTTTAGTCAAATAATGTTGGACTTCTTCCAACATACTCTGGCCAGAGTTTTTACTAAAGATCGAACTAACAGTGCGACACTAACTCCCCTTGACTGGGAGAGACGGATCCTATCTTGGTCATTACTCTCATCGCACGCTTCAAATTTCACCCAACCAAAAACCTTTCAACGGGGCTTGCCCCGAGGCTAGATCAATGATCTAAGTGACACCGTTCACGTATAGGTTCGTACAATGACCTCTAGTCAAAAGACCAACTTGCCTATCATCACTAAGAGTTATCATTGACAGATTGGTCAATATAAACCATATAATAACTCTTGTTGTGTCATTCAGTAAACTCATTCTTCAATGAGCACATGTGTCTCGTTTTCGACTTCGCCAAGTCAAAACGACCATGAGATCATCGTCACCATTACATGGTGAAGACTAAGACACAATGGTCTATCCGATGTTTCGATATCCTTTTCTCGAAATATCTATGACCATGAACAATTTCAGACTTATGCTACTAACAGTCAAACAATTCTCTATGATCGAGATCCTCATTTCGATAATTGTTTAACCTCACATTAAGTCTAAGGACTTTACCTAAGTTCTAATGTCGACTACATTATGATTAACTTAGATAAATTCTTACTATACTACTTACTTTAATTTTGAACAAGATATTTGTACACATACAGAGAGATAAACTACCTCGAGTTCGAGGGCATACCTATCTCCCAACATCTTTCACTTGCACTCAAGACCATTTATCCCGGTATCTCATACCGCATTTACACGTAAGTCTCTCTAGACTTTATGTGGCAGAGCCTTCGTGAGTGAATCTGCTAAACCGTCCTTAGTTTTAGACTTAAGGAGTTTTCTATGTTCAAGTTAGACCATACATTTGAATCTTATCCAAATAATTTCCTTGGTCTCTTGGAATCCATAGTTAATGTCTTGCCTGGATCTCATCCAGCTCATCGTACCTTACGAGAATAATCCAAATAAGCTACTGGTCATTTAGACGGTTCATAATCATTTCTGATAAAGTGTCAAACTCTTTGACCACTTTGTTAATACATATATTCCAGTTCATTGATGCTTCGCATGCATTTTTTTCGCTCCCACTGACCTTGAAAACTCTCTGGACGATTCATATAAGTTCGTTCTTCTAAATCATATTTAGAAAACAGACTATACATGAATGCTTTAGTTTTTATGGTTATCATGAACATTTACATCGAGTTTGGTCCGAGTAGATCTGCACACATCTACTGACGAGACAGTTTCATCATAATCCATTTATAGGAGTTAGGATGATAACGGTTCTCAACCAACATAAGTTGTACTTCACTATTTTCTTTTTGCACCAATCTTCTGTCTTGAAGATTTACTTGCAGCCAATATGAAATACTTTCTTTGGGCACGTAAACTAAAGTCCATACTTTATTTACGTGCGCAGACCTTTTTCAGATTGCATCAAGCCATTTCTTAATCAAAGTCCCTACTCGGAATGGCATTCTGGAAGTTGACTAAGTCATCATCAACTATGATGTTTTACTCGACTTATTGTCTCACGAGACTCGAGTAATCCTTTAACTTTCTAACGATTGATTTAATGAATATCTTATTGATAAGGTCCTCATAGAACTTTATTAAAAACTAGGCTTTATAATCTGGGTTTTAACCCAGAACGAGGATTGTAACTCAGAGTCACTAGCTATGTATCACATTAAGTCTAACAGAGTACGATTCATGCTCTCTAACACACCGATGTGTTAATAGACTTGACCTGAGAGAAAATCACATTTTCTTTTAATTACGCAAGAATTATACAGCTAAGTATTCGACTCTTCGATCTGATCGAAGCAGTTCAAATATTTCTGTCATTGTGTTATCTATTTTATCAGACTTTTGTTTCAGCAAGAACACATGTCGTAATAAAATAAGAACAACTTATCTTGGCTAACTTAGACTTGGGTCTGGGTACATCCGTATGTACGAGACTACGAGTTCACCAACTTATTCTCCCAATATCTTACAGATGAAATTTCGGCCATCATACCTTTGAGACAAGATTCACACGTGTCTATTGACTCATAATATGAGAGGTCAGACCCCTCTTTATGTGACTTGTGAAGCTTAGTCTCTACGATACGACCTAGTCTGTTTTGCCATATAAGTTTTGCTAATATCTTGTGTATTCATGTATTAACATTTAATACATTATCATTATACAAATTACTCATTGCTTCAGAAGCAAGGTGACGACATTCGCCAAAAAATGTTAGAAGTCTTCTATGGTCAAAGAAACAACAATTGCTCTTTTTTTCAACACGTATGACAATTTATTTTGTATAACGATTATCCTAAAGTCTACTGACATTTTCAGTCTCCCTACTATTGCCTTTACTAATGATAGATAAAATTATATTTCTCAATTGACTTTCCTTAATGCATTCTCCCTTTTCTAAATCTCATTTAGATATTACACGTCTCAACACAAATAATAGCCGTGCAAACATCTCATGTATCTAAACGCTTGAGCTTTGCAACCTTGAGTGTGCTCAACAAGTTGCTCGTCTCAAGATCCGGTTGGGATATATAGTCTTGCACCGCTCATGCACTCATCTACTATTTAAACAATTTGATCGAAGTTTTGAGCTTTGCGGATCGAAACCGTTTTCCATACAACCTTGAGTTGACTCAACAAATTGTATGGAGAAACATGCTTTGAACATTAGTATGTTCAAGCTACCCCTCATAGAGGCGAGTGACAGGTAGCGTGCATTTATTTTTGTTGGATCCAGAGCTTAAGGAAATCATTGTCCTTAAGCCTGTGCTAAGAAGGACATTTTAATGTCAGTGAGAACATAGTTTAGTCTGTCAAATAGAATTTGATTTGATATTCTTTTAACCAATCATTTTGACCAGTTAACTTATTCTCTTAGGATGTTATGTTTTGGATTCCATCGGTAAACATAAAATTACCCTAGTTTAGCATATGTTCAATTTTTAAATATAGATAGAATCACTTTTATCTAACTATATCCTCTCACTAATTTTGCGATCATTTTAGCCATAATAATAAACGATTTAATTAAATTAAATTTAATGGGAAAGAGATCCAACCACCCTGAGCCTCACTGCCTTGAGTGTGCACAACAAATTGCTTGACTCTGTGATTGGTAAATGACAATTCATCAATCATATCATATATGATTCCCATATTGGTTTTTACCTCTAGCCACTTATGATCATGAGTGTGCTCATCCAAATTACAATGACTAGTCTAGTCAGACCCTTGTTTTCGTGTCTAGCCTAACTTACGCCGGCGCTCGATGTATGGGCACGACGCGACGGTTTGGGTTAAGTCTAGACTGCATCTCTTGTATTGAAAAGTTGGTTTCCATAAAGTATCTATGACATAGATTGAGTGCGCTCAACAACTATAACAAAGAACCTATAGTTGCCAACCTCTAAAACAAGGAGGGTTACGACTAATCTTGAAGAAGATTTTTAACGTAATTGACTAGATCTAATCGACGGTGTCACATAATCATAATTCGCATCCTTGCGATCCAGCGGAACACAGCCAGGGATTTGGCTAGGTCAGGATCACTATTCCCAGTCGAGCTAGGGTGATCCACAACACTAGTCAAAAAACACTAGACCGGATCATGGTCCATTGAAGGAAACTTATTGTTCATATGCATGCCATCGATTATAATAGGTTTCATTAAAACTAGTTAATCCTATCAACTACTTGAATCCTAAAATTTGAAATATTAAGGATTGGTTAATAACTTTTATTAATGTCCTTATCAACTATAAGGATTATTATGGTGCTATCCTAATCATGTATTGGACATTTAAAATTCAGGTTGCAACAATTTAAATCATAGTCTTTTGTTCGAAATTAATATTAGAACAATTAAAATAATAATTTGGAGAGGGCTATCCTAAAAAGGAATTTAATTTGTTGCAACAATTTTTAAATCATAGCTAGTCCATAAAAAATTATCTTATAATTATCTGGAAATTTTTAATGGCTATTCTAATAGTCTTTCTTGAATTATCACATAATCAATAAAAAAACTAATATAACCATAAAAAATTATCATCTAAACATATTAGCATGATAATCATAGCAATTAAAATTAGCTCATAAATTTTTTTGCAACTTAAAATTTATCGCATAAGTTTAAGTTACATCAAAAATTATCACATAATTTTAAAGATTTAATTTCAAAATAAAATTAAATCTACTTTTAAAAAAATCGAAAATAAAAAAACGTTGCTTTAAAACGACATTTTTAAAGTTTAAATAAAACCTACATCTCATGGAGAAACATGATGTATCACATACATTTTATAATTGCAAAAAATAGATGGTGTAGACATGGCTCTGATAGCACTAAAGGGTTTTACGGGTCCTTAGGGCTATAAATTCGGCGTCCGGCCTAAGTCGGACGGACAATGAAAACAAAATTAGCAGTGGAAAATCACCTTAAAACATTTTTAAATACAGCCCTAAAGATATTAACCCTAGCCAAGATCTCTACTATCTCGGGGTTGGGTCCGACCAACCCCTAAGGATAGACCTATCTAACATTTGCAATTTACAAACGCATGAATATTTAAACTACACACCTTTCACTTTGTTTACACAGAATACGAATCGTCGTTTTCAGCAACATTTCTTTGGCCCCCGCGCTGCTTGCCGCGTCCCGAGCTGAACCGCTTTCCGAGGCAAGCAACACCCTTGCCGCTGAGCCAACCACACACCGAAAAAGATTTCGCCTTGAGCGGATCATTCGTCAAGACTTCGGATCCGATCCGAGCTCCTTCGTAGCTTTGCTAGAGCCCAAACAGGAGCAATGTAGAAATTTAGTGAGAAAGAGAATATTTAATTTAAGCTCAGATCTGGGCTTGCTCACGTTTAATGGAGCTACTCAAATCTGGAGCTTGGGACGAGTTTCAAGCAGGGGAGTAGGCCCCTATTTATATAGGCGGCTGACCCCTCCCCTTCACTCCATATCCGATGTGGGACTAAACGTTTTTGAAGAAAAAATTAATTAAAGTTTGCCTTTCTCAAAAGCCAACTTTAGCTAAATTTTCCTCTATCACCGTTGAGCTTCGCAAGTGATACAACCTATCAAACCGAAAAGGATTGAACGATGAACGGGTAGGAAGAAACGACACGTCATTTGGAGTTCGTTTGACCCCTCAACGAGTCTCCAAAGATAACCCAAAACTCAATTTTTCGAAAAAATTTGAGCTGTCTCAAAAACCAGCAAACCTAGCGGCCAGGTGGGGCCCACCCACGCGCCACGCGGATAGCGCACGAGTGGCACGCATGCGCTGCCGCCTGGCGCGCGCGCCCGTGCAAAACACGGGCACGCATTGTGCCTGGCGGGCGCGCGCCGTGCATTTCACGGGCGCGCGTTGCTGTTGGTGGGTCGGGCGCGCCTGACCCGCTAAGGTCGTGCGCCCGACCCAATAAGCCCTTTGTGCTTTTGTGGCTCTAACTTGTGCGTTTGGAGTCCGTTTTCGACACGGTTTGAACCTGCGTTTAGACCGGCATGATCCCGTCATTCAAGTAACCATTTCCACGCGTTTATTATAGTAAATATGTACATAAACAATTTACGACACATTTAATTCCTTTTGCATCATATGCAAAATTCCCACATCTATTATAAAAAATCATTGCATCAAATACAAATGATCTGAGGGCATACATCCCCCAACACAATAAGTAGCAGAAATTAAAGGTATGCTCAACAACAATCGCAAACACAAATAATTTTACCCTGGTTTTCCAAACTTGGGTACATCCAGCCACTCCAATATTCACTATAATCCTACACATGGTAGTGAATACAAACCTTACACAAAGGTATCCATACACAAGGGTTAGTCCTACACAAGGACACTCTCACTCACTCACACAAAGGGAGAACTCAAATCCTACACAAGGATTAGTCCTACACAAGGACACAAACCTCCCATAAAGGGAGAAACTAACTCCCACAAAGAGAGTTAGGGTTTCTCACAAACGATGAAACAAAATAACACTTATGCCTTGAGATGATCTTACCAATGTGAAGAAGAAGGCATGCAAGTGTGAAAACCAAGTGCTTAAGACGAGGCTTTGATTGCACTTGATGATTTTTCTCTCTTCTAGGAATGAACCCTAACACTTCTCAATTGAATGTAAGAATGAAGAGAAGAAAGATGTTCTCCAATAAAGGAATGAGATTGAAATCCCTTGGAGAAATTTCCTAGAGCTTAGATGCTATATCATAAGAATAAAGCTCTAATGAAGGGAATGAAGGATGTGAGGCTTAATGAAGAGATTATATGATCTTCAAAGATTTCCCAGAGTTCTAAATGAACTAAGCCATCTCATATATAAAGGAAGCCAAAATAACCCATTAAACCCAAGCAAAAAGCCCAAACAAACAAATTTGCAACTGCTAGATTTTGGCTGAAAAGTGCTCGGAAAGGCGCCTGTAGGAAAATGGTCATGCACATGATGTAACGGTTAGATTTTCCCAGCGGCTATAATCTAAGCCAGGACAGGCGGCTGTAGAAGACTACACATGTGCATGTACCACTGTGCAGGAGCCTGTAAAGGCTTCAACAGACGACTGCCACATATGATGGATATGAGCTGGAAAATGACAACTCACACACTTGTGTACCAGGCGACTGAAGAACAAAGTTCAGGCGCCTGAAGGTTGACAGGCGGCTGAAAAAACTAAATCAGTCGACTGTAACACAAGATGGGTTGGAGCTCAAATACCATGTTACGCACATTAGTGCACTAGGCGACTGTTGAACAATGTTTATGCGCCTGTTGGTTGATAGGCACCTGTCAATTGTACTTCAGTCGCCTGAACCAAATGCTTAAGTACAGAGTTAAGAAATTTGACTTGAGCTAGTGCATAACAGCCGCTTGTAGAAGGATGGCTAGGCGCCTGGTGAACACCAGCCGCCTGTCATGCCTTCAACAA
Organism: Scilla litardierei; assembly: GCA_030789695.1. NCBI lineage: Eukaryota > Viridiplantae > Streptophyta > Magnoliopsida > Asparagales > Asparagaceae > Scilla > Scilla litardierei. The sequence continues at coordinate 271,852 of JAULAV010008066.1, read as the reverse complement.
CCACCTGTTGGAAGTCCAAAAACTCCAGTTGAGTATTTGGCATGTGGAACCTATTGGAATTGTTTCTATGATGATCATAAGGGTTCACTAAGATGATAAATACATATGCATGAATGAGTATGTCCATCTAATCAAGGCATTACAAAGTTCTAGACTCAAAAAGGAGAAAAGCAAGTAATAAAGTATTACATGGATTACAATTTGCTTCTACTAGAGTAAGACCTCCAGCTTAAGTAGCTTTGATTCTCCCCATCATCTTCCAAGCTTTGGCACCTCTTGATGGGCTTTCCCTCATCAAGCTCCAAGCAATGACAATGCTCCTCTTGATGTCCATCCTTTTACCAAGATTTTAGTCTCCAAAATGCTATTCTTCAATTGTTAAACATGAGACTAAAACATTAAGAGTGATTAGCACACTAACATAATGTATTGATATTCATCAAAACAATGTTAGTCTTGAACCCAAAAGCTAACAATCCCTCCCTTTTTGATAATGCAATCCATTATGTCAAAATATAATAAACATTGAAATAACAATGTGTGCTAAGAAACTCCCCAATCAATATGCAAAAGTGCACAAAATATAAATATGCAAAGCACACATCATATTGATGGATGTTATGCAAAAACAATACCAATAATTAATATTGCATAACAAGCATAAGGTATATTTTTATATAACCCATTTCTCTCGCCCATTGGCATATCAAAAAGATGGGTAATAGCCAAATAGGAAAACCAAGGGCAAGAGAAATAACCACCCCATATGCACAAACATGACATCCAATGTGACATATGAATGGAATATCTAATGCTAGCAAGTAAAAAGTTACATACTCCTCATAATCATATAAAACATGCAAAATTGGGAGTATTGAACACACTCACATAAATATGGGTACAAAATGTAAACATACAAGCATGGTACCCAAGAATGAATAACAATGTGAGTGAGCTAGTAAGGTGAAAACCAAACAAAAGTGGAGTTTGGTTTCCGTATATAGGTATATGAAAATATAACATTTCGAACATATGAATCTATATACGAATTCCTATCAAGTCTAGAAACATTCTTAGGAATCCAAAATGAAAGTGATTTGGGACTCTTAAGAAGAGATTTAGTTAAGACATAAGTAGGAGGTGAGGGTGCACATTTATGAGGTTGAACATAAACATTGGCGTGCCTCGTGTGTGAAACATGAGATCTATCATTAGAAGCATTTACACAAGAATTTCTATCAAGCATAGGAACATGTGAAGCATGCAAGCGATTAACATCAATTTTAGCATGCAAGCAATGATTAGATTTCATATGAGTAGACACATGATGCATAGCATTCAAAGAAGAAGCATTCATAACAACATATTTTTGAATATACTTCTTAACATAAGCAACACCAGAATACAAATAGGCATGATTTCTCTTTGGCTTAGAGATAGAAGTTGATTTTAGGCTAAAAGAGTTGGATGTGACGTTCCCATTAGAATGCTCCACCACAAAATTTATTTGGGTGCTTCTAGGAGAAGAGCTTGATTTGTTCACCTTCAATGTAGATGATCCCAAAACGTTGTCCTTACTTAATTTGAAATTTTCAATTTGAGTAGACAATAGCTCACACTTCTTCCAAAGTGAAGAAATGTTGTCATCCCTCTTGATAGACATGAGCTAAGCTAACAACATTTTGACTTGAGAGCCAATGTCCCATCTCTCAAAATGTTGTAATCACAATCTGAGTGCATCATCTCCATTTGAAGTTTGAGAGAAGCATTCTCATCTCTCAAGGCACTCAATTGAGAAGTATGCAAACAATGAATTTCCTCTTTATGAGTAGCATATGCACTCTCCTTTAAAGACATGTGAAATTCATTGACACACACTACTTGAGCTTTTAGAGACTCGTTCTCTTTGCTCAACATGCACATATGAGAAATCAAGAGCGACTTTTTTTGATTCAAAGCAATAAAACGTGCATAATCACAAGGATTGGATGATGATGTGTGTGAGTGTGTGCATCACTCTTTAAGCTTAAACTTTTTAGCTTTTGGAGAGTCCATAAACAACACATTATTATTATCAATAAAATCACTACGTTAAACAAGAGAGTTACAAGATACCACATTACCAACAATGCTCTCATCATCGTAAGATTCCTCTTGACCATACATGCCATCAAGATAATCCCATATCTCATGTGCCATCTCGAAATTCATTACATTCTTTGCAATTTTTGGATAGAGGGCATTGAGCAAAGCATTCCAAGCTTGAGCATCCGAAGTAATAATCTTTGACTCCTCTTGCTCTGCAAGCCATCAACACATGTTTTTCCTCCATTTTGAAAAGTGTTTGCCTTTGAAGACGAGAGGAAGAGAGAGTGGTTGTTGAGACAATGACGTCTTGCTTGCAAAAGACACCAAACCAAGGCTTTGATACCAATTTTAATGACCTAGTGGGGCTACACAATACACTGGAGTGAGGGTGAATAGTGTAAAGGCAAACAAAGTACTTAATTAAAAGTTCCTGAAATTAAGGCATAATAACCAGCGGAAATTAAAGAGTATGATCAACAACAATCACAAACACAAAGGATTTTATCATGGTTTTCCAAACTTGGGTACATCCAGCCACACCAATATTCACTATAATCCTACATGGTAGTTGTTGCGGGGTGGAACTCGCGTACAATGAATTTGTATTGAGGGGAACCAAGGGCACGGTGGTTATATTGATAAGAGGATTTAGGTGGGCTATTTAACAAGTGATTAGTGGGGTGAAGATGCTAAACTTGCCGTCGGGGGAGGCCACGGAGTCCAATCTCTCCAGACACGGCGGAGGAGGATCGGGTGGCGGGAGCCAAAGGCGGATGTCGACCAAGGGGCGAGCTTCCCTGCACCACGAGCAACTCGTCAGAAGGGCTGGGTTGGGGTCCAACCCTTAGCCCCTCCGATGCCTAAGTCAGTAACTGGACTTAAAACGGGGGCTAGGCACGCAGGTCGGACTGAGGGTGTGTCGACCGTACGTGACGAGCTATATATGGGAGAACAAAGATATGGACGACCTTTGCTCTCGTGTGTGAATAATGGATTGAGAGAGAATTTTCCAACCCCCTCACCGTAAGAAGTGAGGGGGTATTTATACCTGATGGGAGATGATTATGTGGGGCTGACCTGGCATGCCGACTCGACGTGCTGAGCTGGCTCGGCTGTCAGCGGAAGCTTTGGACGAGGATGTCAGGAACAGGAGTGCCTGCCCCGTTTTTGTCAGACGGCGCAACGGCCAGGGGCACTTTTTTCAGGGTGTCAGGGCCGAAAGCATTAAGTGTCAGGGGGCTCAGCGGCCAGGGGGTGCTTTGTCAGACGGTCGGGCGGCGTTAGTGTCAGTCGTGTCCTTACACTGGGTCGTTTGTCGTGCGTGATGAACTGAAGGTCCGGCAATGCTATCCCCAGTGGCGGGGTTCGTGGGGACCCGCCGGGTCGACCTGTTCGGGGGTTGTCCGGCCCGGCTGCGCACCTTTTCAGTCGCGGGTCGTGGACCGCTGGCAAGAAGGGATATGCACATGCTTCTGTCAGCATTCCCGGCAGCACTGTCTGGGCGCTCCCCAGGCGCACTGCCCCTGGCGGGCCGAGCGACTGTGGTTGTACGCCTCGGCCGGGAGGGGGGAGTGCTGCGAGGTGCGCCCATTCCCATGTAGCCTCGGACCTCCGGGACGGCGGCCCTTTCGCAAAGGGGTGAGTCAATGGGGTATGTCAGCGGATCTGGGCGGGAGTCGGACTCCCACGATCTTTAGGTCGTAACAATTGCCCCCGGCCTTTGAGCCTGAGGCGGAAGCCCGGCTCAGCTCGGAGGGTGAACTATCTCCGACGTTCCGAGCCGACGGCAAGGATCCCGGCCCACGCCCGGGGGCGGCGGCGTTTGCTTCGGAACTCCCGCCCTACGGGTCATTATTACGATTCGAAAGGAAGGTAGAAAAACGAAGCGTCTCCACGATTGGGTTTGCGATGCGTGGATGAGGTGACTCTCACGCCAGTCGAGGCGTCAAGGACATCCCGATGGGCGCCGCGTGGCGGTGGACCGACGGTCGTAATGACCCGGTGGCCCACTTTATAAATAAAAAAGGGTTGGAAGGCGGTCGGCGGGAGTTTTCTTCCATCTTCGATTCTTCTCCGGTGTTCAATACTTCCATCTATCGCTTGCTGGCTTGGTTGCGACTTCCGCCGCCGGTCATCTTCTTCCGAAAGTCGTCCCGATTTGACGGACCAGCTAGGTAATATTAATAATAATTCCTTTACTTTCCGACCGATGGCTTCTCGTTTCGAGGTCAGAGGCGGTAGCCGAGTGGGGGAGGAGGAGCTGGTGGAAGAGGAGGCGTTGCCGCGGGGGGTGCGGCGGTCTAGGGAGAGGGGGTCATGGCGCACCGTTGTTCCGAGAGTGATTGGATCCCTCCAATGTAGGTTGGACAGGATTAACATCAGGGAGATACGCGTGCGGTTCGTGCGACTGCCCTATGAGGTACGGGTCCCTGGGTCAGAGGAAACGGTGTGCTCGCCTGGAGATAATGAGGTCGGGGTTTATGTCCGGTCATTCGCGTTGGGGCTCCGTTTCCCGATCCAACCATATTTGCTTTATTTATTGAACTTCCTGGAGTTGCCGATATTTGCCCTGGCGCCCCGTTCCTGGGGCTTGTTGGTGGGGTTTGTCGTCTTGTGTCTTGCCTGCTCCTTGAGTACCTCACTGGCACTGTTCCAGCATTTCTTCGTGTAGGATCCTGCCAAAACAGAGTTAGGATCGATAATTAAAGTTGAGACTTACGCTAGCGTATGCGGAACGGTAGTCTCGGAACTTTGCCTTCGGATTCGCCACGACGGATCGAGTCTTCTCACGAACGGAGTAAGGCTACTAATCCACAATCTAAATCTCTATTTTAGATTAAGAACTTGGATAGAGGAAGAGAAAGGATTTCTGCAGAGCTTCGCTAGGAAGAAGATGCATGCATGAATTTCATGCAAAATGGTGTAAGAAATGGCTTACCCTTGGGTCTTATTTATAGCCCCCAAGGTAGTTATTTTAGGGTAAGTTGTTCCTTTGGAACAACTTAATTAAGGTGTACCATGATACATGGCACATTATAAGCTTAAGTTGTACCATATGCATGGTACAACATAAGCTTAAGATATTCCCCCTTTATTAGCAATATGTCGCATGCACTTATGCATATATAATGCGACTTTCCCACTCATCCAGAGATCCTCTCCGCAAGGGAACAGATTCCCTTTGTACACGACTTCGTGTATGCGACGTTCGAGGTCCGTATTCCCTCGTACATCCCCCACAAGGGTGTACAAACGTCTTCCATATCCAACATCTCCCACTCACACTTGAGGGGATTGTAAGAGAACGTCTTTCCCTTAGTTCTTTCATCTATCATACCGAGAAATAGACCGTGCGACCGTTATGCGCGTAGAGTCTGTTGTTGTGCACTTGTTAGAGATACACAACGACCTCGAAGGTGCAAAGTTGAGTAGTTCAACGCATGCTTTACCCTAGATTATTTCTTCACATTTCTTGTACTTTATATTCAACAATTGAATCCCATCTGGATTACAATTGGCTGGCCAGCTTTGAATCACTAAAGTCCAAATGCGAATATGAAATCAATCTTCCTCTTCTTGCAAACCTTCTGATCTTGACTTGATTCGCTTTTCTAACGTGCCCCGCCGAGCTGAATTACTATAACCCATTAGTAACACGCTAAGATAGCGATCATCTCGTCAAATCTAAAGGAACCAATTGGAGTCCTTGAGGGTAAGAGTTAAGACCCGTATGGCCTTTGAGTCTCACATAATAGCAAACACTATTGCAACTAACTCAGTGGTCGAAATGCATACGTGGTATGAACACGTATTACAACATCACTCCTTTCCCAGGGAGAGTATGTCTTAATGATGTTGTACGGATGAAAAGATCAGACACCACTGTGCCTATCTTTTTGAGTCCCCTTACTACTCGTGAAATATTCACGGACTCTCATCCTGCATAAGACAGATAGGATTTAAAAAATCCTACGAGATCTCTTTCAAATATCCTTGTGATACAGATCTCAGATCTTTTGTAAGCATCCATATGATGCAGATCTTTTATTCGACTATCTTGTTTAAGTCATGACTCTAAATCATTTAATGATTTTGACTTTAAACTAGTCTCATCTCTATCTTATCCATCTGATAAGATAAGGCGGTTGCTCATGTGGGAGAGCCAACCTTAATCTGTCCGACATACACACAATAAAATAGCTGAGACTTAAACACAAATGTACATAAAATCATTTGTAAGAAACTTGTATGCAATATATAAAAGAACTTCTTTCTTTTATTAAACTTTGATCTTCTATAGACATGGGAAATATTACAAGATACAGCTCAGCACCTACGCATTCCCATAGATGATAAGTGTTTGTAGAACACATCTCTGGGGATCGCCTTCGTAAGGGGATCCGCTATCATCTCATGCGTGGATATGTATCCAATGTCTACTTCCTTCCGTTTGTCATAGTCTTTTGCAAACTTGAATCGAATGTCAATGTGTTTGGTCTTACAATGAAATTTAGGATCTTTGACGTAGGCAATCGAAGCTTGACTATCACTGTATATAGGAACAGTGCTTGAGTCAGTGGCATTCGTCAGCCTGTCTAAGAATTGTAGGATCCTGCCAAAACAGAGTTAGGATCGATAATATGAAGTTTAGACTTACGCTAGCGTATGCGGAACGGTAGTCTACGAACTTCGCCTTCGGATTCGCCACGACGGATCGAGTCTTCTCACGAACGGAGTAAGGCTACTAATCCACAATCTAAATCTCTACTTTAGATTAAGAACTTGGATAGAGGAAGAGAAAGGATTTCTGCAGAGCTTCGCTATGATGAAGTTGCATGCATGAATTTCATGCAAAAGGTGTAAGAAATGGCTTACCCTTGGGTCTTATTTATAGCCCCCAAGGTAGTTATTTTAGGGTAAGTTGTTCCTTTGGAACAACTTAATTAAGGTGTACCATGATACATGGCACATTATAAGCTTAAGTTGTACCATATGCATGGTACAACATAAGCTTAAGATATTCCCCCTTTATTAGCCATATGTCGCATGCACTTATGCATATATAATGTGACTTTCCCACTCATCCAGAGATCCTCTCCGCAAGGGAACAGATTCCCTTTGTACACGACTTCGTGTACGCGACGTTCGAGGTCCGTATTCCCTCGTACATCCCCCACAAGGGTGTACAAACGTCTTCCATATCCAACATCTCCCACTCACACTTGAGGGGATTGTAAGAGAACGTCTTTCCCTTAGTTCTTTCATCTATCATACCGAGAAATAGACCGTGCGACCGTCATGCGCGTAGAGTCTGTTGTTGTGCACTTGTTAGAGATACACAACGACCTCGAAGGTGCAAAGTTGAGTAGTTCAACGCATGCTTTACCCTAGATTATTTCTTCACATTTCTTGTACTTTATATTCAACAATTGAATCCCATCTGGATTACAATTGGCTGGCCAGCTTTGAATCACTAAAGTCCAAATGCGAATATGAAATCAATCTTCCTCTTCTTGCAAACCTTCTGATCTTGACTTGATTCGCTTTTCTAACGTGCCCCGCCGAGCCGAATTACCATAACCCATTAGTAACACGCTAAGATAGCGATCATCTCGTCAAATCTAAAGGAACCAATTGGAGTCCTTGAGGGTAAGAGTTAAGACCCGTATGGCCTTTGAGTCTCACATAATAGCAAACACTATTGCAACTAACTCAGTGGTCGAAATGCATACGTGGTATGAACACGTATTACAACATCACTCCTTTCCCAGGGAGAGTATGTCTTAATGATGTTGTACGGATGAAAAGATCAGACACCACTGTGCCTATCTTTTTGAGTCCCCTTACTACTCGTGAAATATTCACGGACTCTCATCCTGCATAAGACAGATAGGATTTAAAAAATCCTACGAGATCTCTTTCAAATATCCTTGTGATACAGATCTCAGATCTTTTGTAAGCATCCATATGATGCAGATCTTTTATTCGACTATCTTGTTTAAGTCATGACTCTAAATCATTTAATGATTTTGACTTTAAACTAGTCTCATCTCTATCTTATCCATCTGATAAGATAAGGCGGTTGCTCATGTGGGAGAGCCAACCTTAATCTGTCCGACATACACACAATAAAATAGCTGAGACTTAAACACAAATGTACATAAAATCATTTGTAAGAAACTTGTATGCAATATATAAAAGAACTTCTTTCTTTTATTAAACTTTGATCTTCTATAGACATGGGAAATATTACAAGATACAGCTCAGCACCTACGCATTCCCATAGATGATAAGTGTTTGTAGAACACATCTCTGGGGATCGCCTTCGTAAGGGGATCCGCTATCATCTCATGCGTGGATATGTATCCAATGTCTACTTCCTTCCGTTTGTCATAGTCTTTTGCAAACTTGAATCGAATGTCAATGTGTTTGGTCTTACAATGAAATTTAGGATCTTTGACGTAGGCAATCGAAGCTTGACTATCACTGTATATAGGAACAGTGCTTGAGTCAGTGGCATTCGTCAGCCTGTCTAAGAATTGTAGGATCCTGCCAAAACAGAGTTAGGATCGATAATATGAAGTTTAGACTTACGCTAGCGTATGCGGAACGGTAGTCTACGAACTTCGCCTTCGGATTCGCCACGACGGATCGAGTCTTCTCACGAACGGAGTAAGGCTACTAATCCACAATCTAAATCTCTACTTTAGATTAAGAACTTGGATAGAGGAAGAGAAAGGATTTCTGCAGAGCTTCGCTATGATGAAGTTGCATGCATGAATTTCATGCAAAAGGTGTAAGAAATGGCTTACCCTTGGGTCTTATTTATAGCCCCCAAGGTAGTTATTTTAGGGTAAGTTGTTCCTTTGGAACAACTTAATTAAGGTGTACCATGATACATGGCACATTATAAGCTTAAGTTGTACCATATGCATGGTACAACATAAGCTTAAGATATTCCCCCTTTATTAGCCATATGTCGCATGCACTTATGCATATATAATGCGACTTTCCCACTCATCCAGAGATCCTCTCCGCAAGGGAACAGATTCCCTTTGTACACGACTTCGTGTACGCGACGTTCGAGGTCCGTATTCCCTCGTACATCCCCCACAAGGGTGTACAAACGTCTTCCATATCCAACATCTCCCACTCACACTTGAGGGGATTGTAAGAGAACGTCTTTCCCTTAGTTCTTTCATCTATCATACCGAGAAATAGACCGTGCGACCGTCATGCGCGTAGAGTCTGTTGTTGTGCACTTGTTAGAGATACACAACGACCTCGAAGGTGCAAAGTTGAGTAGTTCAACACATGCTTTACCCTAGATTATTTCTTCACATTTCTTGTATTTTATATTCAACAATTGAATCCCATCTGGATTACAATTGGCTGGCCAGCTTTGAATCACTAAAGTCCAAATGCGAATATGAAATCAATCTTCCTCTTCTTGCGAACCTTCTGATCTTGACTTGATTCGCTTTTCTAACGTGCCCCGCCGAGCCGAATTACCATAGCCCATTAGTAACACGCTAAGATAGCGATCATCTCGTCAAATCTAAAGGAACCAATTGGAGTCCTTGAGGGTAAGAGTTAAGACCCGTATGGCCTTTGAGTCTCACATAATAGCAAACACTATTGCTACTAACTCAGTGGTCGAAATGCATACGTGGTATGAACACGTATTACAACATCACTCCTTTCCCAGGGAGAGTATGTCTTAATGATGTTGTACGGATGAAAAGATCAGACACCACTGTGCCTATCTTTTTGAGTCCCCTTACTACTCGTGAAATATTCACGGACTCTCATCCTGCATAAGACAGATAGGATTTAAAAAAAAATCCTACGAGATCTCTTTCAAATATCCTTGTGATACAGATCTCAGATCTTTTGTAAGCATCCATATGATGCAGATCTTTTATTCGACTATCTTGTTTAAGTCATGACTCTAAATCATTTAATGATTTTGACTTTAAACTAGTCTCATCTCTATCTTATCCATTTGATAAGATAAGGCGGTTGCTCATGTGAGAGAGCCAACCTTAATCTGTCCGACATACACACAATAAAATAGCTGAGACTTAAACACAAATGTACATAAAATCATTTGTAAGAAACTTGTATGCAATATATAAAAGAACTTCTTTCTTTTTATTAAACTTTGATCTTCTATGGACATGGGAAATATTACAAGATACAGCTCAGCACCTACGCATTCCCATAGATGATAAGTGTTTGTAGAACACATCTCTGGGGATCGCCTTCGTAAGGGGATCCGCTATCATCTCATGCGTGGATATGTATCCAATGTCTACTTCCTTCCGTTTGTCATAGTCTTTTGCAAACTTGAATCGAATGTCAATGTGTTTGGTCTTACAATGAAATTTAGGATCTTTGACGTAGGCAATCGAAGCTTGACTATCACTGTATATAGGAACAGTGCTTGAGTCAGTGGCATTCGTTAACCTGTCTAAGAATTTCCTAAGCCAAACAGCTTCTTGGACCGCCATGCTGAATGCTACGAATTCTGCTTCCATTGTTGATAGGGCAATGCAGGTTTGCTTCTTGCTGCTCCAGGATATTGCACCATTCCCGAGCAAGTAAACAAAGCCTGAGGTAGATCTTTGCTCGTCGAGATCACCCGCCCAATCAGCATCGGTATAGCCTTCGAGTCTCAAGGTATTGCCTTGATAGCATAACGCATAGTCCGCAGTCCCTTTGAGGTATCTTAATATCCTCTTAACCGCTTTCCAGTGTGCTTGTCCTGGGTTGGATTGGTAACGGCTTACCATACCAACAGCATAGCAAATGTCTGGTCTGGTACACATCATGGCGTACATCAGACTCCCGACAGCACTGGAGTATGGAACTTTTTCCATAGCTTTCTTTTCTTTTGGATCTTTGGGACACATCTCCAAACATAGACCCTCGCCTTTGCTTATTGGAGTATCAATTGGCTTGCAGTCCTGCATATTAAACCGTTCTAAAACTTTCTTTATATATGTCTCTTGAGAGATAGAAAGAAGTTTCTTGGAACGATTCCTTGAGATCTTAACCCCAAGGATATATGCAGCTTCACCCATGTCTTTCATCTCAAAGACGGATGAAAGCCAAGCTTTGATATCCATGACAAGACGCTTATCATTTCCGGCTATAAGTATGTCATCTACATAAAGAGACATAATTACATACTTGTTTTTAATCCTTTTAATATATACGCAGTTGTCTTCGTCGAGCATGGAGAATCCATACGACAAAACAACTTCTTGAAAGCGCATATACCACTGCCTTGAGGATTGTTTAAGACCATATATGGATTTACGAAGTTTACAAACCTTATGTTTGTTTTCTTCTTGTACGAACCCGTTTGGTTGTTCCATGTAGATCTCCTCATCTAGTTCTCCGTTAAGAAAGGCAGTCTTTACATCCATCTGATGTAATTCGAGGTCCAAACAAGCCACCATTGCCAGAATTAAGCGAATCGAGGTAAAACGCACGACAGGAGAGAAAGTCTCTTCGTAGTCTATTCCTTCCTGTTGCGTGAAACCTTTCGCAACAAGGCGAGCTTTATATTTCTCGATGGAGCCATCAGCCTTATGCTTGATTTTGAGAACCCACTTGTTCCCAATGGCTCTACGTCCCTTAGGTAAATCAACCAAGTCCCAGACTTGGTTTGTTTTCATGGATTGAAGTTCTTCTTCCATTGCCGCTATCCATTTATCTTTAGCAGGGCATGTGACGGCCTGTTTGAAATTTGCAGGTTCGTCATCATCTTGTAGTAATGTCATGAATGTTTGAGGAAATTCATCCTCAAATCTCAGAGGTGTTAGCCTCGTTCGATTACTACGTCTTGTTTGAGTTTGATCACTCCCACTTGGAATGACATCACTCCCACTTGGAATAATATCACTCCCACTCGGAATAGGATTGGTATCGTTCGTATCATCCATTGGTGAAGTTTGAAACGTATTTTCTTCTTCACCAAGAATTCTCCCACTCGAACGTTCCGATCCTTCTTGATCCCAAGTCTCAAAACAAGGATAAGTCTTGACTTATCTCACCCTGTCTTGGAAACTCATTTTCCAAGAAGACAACATCACTCGATTCGAATTCTATAAGACCCCCATTGTCCTCTTGACTGACGAAAACATATCCTTTGGAGTTTTCAGCGTATCTGATGAAGATACACTTCCTCCCACGTGGCCCAAGTTTGCCATATTTGTGAGAGGACAAATGTGCATAAGAGGCACAACCCCAAGGTTTTAGAATGTTTAAGTCTGGAGTTCTATTGTTCCACAACTCATAAGGAGTAGAACTTACCGACTTCGAGGGTACACGGTTTAAGATGAATGCTGCCGTCAATAATGCATCACCCCAAAAGGTGATAGGCAAATTTGCCTGTGACATCATTGATCGGACCATTTCCATCAATGTCCTATTTCTTCTTTCCGCAACACCGTTTTGTTGTGGAGTATAAGGCATAGTTATTTGATGAACTATGCCTTTTTCATCACAGAGTTCCTTAAAACTCGTTGATTGATATTCTCCACCTCGATCGGTTCGCAAGACCTTTATCTTGCGATCTAGTTAATTTTCTACTAAACTCATATAGTTTTTGAAGCAAGTTAAAGCTTCATGTTTGTGGGAAATCAAATAGATGTGACCGAAACGAGTGAAATCATCAATGAAGGTGATGAAATAGGACTTCCCGCGTCTTGTCTTAACATTCATTGGACCGCAAATGTCCGAATGGATAAGCTGTAATGGAACTTCGGCCCTTGTGCCAGTTCCAAACGGCTTGCGACAAGTTTTCCCTACAAGACAATGTTCGCAAGTTGACATTTCAACTTTTGAAACATTAGATAGCAAGCCACTTTTGGCAAGTCTATCCATTCTAGTTGGTCCAATATGACCAAGTCTTGCATGCCAACAAATGATCTCAGATTCAGAGTTAGAAGCATTTGTCAAATGAAAACTTTCATTAATGGAAGAAGAATCATCATACATTGTGTTTAATACAATTAATCCATTACAAACATTACCAGAACCAATCAAAGAATTATTACAAACAAGGTCAACAGATTGTTTATAGAACCTCCACTCATAATCTAAAGACATTAACATGACCACGGATACGATATTTCTTCTAATATCTGGAGCAAAGAGGACGTCGTGCAATAATAATGTCCGGCCGTTGTCGAGAACTAGCTTGCATGTTCCGACGCCTTTGACTTCAACACGAGTGTTGTTGCCGACGTATATCCACTTTGTTCCTTAAGTTATCCTTCGATACTCTACGAAGAACCTTCTGTCCTTCGCAACGTGGTCTGTGGCCCCTGAATCAATCAACCAAAAATAGTTAGATTCAGCAAGAAACATGGAACTAGAAACACATATGTAACTAGCCCTACAAGTTACCTTGTCACTTCCATCCGTACACTTACGGGCGAAGTGACCGTACTTGTTGCACTTAAAGCACTTGATCTTCTTCAAGTTTTTCTTCTTTGAGTGCACATTCTTTTGCCACTTTTTGTTCTTAGTCTTCTTTGAGGTTTCCGGTTCTTGCTTTCGTTCGTTCACAAACCTTAAGCGTTTCCGCTTATTTCCTCCATGTGAGGAACTAGCGGCCACGTGCACTTCTGCACTTGGTTTTGCGGCTTGAATCCGCTCTTCCTCGAGTTCGAGGTGTTTCGAAACATCGCTTAAAGTTTTAATGCACTCATTATGAGTGAGGTGCATTTTCATGTTATCCCAGCTATCTGGGAGTGAACGAATGACTGCTTGGATCTGCTGTTCGTCAGACAGCGTAACACCCGCATCCTTTAATTCAGATATTAGATTCGCCATGTGGCGGAGATGCTTTTTCATAGAATGATCTCGCCACATCTTGTACGAATCAAATTGAATATTCAAGGAGCGGAGTTTGGTAACCGAAGTTCCACCAAACTTTACTTCTAGCTCAGACCATATGTCTTTGGCTAGATCGAATTCCCGAAATAGACGCATTATGTCATTGTCCATCGCGGACAGTAACGTAATGCGTGCTATTTTGTTCTTTCGAGTCCAAGTGTCATAAGCTTCCCGGTCCCTCTTGTGTTGGGCCGTATTGCCCAACTCAGGTTCTACCATTATGTTTTGGAGTGTTTCGAGCACATCTTGCTCCTCCAAAACATATTGGATTTTAATTGACCAAAGTTTATAATTGTCACCGTTGAGCTTTTCACCTTTGTTAAGCTCTGCGACAATATTCTTAGAAGCGGTAGACATATTCGATTCAAAAAACTGCAAATAAAATGAAAAAACACGATCAAAATTCAATGCATAAAGTTTCGATTCTTTAAACACTTGATAAGTTCCTTGGATGCGTTGAAATGTTACTCTAGAATCGAGAAGTTCACTACGTTCCCAACTACCATCTAGAAGTAACTTTCAAAGTATCCCTCTTACTTATCTTAAGTAAAAAGAAATCAGAAATAATACCCGTATGGTATTAGCAGCGGAAAATTACTTTGAAAAACATATCTTTCAAAATAGAATAGGTGAGAATTAGCGCAAAGAATTTTAACGCAACAATTGCCAAGCCACGAGACCTGTTCTACACACCCATGGGTTAGATAACCATGGCTGGATTGTGGTAGGACTTGGAATTCTAAATTGCGCTGTCCCGATTTAAGGACGGGACATAACCTATTTGAAAAACATCTTTTTCCAAAAATTTGAAAGCACGTTGGCTAATCTCCGTAGAGTAGAACACAACATCACAAGTACATTGGCTAATCTCCGTAGAGTAGAGCACAATGACATGGCTAATCTCGCATGAAGTAGAGCACTATGGCTAATCTTCAAGGAGTAGAGCCCAAAAAAAAACTTCATTAAAACGTTAGTCCCATATGAACTAGTCGGCACTGTGGTTAGCCCCGTATGGACTAAACGACACATTCGAGTTTGGCCAATGCCTTTTGTCACCCCGTATGGGTCAGTAGGCAAGTTTGCAGTCGACCCAGACCTTCTGCCAGATTGGTCGACCAAAAACTCCAAATTGGTCGACCAATTTTTTTCGAAAGCAACTTCTTCCCGGCCAGGGCCTCTGCCCTGGCCGGTGCTTGGCCAAGGGCCGGCCAGGGCCTCTGCCCTGGCCGGCCAGGGGCCCTGGCCCCCTCGGCCAGGGCCGGCCAGGCCCTGGCCTCTGCCAGGGCCGGCCGGCCAGGCCGCTGGCCGGGGCCAGGGCTCCTGCCCTGGCCTCGGCCAGGCCCTGGCCTGAGTCCAGGGAGCCGCCCTGGCCTCTGCCAGGGCTCCTGCCCTGGCCTCGGCCAGGCCCTGGCCTGAGGCCAGGGCGCCGCCCTGGCCTCTGGCCGGGGCCAGGGCTCCTGCCCTGGCCTCGGCCAGGCCCTGGCCTGAGGCCAGGGCGCCGGCCCTGGCCACTGCCAGGGCCGGCCTGGCCCTGGCAGTGGCCAGGGCGCCGGCCTGGCCGGCAGGCCTTGGCCAAGGCCGGCCACTGCCGGCCTGGCCATGGCCGGCCACTGCCGGCCTGGCCATGGCCGGTCATGGCCAAGGCCATTCGGCGTTGGCCGGCCATGGCCCCTTTGGCCATGGCCGGCCACCCCCTTTGAATGGGGTTGCCGCACTTATTCCTCCCCCTTGATGGGGTGGTCGCCGGTGGTTATTGGCCGTAGCCAACCCCCTCCGCATGGGGAGAGGGGGTGCATGGCCTTCATAGCCCATTTGGCCATGGTGCACATGCACCAAATTTACTCTTACCCGATGGAAAGAAAAAAAAAACTACCATCATCTTCCTCGATGAAGCACCCGTTCGTCGATGAAGCACCCGTTCGTCGAGAAATTAGTTATTTTCTAATGGCCGTGTGCCAAAATAACATACTACGTGAACGGTCGGTTCTTCCCGTCACGGAGAGTTCCTACCATATCCGTAATGATAGGAGACCCTAACGTGAAAAGAACAACCGCTGTGTTCTCTCCGTCACGAAGCGTTCCTACTATATCCGTAATAGTAGGATACCCATTCGTGAAAAAGACAACGACTCGTTCATAGTTTCGACGGGGCGTTGGTTTGACCGGGGCGAACCCATATGGCTCCGATACCAATGTAGGATCCTGCCAAAACAGAGTTAGGATCGATAATATGAAGTTTAGACTTACGCTTGCGTATGCGGCACGGTAGTCTACGAATTTCGCCTTCGGATTCGCCACGACGGATCGAGTCTTCTCACGAACGGAGTAAGGCTACTAATCCACAATCTAAATCTCTACTTTAGATTAAGAACTTGAATAGAGGAAGAGAACGGATTTCTGCAGAGCTTCGCTATGATGAAGTTGCATGCATGAATTTCATGCAAAAGGTGTAAGAAATGGCTTACCCTTGGGTCTTATTTATAGCCCCCAAGGTAGTTATTTTAGGGTAAGTTGTTCCTTTGGAACAACTTAATTAAGGTGTACCATGATACATGGCACAATATAAGCTTAAGTTGTACCATATGCATGGTACAACATAAGCTTAAGATATTCCCCCTTTATAAGCCATATGTCGCATGCACTTATGCATATATAATGCGACTTTCCCACTCATCCAGAGATCCTCTCCGCAAGGGAACAGATTCCCTTTGTACACGACTTCGTGTACGCGACGTTCGAGGTCCGTATTCCCTCGTACATCCCCCACAAGGGTGTACAAACGTCTTCCATATCCAACAAGAATTTCCTAAGCCAAACAGCTTCTTGGACCGCCATGCTGAATGCTACGAATTCTGCTTCCATTGTTGATAGGGCAATGCAGGTTTGCTTCTTGCTGCTCCAGGATATTGCACCATTCCCGAGCAAGTAAACAAAGCCTGAGGTAGATCTTCGCTCGTCGAGATCACCCGCCCAATCAGCATCGGTATAGCCTTCGAGTCTCAAGGTATTGCCTTGATAGCATAACGCATAGTCCGCAGTCCCTTTGAGGTACCTTAATATCCTCTTCACCGCTTTCCAGTGTGCCTGTCCTGGGTTGGATTGGTAACGGCTTACCATACCAACACCATAGCAAATGTCTGGTCTGGTACACATCATAGCGTACATCAGACTCCCGACAGCACTGGAGTATGGAACTTTTTCCATAGCTTTCCTTTCTTTTGGATCTTTGGGACACATTTCCAAACATAGACCCTCGCCTTTGCTTATTGGAGTATCAATTGGCTTGCAGTCCTGCATATTAAACCGTTCCAAAACTTTCTTTATATATGTCTCTTGAGAGAGAGAAAGAAGTTTCTTGGAACGATTCCTTGAGATCTTAACCCCAAGGATATATGCAGCTTCACCCATGTCTTTCATCTCAAAGACGGATGAAAGCCAAGCTTTGATATCCATGACAAGACGCTTATCATTTCCGGCTATAAGTATGTCATCTACATAAAGAGACATAATTACATACTTGTTTTTAATCCTCTTAATATATACGCAGTTGTCTTCGTCGAGCATGGAGAATCCATACGACAAAACAACTTCTTGAAAGCGCATATACCACTGCCTTGAGGATTGTTTAAGACCATATATGGATTTACGAAGTTTACAAACCTTATGTTTGTTTTCTTCTTGTACGAACCCGTTTGGTTGTTCCATGTAGGTCTCCTCATCTAGTTCTCCGTTAAGAAAGGCAGTTTTTACATCCATCTGATGTAATTCGAGGTCAAAACAAGTCACTATTGCCAGAATTAAGCGAATCGAGGTAAAACGCACGACAGGAGAGAAAGTCTCTTCGTAGTCTATTCCTTCCTGTTGCGTGAAACCTTTCGCAACAAGGCGAGCTTTATATTTCTCGATGGAGCCATCAGCCTTATGCTTGATTTTGAGAACCCACTTGTTCCCAATGGCTCTACGTCCCTTAGGTAAATCAACCAAGTCCCAGACTTGGTTTGTTTTCATGGATTGAAGTTCTTCTTCCATAGCCGCTATCCATTTATCTTTAGCAGGGCATGTGACAGCCTGTTTGAAATTTGCAGGTTCGTCATCATCTTGTAGTAATGTCATGAATGTTTGAGGAAATTCATCCTCAAATCTCAGAGGTGTTAGCCTCATTCGATTACTACGTCTTGTTTGAGTTTGATCACTCCTACTTGGAATGACATCACTCCCACTTGGAATAATATCACTCCCACTCGGAATAGGATTGGTATCGTTCGTATCATCCATTGGTGAAGTTTGAAACGTATTTTCTTCTTCACCAAGAATTCTCCCACTCGAACGTTCTGATCCTTCTTGATCCCAAGTCTCAAACAAGGATAAGTCTTGACTTATCTCACCCTGTCTTGGAAACTCGTTTTCCAAGAAGACAACATCCCTCGATTCGAATTCTATTAGACCCCCATTGTCCTCTTGACCGACGAAAACATATCCTTTGGAGTTTTCAGCGTATCGGATGAAGATACACTTCCTCCCACGTGGCCCAAGTTTGCCATATTTGTGAGAGGATAAATGTGCGTAAGAGGCACAACCCCAAGGTTTTAGAATGTTTAAGTCTGGAGTTCTATTGTTCCACAACTCATAAGGAGTAGAACTTACCGACTTCGAGGGTACACGGTTTAAGATGAATGCTGCCGTCAATAATGCGTCACCCCAAAAGGTGATAGGCAAATTTGCCTGAGACATCATTGATCGGACCATTTCCATCAATGTCCTATTTCCTCTTTCCGTAACACCGTTTTGTTGCGGAGTATAAGGCATAGTTATTTGATGAACTATGCCTTTTTCATCACAAAGTTCCTTAAAACTTATTGATTGATATTCACCGCCCCTATCGGTTCACAAAACCTTAATCTTGCGATCTAATTGATTCTCCACTAAACTCATATAGTTTTTGAAGCAAGTTAAAGCTTCATGTTTGTGGGAAATCAAATAAATGTGACCGAAACGGGTGAAGTCATCAATGAACGTGATGAAATAGGACTTCCCGCGTCTTGTCTTAACATTCATTGGACCACAAATGTCCGAATGTATAAGCTGTAATGGAACTTTGGCCCTTGTGCCAGTTCCAAACGGCTTGCGACAAGTTTTCCCTACAAGACAATGTTCGCAAGTTGACATTTCAACTTTTGAAACATTAGATAGCAAGCCACTTTTGGCAAGTCTATCCATTCTAGTTGGTCCAATATGACCAAGTCTTGCATGCCAACAAATGATCTCAGAATTAGAGTTAGAAGCATTTGTCAAATGAAAACTTTCATTAATGGAAGAAGAATCATCATACATTGTGTTTAAAACAATTAATCCATTACAAACATTACCAGAACCAATCAAAGAATTATTACAAACAAGGTCAACATATTGTTTATAGAACCTCTACTCATAATCTAAAGACATTAACATGACCACGGAAACGATATTCCTTCTAATATCTGGAGCAAAGAGGACGTCGTGCAATAATAATGTCCGGCCGTTGTCGAGAACTAGCTTACATGTTCCGACGCCTTTGACTTCAACACGAGTGTTGTTGCCGACGTATATCCACTTTGTTCCTTGAGTTATCCTTCGATACTCTACGAAGAACCTTCTGTCCTTCGCAACGTGGTCTGTGGCCCCTGAATCAATCAACCAAAAATAGTTAGATTCAGCAAGAAACATGGAACTAGAAACACATATGTAACTAGCCCTACAAGTTACCTTATCACTTCCATCCGTACACTTACGGGCGAAGTGACCGTACTTGTTGCACTTAAAGCACTTGATCTTCTTCAAGTTTTTCTTCTTTGAGCGCACATTCTTTTGCCACTTTTTGTTCTTAGTCTTCTTTGAGGTTTCCGGTTCTTGCTTTCATTCGTTCACAAACCTTAAGCGTTTCCGCTTATTTCCTCCATGTGAGGAACTAGCGGCCATGTGCACTTCTGCACTTGGTTTTGCGGCTTGAATCCGCTCTTCCTCGAGTTCGAGGTGTTTCGAAACATCGCTTAAAGTTTTAATGCACTCATTATGAGTGAGGTGCATTTTCATGTTATCCCAGCTATCTGGGAGTGAACGAATGACTGCTTGGATCTGATGTTCGTCAGACAGCGTAACACCCGCATCCTTTAATTCAGATATTAGATTCGCCATGTGGCGGAGATGCTTTTTCATAGAATGATCTCGCCGCATCTTGTACGAATCAAATTGAATATTCAAGGAGCGGAGTTTGGTAACCGAAGTTCCACCAAACTTTACTTCTAGCTCAGACCATATGTCTTTGGCTAGATCGAATTCCCGAAATAGACGCATTATGTCATTGTCCATCGCGGACAGTAACGTAATGCGTGCTATTTTGTTCTTTCGAGTCCAAGTGTCATAAGCTTCCCGGTCCCTCTTGTGTTGGGCCGTATTGCCCAACTCAGGTTCTACCATTATGTTTTGGAGTGTTTCGAGCACATCTTGCTCCTCCAAAACATATTGGATTTTAATTGACCAAAGTTTATAATTGTCGCTGTTGAGCTTTTCACCTTTGTTAAGCTCTGCGACAATATTCTTAGAAGCGGTAGACATATTCGATTCAAAAAACTGCAAAGAAAATGAAAAAACACGATCAAAATTCAATGCATAAAGTTTCGATTCTTTAAACACTTGATAAGTTCCTTGGATGCGTTGAAATGTTACTCTAGAATCGAGAAGTTCACTACGTTCCCAACTACCATCTAGAAGTAACTTTCAAAGTATCCCTCTTACTTATCTTAAGTAAAACGAAATCAGAAATAATACCCGTATGGTATTAGCAGCGGAAAATTACTTTGAAAAACATATCTTTCAAAATAGAATAGGTGAGAATTAGCGCAAAGAATTTTAACGCAACAATTGCCAAGCCACGAGACCTGTTCTACACACCCATGGGTTAGATAACCATGGCCGGATCGTGGTAGGACTTGGAATTCTAAATTGCGCTGTCCCGATTTAAGGACGGGACATAACCTATTTGAAAAACATCTTTTTCCAAAAATTTGAAAGCACGTTGGCTAATCTCCGTAGAGTAGAACACAACGTCACAAGTACATTGGCTAATCTCCGTAGAGTAGAGCACAATGACATGGCTAATCTCGCATGAAGTAGAGCACTATGGCTAATCTTCAAGGAGTAGAGCCCAAAAAACTTCATTAAAACGTTAGTCCCGTATGAACTAGTCGGCACTGTGGTTAGCCCCGTATGGGCTAATCGACACACTCGAGTTTGGCCAATGCCTTTTGTCACCCCGTATGGGTCAGTAGGCAAGTTTGCAGTCGATTCAGACCTTCTGCCAGATTGGTCGACCAAAAACACAAAATTGGTCGACCAATTTTCGAAAGCAACTTCTTCCCGGCCAGGGCCTCTGCCCTGGCCGGGGCTTGGCCAAGGGCCGGCCAGGGCCTCTGCCCTGGCCGGCCAGAGGGCCCTGGCCCCCTCGGCCAGGGCCGGCCAGGCCCTGGCCTCTGCCATGGCCGGCCGGCCAGGCCACTGGCCGGGGCCAGGGCTCCTGCCCTGGCCTCGGCCAGGCCCTGGCCTGAGGCCAGGGCGCTGCCCTGGCCTCTGCCAGGGCGGCCAGGCCCCTGGCCTGAGGCCAGGGCGGCCTGGCCGCTGGCCGGGGCCAGGGCTCCTGCCCTGGCCCGGCCAGGCCCTGGCCTGAGGCCAGGGCACCGGCCCTGGCCTCTGCCAGGGCCGGCCTGGCCTCTGCCAGGGCCGGGGCGCCGGCCCTGGCCTCTGCCAGGGCCGGCCCTGGCCACTGCCAGTGCCGGCCTGTCCGGCAGGCCTTGGCCAAGGCCGGCCACTGCCGGCCTGGCCATGGCCGGCCATGGCTTGGCCATGGCCGGTCATGGCCAAGGCCATTCGGCGTTGGCCGGCCATGGCCCCTTTGGCCATGGCCGGCCACCCCCTTTGAATGTGGTTGCCGCACTTATTCCTCCCCCTTGATGGGGTGGTCGCCGGTGGTTATTGGCCGTAGCCAACCCCCTCCGCTTGAGGAGGGGGGGTGCATGGCCTTCATAGCCCATTTGGCCATGGTGCACATACACCAAATTTTCCTCTTACCCGATGGAAATAACTACCATCATCTTCCTCGATGAAGCACCCGTTCGTCGATGAAGCACCCGTTCGTCGAGAAATTAGTTATTTCCTAATGGCCGTGTGCCAAAAATGAAAAATAACATACTACGTGAACGGTCGGTTCTTCCCGTCACGGAGAGTTCCTACCATATCCGTAATGATAGGAGACCCTAACGTGAAAAGAACAACCGCTGCGTTCTCTCCGTCACGAAGCGTTCCTACTATATCCGTAATAGTAGGAGACCCATTCGTGAAAAAGACAACGACTCGTCCATAGTTTCGACGGGACGACGGTTTGACCGGGGCGAACCCATATGGCTCCGATACCAATGTAGGATCCTGCCAAAACAGAGTTAGGATCGATAATTAAAGTTGAGACTTACGCTAGCGTATGCGGAACGGTAGTCTCGGAACTTTGCCTTCGGATTCGCCACGACGGATCGAGTCTTCTCACGAACGGAGTAAGGCTACTAATCCACAATCTAAATCTCTATTTTAGATTAAGAACTTGGATAGAGGAAGAGAAAGGATTTCTGCAGAGCTTCGCTAGGAAGAAGATGCATGCATGAATTTCATGCAAAATGGTGTAAGAAATGGCTTACCCTTGGGTCTTATTTATAGCCCCCAAGGTAGTTATTTTAGGGTAAGTTGTTCCTTTGGAACAACTTAATTAAGGTGTACCATGATACATGGCACATTATAAGCTTAAGTTGTACCATATGCATGGTACAACATAAGCTTAAGATATTCCCCCTTTATTAGCCATATGTCGCATGCACTTATGCATATATAATGCGACTTTCCCACTCATCCAGAGATCCTCTCCGCAAGGGAACAGATTCCCTTTGTACACGACTTCGTGTACGCGACGTTCGAGGTCCGTATTCCCTCGTACATCCCCCACAAGGGTGTACAAACGTCTTCCATATCCAACACTTCGTAGTCCAGAAGAGGGGAATGTATCATTGTATTTGTGTTAGGAGAGGATGAGAACTTATCCGCGGGGTGCCCGACGATGTCGGCGAATGGATGAGGGAGTTCGCCTTCGTGATGATGCCAAGCGACGTGGTGTTGATGTCAAACTGGGGGGCGCGGAACCCTCTAGTGAATGAAAGGGTGGAGCTGACTGGGGAAGATCTAGCAAAAGCTCAGATTCTGATGGAACTGCCCGAGGCGTACCGTCAGCTAGCAAGTTTGACGCGGAGCAGTCGGCTTGCCCAAGACTTTTGGTCACAAGGTATCTTTGACATTTGGTAACCCTTTAGCTAGGCTTACCCTGATCTCTTTTTCCTTCGTAGGTGGAGACGTGATGCGAGGGCCGGAGGAGGTGTCGGGATCGGCCGGAGTTCCCGTCGCGGAGGACCCTGATCCTAGCGAGAAAGGCAAGGGGGTGGCGCACGAGGTAGGATCCCGGGAACGGGGAGGCGGGGTCTCCCGTGGAGAGAGAGCGCGTCCGGGGCAGAGGGCGGATGAATCGGGTATCTCTGCCGATGGGCCCGGTGATGATCTTCCTGCGGGTTCGTCCGCGTGGGAGGCAGGTCCCTCCGTCCCGCCGGGGGTATCGGAGGTGGTCGAGCCTCGCAAGGCGCGTTCGGTTCAGAAGTGGCCATACGGGATCCATTCGTGGGATATGGGGAGGTCGATGAGCCCGAGTTGTGAGGGTGCCCTCATTCGTTTCAAGAGGACTCGAGAGGAAGTCGAGAAGTATCCAGATGACTGTCTCCATAAGTACCCTTTTCGAGTGGGCTGTGATGAGTCGGTATTCGAGGACGCAGGGGTGGCAGCGCGCCTCGCAGAGTATTGTGTGTTACCGCGAGATCGTGAATCCTTGACTCGCGTGGGGGCGGAACGGTTGTGCGGCTCTGCTGTATGGCACGTCGTGCAGGTAAGCCGGTTCCCTCGTCTCGTCCTTAGGCTTTCTTTATTCGTGCCCCGCTAATTTGGGTCTTTTGTAGATGGTTACGTACCTGGTAGCCCTGCGGGGTCGTACTCCTGTGGCCGCCACCAGAGCGTCTCTTGAGGTAGTGAGGGCGAACCTCGGCGAGGTCAAGGTGAAGCTGAAGGACACAGAAGCGGAGCTGGAGAAGGTTAGGATGGCCTGTGAGGTAGAAAAGGGGCGGGCCGTGTACTTTGATTCGTCAAAAGCAACGGTCGAGCGCCAACTCCTAGAAGTGACGCGGGAGAGGGATGACATCCGGTCGAAGCACGCCGCAGAGTTGGCTAGCAAGGAGACGGTGATCGCGGTACAGAGGCGGCAAATAGCCGGCCTAAAGGAGACCCTTGAGGCGGAGAAGAGGGAGAAGGGTATCGTGACGCGACGGCTGGAGGAAAAGCGGGAAGTTGAAGGCGAAGTGATCGAGGTCGCTATCCGCCGCTACCATGACGAGCATGTTGTGCCGATGTTGCAAGAGACAAGGGATGCGGGAGTTCGCCAGGTGGTGAGAGATGTGAGGGCTCGGTCGGCTGAGAGGCGGCGCCGCTAAGAAAGTGGGTTCGGGGAATCCTGTACCTTCTTGTGTGAGGGTTATAACCAATGTTTTGTTGTAGTGTGCGGAAGGTTCAATGTATAGCGTTGCTATTTGGATAAATGCATTGTATTGGTCTTGTGTCGAACTGTCTTCTTCCTTGTTGTGTCCGTAAACCGTCAGTTTTGTGAGGGACGTAACTGCCCCCAACTTCGCTCTGCCGAGGATATTCGGGTCGTCGGGAGAGGGAAGTTGAGATATACCGTGTTTAGCAGGGGTTTGCTGGGAAACTAAGTGTGATTCCCGGTGGATTGCAGAGGCGGGGCAAGGTGGCCCAGTCCGTACGAACGTTTGCGAAGCGTTGAAACCGAGATCCGAAATTGATTAAGCGGCGTATTCCTGTTTTGGCCGTCCCGACGGAGGTCGGACTCATCCTTGGTACGAGCGGCGCATTCTTGTTTCGGCCGCCCCGACGGAGGTCGGACTCATCCTTGGTACGAGCGGCGCATAGAAAGAAGAGGCGAAGGGTGGCGTAGTTTCGAATGGGGGTAATCATTTCACCGGGATTTGGGCGGGAATCGAAGGGGCCTGTTGGCGGTCGCGTGACTAGACGTCATCTTGGCGATTCGACGGCGGGCGGGAATCGAAGCGACCCGACCACGTCAAGGTTGACGCGTGGAAGAAGTGACGGCTGCCATTACGCGAAGCGTCAGACCACGTGGATCGACGCGGGAGAGAGAGCGGATTGATGACACGTGTTGTGAGGTCGACGGTCACGATGCTTTGCGTAGTCGCGTAAAAAGATCTCTGGGGGGAGCGAAGCAAAGCTGATTGTTGGGCGAAGGTTTTGCAAGCGGCTGGAGTGTGTCGGAGATTTCATTGTCCTTACCGGAGTCGTCCTCGTGGAAGCGGTCGCCGACGTAGCGTAGCCGTCTGACTCGTCAGAGCCCTTTAGGTAAGAGGTCCGTTTTATCGATGTCTTCCTCGACGTCTTCGTTTCGTGGTCAGGGGTCGAGGGCGGTTGGGGAAGGGAGCTCTGCCACAGAAACTGGGGAGGTGCCACTCGAGATTGTGGGCGTGAAGTCGGTGCTGAAGAAGTCCATCGCGGAGATCTTCGAGATGTATGTCAGGCCACCGTATTCTGTTCGCGAACCGGACGCGCATGAGAGGGTATGTTTCGCGGGCGACCGCAAGGTGGGCGTGTATGTGTCCTCCTTCGAGCAAGGGTTGCGTTTCCCCCCCCCACCCGTTCGTGTTAGACGTGTTGAATTTCCTGTGGCCGCCCTTGTATCGTCTGATGCCCAATGCCATTAGTGTTGTTGTTGGTTTCCTTGTGCTGTGCGTGAGCAACCAGGTTCGCCCCTCGTTGTCTTTATTTCGCTATTTCTTCACGGTGAAGAGGTTGGGGTCTTGCTATTATCTCTCCGCGAAGAGGAGCCATCCGCTCATTAGGGGGTTGCCCAAGAAGATTAAGGGGTGGCGCAAGCAGTATGTGTTTGTCAGCGTGCCGGAGGATGTGCTGATGAGATCTGATTGGGCGGAGCTGAATCCCGAGGCGAAGGAGGGGGTTGATTTGGCGGACGAGGAGAGACAGGTGGCACAGTTTCTAATGGCGATACCGGTGGAGGGCCGAGATTACCAGATGCTCGCCCGGGCTGAGATGATAGCGTTGAACATCTGGCCCGAAGGCATAATAGATTTTGGTATTAGGGCACCTGAAGTGCTTACCCTGAACTTTCTTTCTTTGGCAGGTCGCACAATGAGTTTGTCCCTGGAGGAGATGATGAAACGAGCTGCGGAGCAGGCGGGGCGAACGTCGAAGAGAACGGTCCCCAAGAGGTTGCGAGAGGAAGGCGTGGTGGGGAGTTCGACGAGGGGGAAAGCGTCCATGAAGAGGAGGAAGCTGCCTGCGAGGTCGTCTGTCCCTGATGCTCCGGGGCAGGGAAAACCGGTCAGCAGGGGGGCGGGTCCGGGGAGGGGATCGCGACCCCCGTCATCGACCTGGAGGGCGGGGACGAAGGGTCGACTGGGGGAGGGGTGGAGGCCCCCGGGACGTGGTCATCTAGCCCCCGGGTACCTGCTGAAGTGGAGGGGGTAGCCGTCACCGATCAGCCGGGGAGGGCCGAGACGTCGGGCGGCCCGGTCAAGTCAGCCGGCTGGGACAGTTGGCCCTACGGTTGTCCGTTGTTCGGTCTGGAGAGGGCCACCGAACCCAGCTGTGAGGCCTCGCTCGTCCGTTTCAAGGCTAAGAGGACCGAAGTCGAGGGTTATCCTGACGAAGCTCTCCATCGGGCGCCGTTCAAGGTGAGGGATGATGAGTCCGTGTTCGAGGATGGTGGCGTGGCGGCGAGGCTGGCGGAGAATATTTTCTTGCCCCGCGATAGGGTGGCGCTGGAGGCGGTGGAGCCCGAGGGTCTGTGCGGAACCGCGGTGTTGCACGGCGTCCAGGTAGGTTTTGTAAGGCGGGTGTTGTTTGCCAGGGGATTTTATTGAATACCTTAAATAGGTTCTCTTGTTTTTGTGCAGGCCATCAATTTGATGCTTGGAGTGATGAGGCACGTGCCGGCCATACATAAGGCCGAGGGTGCCATAACTAGAGTGGCGGCCGAGTTCGCCGCCTTTCGTAAGAGTGCTGGTGAGGGAATGGCGAAGGAGAGGGAGCGGTGCGGCTAGTATGAGGCGGAGGTAGAGCGCCTGAAGGCGGTCCTGGCCGATCATGAGGTGCAGGCGACCGCGGCTAGAGAGAGGTCGAAGGAGCTGGAGGAGGCCCTTGGGAGGGAGGAAGCGCGTGCGGTGGGTCTGGCGGGTCGTGCAAAGGCCACCGAGGAGGAGTTGGCTCGCAATGTCGAGGAATTTCGCTCGTACCAGGACACGACCGTCATCCCCGCCCTCGCAGATGCGATGTCCCGGGGCATGGAGACAGGCCGGGCGGAGGGGTGGGAGGCCTGCTTGGTCCGGATAAAGGAGAGGGTGGCGGGCCTGTCCCTGCCAGTTGAGCTTGACCTCGACGGACTCGCAGCTGGCAGTGATGAGGAGGAGGGGGACGGCGAGCGGGTGATCAGCGAGGGAGGGGAGGATGTCGAGGCAGAGACCGGCGAGGGAGGCGAGGACGTCGAGGCAGAGACCGGCGGGGCAGGGGGGATTCCCCCGAAGGGGACGTGAAGGATGTCGCGATTGGCGGATGCGCCGTCGGCGCGGGGAATGTAACCGAGTAGTTTTGTATAGGCGTTAAGAAAGAAAGAAAGAAAGTAAAGTTTTGTGGGGTTGATACCCGTACTTTTTTGCAATCTTCAAACTTTGAGTGTGTGGAAATTCCCTTTCATGGTTATGCTTTGGTATTGCTGTCTCTAGCCCGGCGTTGGTCGAGCTACGTTTATTCCCTTTATTTAGGGTAGTGCGCCCGAGAAAGTTTTCAGCCGGTTAGGCTGTCTTTTTTTTTCCCGCCCGCTCCGGGGTGACGGGGGGCGGTGGGGTGCGTGGCGTAGAGCTCGTCCCCCCTCTTTTCGGGGGTTATTCCCGTGCCTGAGTGCGCCTAAGTTATTGCCAGTGGTCTACTGGGAGTAATCTTTTCATTAGCTTTTATCAACATTTAATAAACAGGACATGCCCGTAGGCGAAATGTCGAGCCGTTCTAGTTAGGTCGACGTCCTCGCTTCATTTGGCGCATCCCTCTCCGTCGTCGTGCCCCAGAAGGGGTGCAGGGTCACTTCCGAGGGTCCACGCCCGGGAGAGGTGGGGAGGGACGTGTCAATGTCGGGGGCGGTTGCAGCTGCTTTATCCCTCGTTCCAGAATTGGGGGGAGAGGGAGTCCTTGGTGGTTGCTCTATCCTGCGGGGCTTTGTCCCTCCTGTCGGCTGGAGTCACCGTATGACGGGTGTGGGAAGGGGTGGTCTGCCACCGATCCGTACCTCTCCCTGGCGTATGTGGTCCAGGAGAAGTCGAGGGGTGGAAGGCGGGGCGCTACTGATGTAAGAGGAATAGCCTATCGGCGTGCTCCGGCGGGGGGGGGGGGGGGCGAGTCACCTGAGGCTGGGGCGACTTTGGCGGGTGCTGGAGTGCCCGATGGCGCGATTTGGCCGGTCTGCCCCGTCCATCGGGTTGTCGATCAGCCGCTCCTGCGCCCGTGGGGCGTCCGTGGAGGGGCACGGTATGCCATTGGAGCTCCAGTTTCAGTGCCTTAAGTTGTCTAAGGGAAGGCGGGGAGCTACGGGCAGGGTGCCCCTCGTGTAAGAGGAGTAACCTATCGGGGGTCATCGTGTCGGGGGAGACTGCCTACCAGAGCAGTTGGCGTTCCTCGCATTTTCCGCACCTTCTTGGGGGAGAGTGTGGCTGAGGGATTGGCCTTCCCTTAAATTATCTCTTTCGTCCCCTCCCTTTGAAGGGGCTGAGGGGGGTATTTATAATGGTGTATCTTTAGCCTTCCCCTCCCCTTAACGCGATGAGCTGGAGCCAGCTTGGAGTCGTGTCCCTTGGAAACTGCTCCTGACGGGTGGCGCCCGATGTGACTCATCAACTCCTGTTTTTCAGCGGACGTGCTGTTATCAGTGGCGCTTGCCCCGAGCGTCTTTTTGGTTTGACGGGTCATTTCGGTTGTCGGCTTTATTGGTGTCAGTTGTTGCTCATCACTGATGGCCCTGCGCGAGGGTTGCCTCAATTCGCGAGTCCTGATTTGTTTCCCGATGTTTGAGAAGAGGGATCGCAGGCCCTATTTGGGAGGGTGGGTAGCCAGGCCCTTACCACCTTTATAGTCGGATGGGTATTGGGCCGTCGCCTACCCCTCATATGGCGCTCCGGTTTGGGTGGCTAAGCTCCGTAAGCTTGCCCCAGAGTCTTTGAGATGGCGGGTATTGGGCCGTCGCCTCCCCGCATATGGCGCTCCGGTTTGGGTGGCTAAGCTCCGTAAGCTTGCCCCTGAGGTCTTCTTTGGTGGGGGGGAGCAAGCACGTAGCTCGGCCCGTGCCCCTCTCCGATTTGGGTGGCGAGGATTGGTCCTGCCCCGGAGTCTTTGAGAGGGCGGGTATTGGGCCGTCGCCTCCCCGCAGCCTCTATAGTCGGACGGGTATTGGGCCGTCGCCTACCCCGCATATGGCCCTCCGGTTTGGGTGGCTAAGCTCCGTAAGCTTGCCCCGGAGGTCTTCTTTGGTGGGGGGAGCGAGCGCGTAGCTCGGCCCGTGCCCCTCTCCAATTTAGGTGGCGAGGATTAGTCCTGCCCCGGAGTCTTTGAGAGGGCGGGTATTGGGCCGTCGCCTCCCCGCAGCCTCGATAGTCGGACGGGTATTGGGCCGTCGCCTACCCCGTATATGGCGCTCCGGTTTGGGTGGCTAAGCTCCGTAAGCTTGCACCGGAGGTCTTCTTTGGTGGGGGGAGCGAGCACGTAGCACGGCCCGTGCCCCTCTCCGGTTTGGTTGGCGCGGATTGGTCCTGCCCCGGAGTCTTTGAGAGGGCGGGTATGGGGCCGTCACCTCCCCGTAGCCTCTATAGTCGGACGGGTATTGGGCCGTCGCCTACCCCGCATATGGCCCTCCGGTTTGGGTGGCTAAGCTCCGTAAGCTTGCCCCGGAGGTCTTCTTTGGTGGGGGGAGCGAGCGCGTAGCTCGGCCCGTGCCCCTCTCCGGTTTGGGTGGCGAGGATTGGTCTTGCCCAGGAGTCTTTGAGAGGATGGGTATTGGGCCGTCGTCTCCCCACAGCCTCTATAGTCGGACGGGTATTGGGCCGTCGCCTACCCCGCATATGGCGCTCCGGTTTGGGTGGCTAAGCTCCGTAAGCTTGCCCCAAAGATCTTCTTTGGTGGGGGGGAGCGAGCGCGTAGCTCGGCCCATGCCCCTCTCCGGTTTGGGTGGCGAGGATTGGTCCTGCCCCGGAGTCTTTGAGAGGGCGGGTATTGGGCCGTCGCCTCCCCGCAGCCTCTATAGTCGGACGGGTATTGGGCCGTCGCCTACCCCGCATATGGCGCTCCGGTTTGGGTGGCTAAGCTCCGTAAGCTTGCCCCGGAGGTCTTCTTTGGTGGGGGGGAGCGAGCGCGTAGCTCGGCCCGTGCCCCTCTCCGGTTTGGGTGGCGAGGATTGGTCCTGCCCCGGAGTCTTTGAGAGGGCGGGTATTGGGCCGTCGCCTCCCCGCAGCCTCTATAGTCGGACGGGTATTGGGCCGTCGCCTACCCCGCATATGGCGCTCCGGTTTGGGTGGCTAAGCTCCGTAAGCTTGCCCCGGAGGTCTTCTTTGGTGGGGGGGAGCGAGCGCGTAGCTCGGCCCGTGCCCCTCTCCGGTTTGGGTGGCGAGGATTGGTCCTGCCCCGGAGTCTTTGAGAGGGCTGGTATTGGGCTGTCGCCTCCTCGCAGCCTCTATAGTCGGACGGGTATTGGGCCGTCGCCTACCCCGCATATGGCGCTCCGGTTTGGGTGGCTAAGCTCCGTAAGCTTGCCCCAGAGATCTTCTTTGGTGGGGGGGAGCGAGCGCGTAGCTCGGCCCATGCCCCTCTCCGGTTTGGGTGGCGAGGATTGGTCCTGCCCCGGAGTCTTTGAGAGGGCGGGTATTGGGCCGTCGCCTCCCCGCAGCCTCTATAGTCGGACGGGTATTGGGCCGTCACCTACCCCGCATATGGCGCTCCGGTTTGGGTGCT
Organism: Scilla litardierei; assembly: GCA_030789695.1. Taxonomy (NCBI): domain Eukaryota; kingdom Viridiplantae; phylum Streptophyta; class Magnoliopsida; order Asparagales; family Asparagaceae; genus Scilla; species Scilla litardierei. The sequence goes on along the minus strand of JAULAV010008066.1, from coordinate 240,655 downwards.
AAGCTCCGTAAGCTTGCCCCGGAGGTCTTCTTTGGTGGGGGGAGCGAGCGCGTAGCTCGGCCCGTGCCCCTCTCCGGTTTGGGTGGCGAGGATTGGTCCTGCCCTGGAGTCTTTGAGAGGGCGGGTATTGGGCCGTCGCCTCTCCGCAGCCTCTATAGTCGGACGGGTATTGGGCCGTCGCCTACCCCGCATATGGCGCTCTGGTTTGGGTGGCTAAGCTCCGTAAGCTTTCCCCGGAGGTCTTCTTTGGTGGGGGGGAGCGAGCGCATAGCTCGGCCCGTGCCCCTCTCCGGTTTGGGTGGCGAGGATTGGTCCTGCCCCGGAGTCTTTGAGAGGGCGGGTATTGGGCCGTCGCCTCCCCGCAGCGTCTATAGTCGGACGTGTATTGGGCCGTCGCCTACCCCGCATATGGCGCTCCGGTTTGGGTGGCTAAGCTCCGTAAGCTTGCCCCGGAGGTGTTCTTTGGTGGGGGGAGCGAGCGCGTAGCTCGGCCCGTGCCCCTCTCTGGTTTGGGTGGCGAGGATTGGTCCTGCCCTGGAGTCTTTGAGAGGGCGGGTATTAGGCCATCACCTCCCCGCAACCTCTATAGTCGGACGGGTATTGGGCCGTCGCCTACCCCGCATATGGCGCTCCGGTTTGGGTGGCTAAGCTCTGTAAGCTTGTCCCGGAGGTCTTCTTTGGTGGGGGGGGGGGGGAGCGAGCGCGTAGCTCGGCCCGTGCCCCTCTCCGGTTTGGGTGGCGAGGATTGGTCCTGCCCCGAAGTCTTTGAGAGGGCAGGTATTGGGCCGTCGCTTCCCCGCAGCCTCTATAGTCGAACGTGTATTGGGCCATCGCCTACCCCGCATATGGCGCTCCGGTTTGGGTGGCTAAGCTCCGTAAGCTTGCCCCGGAGGTCTTCTTTGGTGGGGGGAGCGAGCGCGTAGCTCGGCCCGTGCCCCTCTCCGGTTTGGGTGGCGAGGATTGGTCCTGCCCCGGAGTCTTTGAGAGGGCGGGTATTGGGCCGTCGCCTCTCCGCAGCCTCTATAGTCGGACGGGTATTGGGCCGTCGCCTACCCCGCATATGGCGCTCTGGTTTGGGTGGCTAAGCTCCGTAAGCTTGCCCCGGAGGTCTTCTTTGGTGGGGGGAGCGAGCGCGTAGCTCGGCCCGTGCCCCTCTCCGGTTTGGGTGGCGAGGATTGGTCCTGTCCCGGAGTCTTTGAGAGGGCGGGTATTCGGCCGTCGCCTCCCCGCAGCCTCTATAGTCGGACGGGTATTGGGCCGTCGCCTACCCCGCATATGGCGCTCCGGTTTGGGTGGCTAAGCTCCGTAAGCTTGCCCCGGAGGTCTTCTTTGGTGGGGGGGAGCGAGCGCGTAGCTCGGCCCGTGCCCCTCTCCGGTTTGGGTGGCGAGGATTGGTCCTGCCCCGGAGTCTTTGAGAGGGCGGGTATTGGGCCGTCGCCTCCCCGCAGCCTCTATAGTCGAACGGGTATTGGGCCGTCGCCTACCCCGCATATGGCGCTCCGGTTTGGGTGGCTAAGCTCCGTAAGCTTGCCCCGGAGGTCTTCTTTGGTGGGGGGCAGCGAGCGCGTAGCTCGGCCCATGCCCCTCTCCGGTTTGGGTGGCGAGGATTGGTCCTGTCCCGGAGTCTTTGAGAGGGCGGGTATTGGGCCGTCGCCTCTCTGCAGCCTCTATAGTCGGATGGGTATTGGGCCGTCGCCTACCCCGCATATGGCGCTCCGGTTTGGGTGGCTAAGCTCCGTAAGCTTGCCACGGAGGTCTTCTTTGGTGGGGGGAGCAAGCGCGTAGCTCGGCCCGTGCCCCTCTCCGGTTTGGGTGGCGAGGATTGGTCCTGCCCCGGAGTATTGCGTTTCTGGGCTGAAATTTTCAGGTGGAAATGGCGAAATTCGAAGATGCGAAAGGGAAAAGTGTATTTCATTCGAGACTTACAGTTTCCGACTACATCATGACTGGTGTTCCGCGTTCTTCAGAGGGATTAGCCCGCCCTCGTCAAGGGGGGCTGGGATGGGCGCGGCAGGTCTGGTCCTCTTCTGCGGTGCCGTCAGCAGGAGCCGGCTTTTGATGGTAGGAGTCGTCCCTCCACCTGGGTAGGTCAACCCTCAGGTTTTGCTCTGGACCCTTGTGTTTGGTCGATCCCACGTAGCAGCTCCTAGACAGCTTCTGGCTTCCCCGCACTGACCCAACCCCTCGGGGGGTTTGGAACTTGACCATCTGGTGGAGCAGGCTGGGGAGCGCTCCGATGGCCGCCATGTAGGGTCGTCCTATGATCCCGTTGTACGCCGACACAATGTTGACCACAATGAACAGAGTCATTCAGGTGACGACCTGCGGTTCTTCTCTGAGAGTTATTGGCAAGGTGATCACTCCTACAATAGTGGTCGAGTGACCGGTGAAGCCGACGAGGGGCCCGGTGCAGGGTCTCAGGTCCGTCGGCCTTAACCCCATCTTTTCGATTGTGGACATAAACAGAATGTCGCAAGAGCTCCCTGTGTCGATCAGGAGGCGGCTGACGATGGCCGTCCCTATTTGGGCCTCGATGACGATGGCGTCGTCGTGGGGCAGCTCGACTCCCTCTAGATCCTCGTCGCTGAAAGTAATGGGAGGGTAGGTTATCCTTCTCCCCCTCAGATCCCCTCTGAAACCCGCCGTCATCACTTGCCTCGCGTACGCCTTTTTGCTTGACGATGACGCTCCTCCGGAGGATGGCCCGCCACATATCGTGTTTATGCGCATGACCGGTTTCGGGGGGAGAGGTTCTTCCCGCTCACCATGCGTTGGAGGGTCTGCTCTTCGTGCCCTCTGGTGGTTCCCCTCCTCTCGGTCTGGTCTCCTGCCCCCGACGAAGCCCCCTAGGTGGCCCGCCTGGATCAGCCGCTCGATTTCCCTTTTGAAGGTGAAGCAGTCATCAGTGTCATGGCCGTTGTCCCGGTGGTATCGGTAATATTTTCGGAAATCTCTCCGGGCCGGATCCGACTTCATTTCCCGAGGCGGCTCCGGCAGCAGTCCGGCTCTCGTCGTCGTGACCATCACCTCTATCAGGGGGCATTGAGCTGCATGTAATGCGCCCGTAGGGGGCCTTCTTGTCTCGGGATGACTCGGGTGGGCCCTTGGGCCGGGACGAACTCTCGTGCAGGGCCAGGGCGATCTTGCGGGCGTCGCCCCGCCGGTTCGCGCCTTGGTTGGGCCAACTGGTCACGCCCTCGATGCCCCTCTTCTTGCCTTGGCCGAGGGTGTGACCGGGGTCGCCTTGGAGCGGCTTCGCCGAGGGAAATAGGGCCTTTGTGCCGAGAGTCTCTTCGGCCAATGCATGCCTCTCCGCCATAGCAACCAGCGCCTCATAGTCGGTCGGCGGATCTCAGAGCAGGGATTTGTGGAGGCTCCGAGTCCGCAATCCCGTCTTGAAGGCCAGCATGAGTACCTCGTCGCCGCAGGTCACCGCTGCCCGTCTCTCATCCTGAAAGCGGCGCAGGTATCTAACCGTCGTCTCCCCTTCTCCTTGGACTATCGTGCTGAGATAGTCCAAGGGCTTCTTCTTCGTCCGCCCGGCCCGAAACTCTTGGCAGAACTTGTGGGACAGCTCGCCAAAGCTCCCAATGGATCTTACGGGTAGGCCGAAGTACCAATCCAACGCTGTGTCCCTCAGACTTTGCGAGAAATGCCGGCACAGGAACGCCTCATCCACATCCTGCGCCTCCATCGCCCCCCGGTATTGTTGCACGTGAGTGAGGGGGTCGCCTCTTCCGTTGTATGTGGCCAGGTGGGGGGGGGGGGTTTGAACCTTACTGGCCTCGGGGCGGACGTGATCCACCGTGCCAGCGGCGTGGCCTCCTCCGGGTAGGTAGGGCGCTCGGGCGCATCCCCCCTTCGCCATTCGGGGGTTTGGCTCCGGTCGCGCCTCGGCTGCCGACGGTCCTCCCGCCCCGGGGAGTAGCGTGACGATCGCCGGGCGGGACTCCTTCCCCGGGTTGAGGATTCGACGGGTTGCGGGCTACGGTTCTCCCAGTACCATCGCCCTCCGGCCGCCTCCCCCCGATCTCCATCCGCTCCTGATTCTCCAGCAGAAGCCTATCGCGCTCGGCGGTGAGGAAGCGTAGTTGTCGACAAACGGCTTCCTCGTGCAGGCGATCGGGGGAGTGGTGCTGGCGGGGCAGACTCCCTCCTCCCAGTGGGGACCTGGCCAACAACGGGCCCCGCCCGTCCCCGAGCCGCCGGCCCGTCGCCGTCACCTCCGGGATTTCCCGGTTGCCTTCGTTCTCCCTCCTTAGCCTTTCGCGCTCCGCGATGATGAAGCGGAGCTGGCGGCGGGCAGTTTCTTCGTCCTGGTAGGCCCCCCGGGCGGTCTCGGCCGCTTCGTCCAAATGCCTTTGCGCGGCGGCCGCCTCCTCCCGGCGCCTCCACAGCCGCGCGACCTCCATTTCCTCTTCCAAGAGCTTCTGCTGGCCCGTAATCTCCTTGGCGAGCCCCCTATCTCCCCCATCCTCCTCGAACTGAGGGTGAAGATTCCGTCTCACGTTCGGGGGCTCCGAGGGGCCGGGCGGTGGCTCCGCTCCCGCCGCCGCGTAGCCTCCCATCGCCTGAGTAACGGCCTCGAAGCTCTTCTGGATTGCGCGGACCGAGATTTGGACCGTCCCGGCGTCTATCCCCGGAGGGGGGTCGGTCGCCGGGGTGATTAGTAAAGAGAGTGGCTCCTGACCCACGGGATCCTTGCCGTGGTCAGGGTTCCGAGTGATCGGCATGGAGTCTAACATGGGTGTAACCCTTCGTTCCCACAGACGGCGCCAATTGTTGCGGGGTGGAACTCGCGTACAATGAATTTGTATTGAGGGGAACCAAGGGCACGGTGGTTATATTGATAAGAGGATTTAGGTGGGCTATTTAACAAGTGATTAGTGGGATGAAGAGGCTAAACTTGCCGCCGGGGAGGCCACGGAGTCCAATCTCTCCAGACACGGTGGAGGAGGATCAGGCGGCGGGAGCCAAAGGCGGATGTCGACCAAGGGGCGAGCTTCCCTGCACCATGAGCAACTCGTCAGAAGGGCTGGGTTGGGGTCCAACCCTTAGCCCCTCCGATGCCTAAGTCAGTAACTGGACTTAAAACGGGGGCTAGGCACGCCGGTCGGACTGAGGGTGTGTCGACTGTATGTGACGAGCTATATATGGGAGAACAAAGATATGGACGACCTTTGCTCTCGTGTGTGAATAATGGATTGAGAGAGAATTTTCCAACCCCCTCACCGTAAGAAGTGAGGGGGTATTTATACCTGATGGGAGATGATTAGGTAGGGCTGACCTGGCATGCCGACTCGACGTGCTGAGCTGGCTCGGCTGTCAATGGAAGCTTCGGACGAGGATGTCAGGAACAGGAGTGCCTGCCCCGCTTTTGTCAGACGGCGCAACGGCCAGGGGCACTTTTGTCAGGGTGTCAGGGTCGAAAGCATTAAGTGTCAGGGGGCTCAGCGGCCAGGGGGTGCTTTGTCAGACGGTCGGGCGGCGTTAGTGTCAGTCGTGTCCTTACACTGGGTCGTTTGTCGTGCGTGATGAATTGAAGGTCCGACAATGCTATCCCCGGTGGCGGGGTTCGTGGGGACCCGCCGGGTCGACCTGTTCGGGGGTTGTCCGGCCCGACCGCGCACCTTTTCAGTCGCGGGTCGTGGACCGCTGGCAAGGAGGGATATGCACATGCTTCTGTCAGCATTCCCGATGGCACTGTCTGGGCGCTCCCCAGGCGCACTGCCCCTGGCGGGCCGAGCGACTGCGGTTGTATGCCTCGGCCGGGAGGGGGGAGTGCTGCGAGGTGCGCCCATTCCCATGTAGCCTCGGACCTCCGGGACGGCGGCCCTTTCACAAAGGGGTGAGTCAATGGGGTATGTCAGCGGATCTGGGCGGGAGTCGGACTCTCACGATCTTTAGGTCGTAACAGTAGTGAATACAAACCCCACACAAAGGTAACCCTACACAAGGGGTTAGTCCTACACAAGGACACTCTCACTCACTCCCACAAAGGGAGAACTCAAACCCTACACAAGGGTTAGTCCTACACAAGGACACAACCTCCCACAAAGGGAGAAAATAATTCCCACAAAGAGAGTTAGGGTTTCTCACAAACGATGAAACAAAATAACACTTACTTATGCATTGAGATGATCTTACCAATGTGAAGAAGAAGGCATGCACGTGTGGAACCAAGTGCTTAAGATGAGGCTTTGATTGCACTTGATGATTTTTCTCTCTTCTAGGAATGAACCCTAACACTTCTCAATTGAGTGTAAGAATGAAGGGAAGAAAGATGTTCTCCAAGAAAGGAATGAGATTGAAATCCCTTAGAGAAATTCCCTAGAGCTTAGATGCTATAGCAAAGAATAAAGCTCTAATGAAGGGAATGAATGAGAAGAGGCTTAATGAAGAGATTATATGATCTTCAAAGATTTCCAAGAGTTCTAAATGAACTAAACCATCTCATATATAAAGGAAGCCAAAATAACCCATTAAACCCAAGCAAAAAGCCCAAACAAACAAATTTGCAAACAGCTAGATTTTGGCTGAAAAGTGCTCGGACAGGCGCCTGTAGGCAAATGGTCAGGCACCTGGTGTAACGGCTAGATTTTCCCAGTGGCTATAATCTGAGCCCGGACAGGCGGCTGTAGAAGACTATACATGCGCCTGTACCACTGTGCAGGCACATGTAAAGGCTTCAGCAGGCGACTGCCACACATGATGGATATAAGCTGGAAAATGACAACTTACGTACTTGTGTGCCATGTGACTTAAGATCAAAGTCCATGCACTTGAAGGTTGACAGACGGCTGAAAAAACTACATCAGTCGACTGTCACACAAGATGGGTTGGAGCTCAAAATACCATGTTATGCACATTGGTGCACTAGGCGACTGTTGAACAATGTTCAGGTGCTTGTTGGTTGACAGTCGCCTATCAATTGTACTTCAGTCGCCTGAACCAAATGCTCAAGTACAGAGTCAAGAAATTTGACTTAAGCTAGTGTATAACAGCCGTCTATAGAAGGATGGCCAGGCACATGGTGAACAACCAGTCGCATGTCATGCCTTCAATAGCCGCCTGTTGGAAGTCTAAAAACTCCAATTGATTTTTTGGCATGGGAAACCTATTGGATTGATTTCTATTATGATCCTAAGGTTCATTAAGATGGTAAATGCATATGCATATGCATGAATTATTATGACCATCTAATCAAGGCATTACAAAGTTCTAGACTCAAAAAGGAGAAAACCAAGTAATAAAGTATTACATGGATTACAATTTGCTTCTCCTAGAGTTTAAGACCTCAAGCTTGAGTAGCCTTGATTCTCCCCATCATCTTCCAAGCTTTGGCACCTCTTGATGAGCTTCTCTTCATCAAGCTCCAAGCAATGACAATGCTCCTCTTGATGTCCATCCTTTCACCAAGCTTTTAGTCTCCAAATGTTATTCTTCAATTGTTAAATATGAGACTAAAACATTAAGAGTGATTAGCACACTGACATAATGTATTGATCATCACCAAAACACCGTTAGTATTGAACCCAAGAACTAACATTCCGCAAGTTTATCAGCCATGTGCAGTGCAATACAGTCCAGTCTAAATGAAAACATGGAGATGTCTCATTGAAAATCGTACATGAAGTATTATAGAGCATGAAAAGTGCAGATGTATTCAAACTATGGAGTGTATGTATATGGTGTAATAGCTCAGACATTCCCTTACCTCATCCCCATATACGTATAAATTTGCATCCATGGACCTGTTATACAGGGAAAATCATCATCCCCTGCAACTTCAAACCCACTGCAACCAAAAAGGCCACATTAGTTTTGTATGATAGAAATTATCAGGAAGGTATTGCAAAAAAATAATAGCCAGTGCAGTGCAGATATGGGGAAGATATGGGGAAGACCCAGAAATTATGAGGATGGCTTGAGAACAATGGATGGAGAAGATTGTGTTAAGCTGTAAACAGAATATACTACCACACACTGAAATAGAAGGAAGTGCAATGCAGATATGTGGGAAGAAATGTGATGTAATCAACCCACTGTGCAGAAAACAATAGCCAAATCAGAGATACAGTTTGAGCTCAAAAATATGATTTTTTTCCCTTATAATTGTCGATGCGCATATCAAACCTAATGCATCTTAGAGTTGTCTATATGAAAATATGGAGATGTCTCGTTGAAAATCTTACCTAAAGTATTATAGAGCATGAAAAGTGCAGATGTGTTCAAATTATGGAGTGTACGTATGGTGCAATGGCTCATACATTCACTTGACTCATCCCATATACATATAAATTTTTCCATGAATCCAAAATGTGCAACTGGCTGAAACTATTGCAAGCAAACGGTTGTTTACCCCCTAGTTGCCTTGCAATCACATAGAACCTATTATGCAGGGAAAACCATCATTACCTGCAACTTCAAACCCATTGCAACCAAAAAAGCTACATAAGTTGTGTGTGGGGGATTATTAGGAAAACACCATGCATAAAACAAAACACCATGCATCCTGACTCATGATCCATGCATCAAACAAACTTCATCAAACAAACTTCATGCAATTGATATTGTCACATATGCATTAAAAATAAACCAGTAAAATATTCATTAACTTCAAAAAATAGAAATGTAAGTGAATTAATCACTACCTTCATCGAATGAGTCTTCTTCTGAATCAATGTTTGATTCGTTATAATTATAATGGACATGTGTAGAACGGGAAACAACATAGTTAATGAGAAATAAAAAAGAGCATTGTCCTAATGTAAAAAAGATAAATAAAGAATAGATGTAATACCTTGATGGCTTAAGCAGGCATTTCTACTATCATGATTTTGCTCTCGCTTTCCACGCATCTTGCATTTCCCGGGCTATCCTCTCATAAGCTCTTTTATTGGCTTTATTCTACTGGATTTGGGCATTCCTATCGTTTTAGCTTGAATTGGATCATGAACAATTTCTTGAGATGACTCCAGGTTTGTGTCTATCACCTCATTATCTTGTCAACTTTCTACAATATTCTACAGTGTCAACTTTTCCAACCTTGTCGTTGCCTCTACCATCAAGTCACGGGCTAGCTCATATGCTTCATTTGAACGTAGTCTCGCGTCAACTAGACCATTAGATATATTAGATAATTCATTGTAACGAGAAGGAAGATTACTTTTGTCTCCACTCAATTTCCTATTTCTCTGAACAACTCTTCTTCTTCTGACAGTTTGGCACCATCTGGGTAAAATATATTGCTCTGGTAACTCAATATGATATGAATTTTTAAGAATTTCCAAGATATGTCTGCATGAGATGCTGCTAAATTCAAACATGGACATTAACCTCTTGACATTCTAGTTGATTTGCAATATATAACATGTTTCATCTTTTTAAGGTGGCCCAAATAATTTAATTGGAATATTGTTGTATTGTCATCATCTTTTTCAGTTCCAATGTTGTATAGTAAGCTAGACTCAATTTCTTCTTGAAAATTATAAAAGTTGTATAATTGAGCCATTTGATTCTCCATATGCCATTTTGTCTTTATTTTTGGGTCTGTCTCCAATGAGCAGTTATCTTCTTTTAGCTCATCCTCTTTTTTGTCTTGGCAACACCATCCGAAAGATGTTGACAAAAATCCTGAAGTCAGTTTTTCCTTGTTACATGCCCCTTGAGCATAACATTCATACCTTCACTTCTTAGACGGAAAACATCCCCGCCGAGAAGAAATTTTTATGACAAACTGGAGTCCATTTATTGTGAATTTGATACAAATCCAATAGCCATTAATTGGTGTCCAATTCATTTTTTTCAACGATCAAATTCCAATTTTCTTCAAAGGCACTCGGATTTTTAGCTTCCCAAATATTTTTTGTGAAAGTGTCTTTAAATTCCTTTCTACAATATATTGCACCCAACTTAGCCAAAAATTTGTCAAAACTATACCAAACACAGTACATATGCTTGATTTCTAGAAAATAATCTCTGAATTGCATTGCTAATCCCCAAATCTTGATCGATAAACATGTCCAATAGAGGGCGACTCATTGCTTCTACTTACTAAACACACATTTGAATGAATTTGTTTTTTGTTTGGAATTAATCCACATCCTACAAACGCTGTAATTCCATGATTTATGCTAACAAATAGAACAAATATCAATCTATATTGATTAGTATTATGTGCGGCATCTAATGAAATCACATCTCCAAAATTTTCTTAATTTAGTATCGATATACTATCCGCCCAAAAACATTAAGTTAATATTTGCATCTCATCAATTTTATAACTATGATAGAACATAGCTTTTTTTCTTTCTCTCATTTTGTATAATCTAGCATCATTTGTGCATCATGACCAAACACTTCTTCTCTTAAGTCGCTTCTATAGTTTCTCATGTCGGTCTCCGTGCATCCAATTTTATCATATTCTCCTCTTGATTGTTCGAAAAAAGCCATTTTCTTGTTCATTGGAATGGCCACATCCACAAACTGCTTTATCAATTTTTTCTTCGCATTACTTACCTCACGATTTCCTCTTAACAAATGTTTTCTATTCGGTGTTGTGAAATCATGATTATGTTCTTCAATAAACGTATACACTTCCCACTTGTCATTTTGTATGTTTAATTTCACTCGGATTAAGGCCTTACAACTTGTTCTATTTGTTCGACGACGCTGAACTTTCTCTAATGTAGGCTTTGATCTTTCTTCTTTTGAGCAAACATATGACTTTCCAAATATCACTCCTTTATTGGTTCCTTTACTATAAGAGGTTGTGCTACTACGGTCATCAAAACCACCAACCTTTCCATAATTTTTGTAGAATATTTCAGTTTTCACGATGTTGTTGAAAGTCATTCCAATCTTCGGTTTCAAGTGCGCATCTACAATTTGCATGAATACTCCTTGCATTTCACTGACATTTTGACAATCTATTTGGAAACTCCCACTAATTACTTCCATTCTATTCCAATAACCAAATAATTAAGTTCAGTACTCATAAAGCAATATCTAACCATAACATGCAATAAACATTTCCATATTTGTTTGAATGGTAAAAGCATAGCATGCAATACCCATAGCATGCAATACCCATAACATGCAATAACCATTTCCCTCTTTGTTTGAATCATAGCATGCAATAACTATAGCATGCAATACCCATAACATTCAATTTGCATGAATCTAGCTATTGTATACTTAGCTATTCTTCGAGCACATTTTGAAAACAATAATTTGCTTGACTAGTTGCCAAAATATAATTGTCAGGATTATTTTTAGATTTTTATTAAATACATATACTTCTATGCACTAAAATAAATCGTATGCAAAGTTTTCCTTACATGCTATATTTTGATATAAAATGGTTATGGTTTGCATTGAAGTATTTTTTTTTGCAATGATTATAATTGCTACAAGTTTGACTTATTGAACTTGCCAAACAAATTGTGGATAATTAAACCACCACATGATCACTCATGACGTATGCTATCAAAATCATCCCATTCTAACGATAGTCTTGAAGTACTATCTTGAGACATCTATATTGAGGATCAAACAATGCAAGTATGCAAACTCCTGAACAAAATATAAGGACGTCCAATACTATCAGAAAATATGGAAAAAGAAAAGTTCCAAGGATATTCGTCAATACAAAATCCATAGTGAAACTAACGATATATACACACCGAATATTCGTATATAACGACTCAAGATAATTACTGGCCTGAAGACCATACTTGAGTGTTTGAATGTACCTTAAAAAGGTCCATACCATACGAAATTTGAAGAATGTAGCAAAATTAACGGAGCACACAAATGTGCCCGAACTCGTAAAAGTTTACACTTTGAAACGAGTGGTTTAGACCCCCATGATCGGTGATGATGCACTCTATCATATCCCAATCCCATGCAGATAATCTGAAGAACACGAAGATTCTTCAGAAGGGTGAATATCCATATCTCACTTATGGAGTAAAAACCAATTGTGAAAGTATCTCCATTAAAAATTAGTAATAAGACTTTTTCCTTGAGAGTACTTGAGAGATATTTATCTACTCCCTGTGAAGGGCCAATAAAGTACCTTACCGTACTTATCATCCTCTAAATGGTCAAAAGTAGGCCTATTATCCAACCGCAGTCCAGCTTTTCTAAAGCTATTAGGATAAATTATCAAAATTGCTGGCACAACTGATAAAACTCGGACATAAATAATAATTTACAACTAGAATAAATGTTGAACACCCTGAAGCATGTGTTCTCACCCAAAACGGGTTGGAAAAGTCGATTATTGAAACGACCGCAATGGATTAACCATCCATTGATTCCAGTTGTTGGTGATTGTATGGGGACATGCAATCTTGCTGTAACGACCCGCTTTCGGGGGCCCGTTACTTATTTGATAATTGCGCAGGTTCTGCAGTTAACCAGTGAAATCAAAATAGCCACGATGCAGAGATGTACAAAAATACCCAAACAGTGTCCAATATTACAATCCAACCGTACAAATATTCCAACGATACCTGAAAGAAAGAAAATACAGTACACAACTGAAAATAGCTCTGAAAGCTGCGGTTTCATGGTCGAAGTCTGGCGCTATTAACTCAAGAGCATCTGCCTCCATATGTATGTCGTCTGCGGTGCCACGGAGATGGAACCGTAGGTAAGTCACAACAATTCTAAATAAAGAAATAGAGGTACTGTACAAGTATGACAAAGCAGACCAAAGTGAAAGTAAAGTACGGTGCAGTGTCTGTACAAGTGTAGAAAGTAAAAGTACGGCAAGTAAAGTGCAGTGACTGTACTGGCAAGGAAAGTAAAGTGCATGTACTGTAAAGAAAGTAACTGTAATGCGTAAAGTAAAGGTGACTGTGCAAAAGTAACTACGTGACTCAAGTAGGAGAGTATGATATGCAACCATAAAGTTCATCTATTGCCAGGGACCGTTTTGCCGACGCAGGCAGACCTTGTAGTTTTGCCGACGCAGGCAGACCTTGTAGTTTTGCCGACGCAGGCAGACCTTGTAGTTTTGCCGACGCAGGCAGACCTTGTAGTTTTGCCGACGCAGGCAGACCTTGTAGTTTTGCCGACGCAGGCAGACCTTGTAGTTTTGCCGACGCAGGCAGACCTTGTAGTTTTGCCGACCAGGCAGACCTTGTAGACACAGACATGCAAGTAGATGAACCCCGGTCATAGCTCCCACACTCTCACTACAATGAGTTACCCCAAACCCCAGTGATGTGTATCCATTACGAGATGTTCCACAAGATGTTCCACGAGACGTTCCACCAGATATTCCACACATGATATTCCACACGATGTTCCACAAGTTACTTGTCAAACCAAGCCAACTGGTTGACTTCCTCATTGAAAACCAGCAAGTAGGATAAAGACAAGTCCAACACCAAAAGCTGTTACTTCCGTGCTTTGAGCACGTGGTAGTGTGGCTAGCACACAATTTACCCAAGTTGGTAGTCGTGTGCTATAACCACCAAGTTGAAAGTTGGCAAAGTAATCTTTGGTAGATTACTTTCATTTTAGTTCTCTAGTTTGGTTCAAGTCAAATAGCCGTTCGAGGCTATAAGTGGTGAAGTGTCACAAGTTCATGCAAGCACAGTAGACTAGTTTTCTAAACTTAGAATCTGTCGTGACTTACGTTATCGGGCTCGTCGTGGCAAGACGAGATTGGAGCTAGAAGAGCTGGTGCACGAAGATTGGTACCTGCAATCACAAAATACTTGGTCAGAGAACGCTACTTTTCTACTTAAATAATCGGATCGTTTTGATTTTTAAAACCGGTTAAAACGTTGTCGGAAAGCGTTCTAAATTTTATATAGACTATACATGGTGAAAATAATTTTACTGCAAGAGTGAATATTTTTCTGAGGCTTATAGTAATTTCTATAATTTTTAAAAGCTCAAAAACTATTTAAAAACTATTTTTCAATTAGTGACGTATTTATTCCACAATTTATTCTGGATGCAATCTGCATCGGAATGTTGCAAATGAGGTGTCAAAACGACCGTCTCGAAGAGTTATTTAACATATATTTTTATCACATATTTGTTTACGTGAAAATAAGAAGATACGGATTTTTAAATGAAAATAACGTATTTATCTTTTAGGCTTAAAAATTAATTCTGGAAAAACTAAGCGTCGGATTGAGACGAAACTAGCGCCATTGGGTCCAGAATGTTATTTCTGATTTTCTAGAGGTAGTCACATATTTTTCTGGGCCCTATATAATTACTTATGGATTAAAAACCATAAAACCCTATTTAATAATTAATGAAAATACGAAAAATACGACAATACGCTATATTTACAAGTTTGCCATCGCGTTTTACCCCGTTCCTCGTTCGACGCTGCGGGGGCTTCTCACGGCGGGGGAGCGGGGGGAACGGCGACGGCGGCGGAGCAAGGCCGACAGCGGCGGCGACGGCGAGCTCGGAGGGAGGCGACGGCGGGCTTGATGGCTTCGAAGCGGCGTCAGGCGGTCGAAGCGACGGAGCTAGGCGGCGAAGCTGTTCGGAGGAGGGCGTGGGGGCTCACGGCGGCGACGTGAGAGCGGGGTCTTCTCTTGGCCAGCGGCGGAGCTCGTCGGGGCTTCGTAGACGGCGGTGGAGCTCGGAGTGTGGCGGTGTACTGCGATGAAGGCGATACGGTCGGTGCTCCGGTGGCCTGCAGCGGTGCAGTCGGAGGGTGCTGGCTTCGCTGGCGGGCTCCGGTGGCGGAGGGAGGCGGAAGACGTGGGTCGGAGGGCAGCGAGGAGGCCGGGGGATGCAGTGGAGCTCGGAGGAGGTCGCTTCGTCGGAGAAGAATGGGAGAGGGCTCGGGCTGTCGTTGGGTGTGAGAGACGAGAGAGGGTGAGGGCTCTGGGTTTAAAATGAAACGGGGAGGGAGATAGAGAGAGAGAGCTGGTATGTGTGATTGGGTTAAAGCAAGGGGGAGTGGTTTGATTTATAGGGTTAGAAATCAAGGGTAGATGAGAGGGGGGGTGTGTTAGCTGTGGGTGGTTAGGTAATGTGGGTAGATACGGGTGTGGGTAGCTACGGTTAGGGTAATTAATGTGATTAGGAGGGTAATTAGCTATAGATAAACTCCTTTAGTAAAAGTCATTTGTGAAAATACAAAAGTGAAATTACGAAAATGCCCCTACTAGTAAACGTGTCCGAAAAATTACGAAAACATACACACGGGATCGTATCGTCACGAGGATCGTGAATACGAAGACCGTTACAGGATTTGAACTACGGAAATACTAGTTTTTGGCCAAAACGTTTAGAAAGCGGGTGTGCGGGTTCTCTATTGAAATGATATCAGAAAATTACGAAATTAATGTGGGAAGCCCTAAATGATCATAGGGTGCTACTGCAGAAGTTTGAAAATGTTTTGAAGACGTTTGAATAGAAAATAAATTCATTGACCCAAAACTGAAATATCTGAAAGCGAATTTTTATCAGATCTTTCAGAGGTATTTGACGAAATCCGATTTTACCAAAATACTCCATAACTAGTCTGATACTTCAAAATATTTTTATATGAAATTTTTGAAATCAGTTTAAGACTCCTAACAAACCATTATAAAATACAATTAAAATTGAATTTTCTTTAAATACTTAATTTGAAAGCATTGGAAAAATACAGGCCGTTACATTCTACCCTCCTTAAAAATAATTCCGTCCTCGGAATTTAAAAATCTCTTTTGAAAATAATTGATATTATAAAGAAGCTCAAGCAAATAAATGATAGAAGAGATAATAATCTTTGTAAATCAGGTTGCAAATAACATGAAATGTGATAAGAAAATAAGGGATGTCACCAATATATATTATCAAGTAGCCAAAATATAAGATAATGTCATTACACGAAAAGGAGAGCTATTAAAATGATGACATCCGATCGAACTTGGGACATAAGGTGACAAGTCAGAAGCAATCACACCAAAGAGAAGAACGGAACGTCTAGAATACATAAACGATGATTACATGGTCTCAATCATGTAAATTATCGTCATAACATACATAAACGTAAGGGATAAACCTAGTGCGTCCTTACGGTTACAACTTAACCAGCCGAGCACAAAGGGCCTCATCTGCCACGCTACCAAACTACAAGTCAATATCCAGATCGATACGTATAGGCAAATGTAAGGCCAATTCTCGCGGGTCAAGATCATCGCTACCACTTGTCCCAGCAGTCTCCATAACATCCAACAAGAAACCAACATCCTAGCCGTCTCCCAAATCCGAGCACAAGACCGACATCCAACTTCAACGCCTAAGCCCAAAAGTATGCCAATACCCAATCCTAAGGATACTCCTTCCCAACACCATTGGTCGATATCTACGGTAAACACCATCAACCCTAAGCAATTTAATGACCAAAAACTCACGAACCCAAAAACATTAAGGAGCGCCCCTAAGAAGCAATCGAAGCTGGGCAGCTCAAGGGGGAAGAACCAGAAAAAGGAGCTCCCAATGATACCAATGGCGGCGGGTTCCCAATATCCCGACCACACGGCCATAGCGAGGGAGGCGGCGAGGGTTGTCGCCAAGGCCAAAAGTCCCACAACGGAACGTTGATGGGCCATCGGCGGCTGGCGATCCATGGCGGGGAGCTAGGGCCTACGTGATGGAGCGAAGCGGAAGCTGGCGGATCTTCGGGTGAGGCTGGCGGATCGGATATCGGAGTGGCGATGCGGGGTCCGATCGAGCTCGCTTGGGGAGGAGGCCGGGAGGAGGAGAGGGCGATGTCGAAGCGAAAGGGGGGAAGCACGGGGAGGCTTACGGAGGAAGGAGATGAAGGTTAAAAAGAAAAAGAGGGGAAGGGGGGCACCGAAGTCGGGGTTAGGTAGGGTAGGGTTCGGCGGGCACGGGTCTCGAGGGGGGAAGCGGACAAAGGAATTAAAGAGGGGGGAGGTGGTCGGTGGGAAAGGAATAGGGTACGAATAGAAGAGAAACACGAGCTCAAGAAGGATGAAAAGACACGAACAACCTACACTTACACGCCAGGTTTGGCTCGTCTCAAAATCTCTAGCACCATCCTCCAATACTTCTGAGCGTCCTTCGATTCGCTTCCGTTGTCGAGCTCGAACTTCTGGTGATCGATAACCGAATGCTACCCTCCTTAGAATAAACGTAGCTAAAGTTTAGATGAACTAAAAGCGATTAGGAAGAATTAAAAGAATTAGTAGAATGATCAGAAGGCCATCACTAACTAAAGAAAGGGGTGCTAGTGATGAAGATCGATGACGTTACATAATCATGATTCACGTCCTTGCGGTCCAGCGGACACGGCCAGGGAAGTGACTAAGCCAGGATCACTTATGCCCAGTCTAGCCAGGTTGATCCAACAGACTTTAGCCAAGCACATTGACCGGTATCATGGTCCATTGAAGGAAGATCATCATTCATACGAGTGCCACCATCAACTGAAGGAAAGGTGATGAAGTGGGTAAATAGTTCAACCTATGGAAAATAACTATAACTGTTAGCAAAAGAGGTTACTATGGAGGGTATAACCAGGAATGGAACACGAATTCCTAAGCAAAGGTTAAGAGTTCAAAGGAAGTAAGGAAGACCTAATGAAGATGGTAATAAGGACACTTCACCCGTATATCCAATACAGGTGAACACTCGAGACAACCAGTGCTCGAGAGTTCAATTTGAGTATTTTATATTATACATCCTGATCTTGCTATAATGTTCACGAGGTAGTTAGCGAGGACCTGCGTTGGGCCACCAAACTTGTAACGACCCGCTTTCGGGGGCCCGTTACTTATTTGATAATTGCGCAGGTTCTGCAGTTAACCAGTGAAATCAAAATAGCCACGATGCAGAGATGTACAAAAATACCCAAACAGTGTCCAATATTACAATCCAACCGTACAAATATTCCAACGATACCTGAAAGAAAGAAAATACAGTACACAACTGAAAATAGCTCTGAAAGCTGCGGTTTCATGGTCGAAGTCTGGCGCTATTAACTCAAGAGCATCTGCCTCCATATGTATGTCGTCTGCGGTGCCACGGAGATGGAACCGTAGGTAAGTCACAACAATTCTAAATAAAGAAATAGAGGTACTGTACAAGTATGACAAAGCAGACCAAAGTGAAAGTAAAGTACGGTGCAGTGTCTGTACAAGTGTAGAAAGTAAAAGTACGGCAAGTAAAGTGCAGTGACTGTACTGGCAAGGAAAGTAAAGTGCATGTACTGTAAAGAAAGTAACTGTAATGCGTAAAGTAAAGGTGACTGTGCAAAAGTAACTACGTGACTCAAGTAGGAGAGTATGATATGCAACCATAAAGTTCATCTATTGCCAGGGACCGTTTTGCCGACGCAGGCAGACCTTGTAGTTTTGCCGACGCAGGCAGACCTTGTAGTTTTGCCGACGCAGGCAGACCTTGTAGTTTTGCCGACGCAGGCAGACCTTGTAGTTTTGCCGACGCAGGCAGACCTTGTAGTTTTACCGACGCAGGCAGACCTTGTAGTTTTGCCGACGCAGGCAGACCTTGTAGTTTTGCCGACGCAGGCAGACCTTGTAGTTTTGCCGACGCAGGCAGACCTTGTAGTTTTGCCGACCAGGCAGACCTTGTAGACACAGACATGCAAGTAGATGAACCCCGGTCATAGCTCCTACACTCTCACTACAATGAGTTACCCCAAACCCCAGTGATGTGTATCCATTACGAGATGTTCCACAAGATGTTCCACGAGACGTTCCACCAGATATTCCACACATGATATTCCACACGATGTTCCACAAGTTACTTGTCAAACCAAGCCAACTGGTTGACTTCCTCATTGAAAACCAGCAAGTAGGATAAAGACAAGTCCAACACCAAAAGCTGTTACTTCCGTGCTTTGAGCACGTGGTAGTGTGGCTAGCACACAATTTACCCAAGTTGGTAGTCGTGTGCTATAACCACCAAGTTGAAAGTTGGCAAAGTAATCTTTGGTAGATTACTTTCATTTTAGTTCTCTAGTTTGGTTCAAGTCAAATAGCCGTTCGAGGCTATAAGTGGTGAAGTGTCACAAGTTCATGCAAGCACAGTAGACTAGTTTTCTAAACTTAGAATCTGTCGTGACTTACGTTATCGGGCTCGTCGTGGCAAGACGAGATTGGAGCTAGAAGAGCTGGTGCACGAAGATTGGTACCTGCAATCACAAAATACTTGGTCAGAGAACGCTACTTTTCTACTTAAATAATCGGATCGTTTTGATTTTTAAAACCGGTTAAAACGTTGTCGGAAAGCGTTCTAAATTTTATATAGACTATACATGGTGAAAATAATTTTACTGCAAGAGGGAATATTTTTCTGAGGCTTATAGTAATTTCTATAATTTTTAAAAGCTCAAAAACTATTTAAAAACTATTTTTCAATTAGTGACGTATTTATTCCACAATTTATTCTGGATGCAATCTGCATCGGAATGTTGCAAATGAGGTGTCAAAACGACCGTCTCGAAGAGTTATTTAACATATATTTTTATCACATATTTGTTTACGTGAAAATAAGAAGATACGGATTTTTAAATGAAAATAACGTATTTATCTTTTAGGCTTAAAAATTAATTCTGGAAAAACTAAGCGTCGGATTGAGACGAAACTAGCGCCATTGGGTCCAGAATGTTATTTCTGATTTTCTAGAGGTAGTCACATATTTTTCTGGGCCCTATATAATTACTTATGGATTAAAAACCATAAAACCCTATTTAATAATTAATGAAAATACGAAAAATACGACAATACGCTATATTTACAAGTTTGCCATCGCGTTTTACCCCGTTCCTCGTTCGACGCTGCGGGGGCTTCTCACGGCGGGGGAGCGGGGGGAACGGCGACGGCGGCGGAGCAAGGCCGACAGCGGCGGCGACGGCGAGCTCGGAGGGAGGCGACGGCGGGCTTGATGGCTTCGAAGCGGCGTCAGGCGGTCGAAGCGACGGAGCTAGGCGGCGAAGCTGTTCGGAGGAGGGCGTGGGGGCTCACGGCGGCGACGTGAGAGCGGGGTCTTCTCTTGGCCAGCGGCGGAGCTCGTCGGGGCTTCGTAGACGGCGGTGGAGCTCGGAGTGTGGCGGTGTACTGCGATGAAGGCGATACGGTCGGTGCTCCGGTGGCCTGCAGCGGTGCAGTCGGAGGGTGCTGGCTTCGCTGGCGGGCTCCGGTGGCGGAGGGAGGCGGAAGACGTGGGTCGGAGGGCGGCGAGGAGGCCGGGGGATGCAGTGGAGCTCGGAGGAGGTCGCTTCGTCGGAGAAGAATGGGAGAGGGCTCGGGCTGTCGTTGGGTGTGAGAGACGAGAGAGGGTGAGGGCTCTGGGTTTAAAATGAAACGGGGAGGGAGATAGAGAGAGAGAGCTGGTATGTGTGATTGGGTTAAAGCAAGGGGGAGTGGTTTGATTTATAGGGTTAGAAATCAAGGGTAGATGAGAGGGGGGGGTGTGTTAGCTGTGGGTGGTTAGGTAATGTGGGTAGATACGGGTGTGGGTAGCTACGGTTAGGGTAATTAATGTGATTAGGAGGGTAATTAGCTATAGATAAACTCCTTTAGTAAAAGTCATTTGTGAAAATACAAAAGTGAAATTACGAAAATGCCCCTACTAGTAAACGTGTCCGAAAAATTACGAAAACATACACACGGGATCGTATCGTCACGAGGATCGTGAATACGAAGACCGTTATAGGATTTGAACTACGGAAATACTAGTTTTTGGCCAAAACGTTTAGAAAGCGGGTGTGCGGGTTCTCTATTGAAATGATATCAGAAAATTACGAAATTAATGTGGGAAGCCCTAAATGATCATAGGGTGCTACTGCAGAAGTTTGAAAATGTTTTGAAGACGTTTGAATAGAAAATAAATTCATTGACCCAAAACTGAAATATCTGAAAGCGAATTTTTATCAGATCTTTCAGAGGTATTTGACAAAATCCGATTTTACCAAAATACTCCATAACTAGTCTGATACTTCAAAATATTTTTATATGAAATTTTTGAAATCAGTTTAAGACTCCTAACAAACCATTATAAAATACAATTAAAATTGAATTTTCTTTAAATACTTAATTTGAAAGCATTGGAAAAATACAGGCCGTTACACTTGCATGTTGCTTTATAAATAAAACTCAGACCCTTCGGGAATTAGAGTTATTCTCCTATGCAAGTAGCATACGGAACACCACCAAACATCTCTCTTTTGAGGATTTTTGGGTGTGCAGTTTACATACCCACAACATCAAAGAGTATAAAATCAGGACCTCAACGTCATCTAAGAATCTATAGGGTTTGATTCACCATAGATACCTTGCACCCCAAATAGGGGAGGCGTTAAAAGCATGTCTCGAAGACTATGCATAGATATATCCACATTCCCAGTGTTAGGCTCGACTATGTTGAAGCATGAAGCTTTATTGACCATTTAAAATTAATAAACAAAAATCTATGATCTAGAAATTATGAAATGTGATAATGAGATCCTGAAAATCCTTCACATTCAAGAAAACTGTTCAAATAGTTATCGGACATAGTTACTGACAACAGGAAAATTTGTCAGATCACACATCCTTGCTGCTAATACTCTAGCTAGGATTAACATTTCCGAGAATGGATGCAATCCACCAGCAGCCAGAGGTGGAACTAGGCCTTTGGAACTATGGGGTCACAATTTAATACTAATAAAAAATAATTTAATATTGATAAAAAATAATATTATTAGCAAATAAATTCCAGTTGGCGGTTGTTGTAATATGATTTGTGATTTTTTGTTGGGCAGGTCTCTCTCTCTCTCTCTCTCTCTCTCTCTCTCTCTCTCCAAATGAGCAAATGTTAATTAGCAAATGTTGGGCAGGAAATGAGCATTGAAGCGACTAGTTAGTCAATGTTACGTAATTGCATGTCCAGTTAAGTTATTGCTATTGTTCATGTACAACAGAAAGAGGCCCCTCTCTCCATATAATTTTATTCTAATTAACATGTAGTTTTTGCAGGAAATGGGCATTGAAGAGAGAAAACAATACCTTGGACAAGAGATCAAAATCAGACCTTT
Source organism: Scilla litardierei (assembly GCA_030789695.1). NCBI lineage: Eukaryota > Viridiplantae > Streptophyta > Magnoliopsida > Asparagales > Asparagaceae > Scilla > Scilla litardierei. The sequence continues at coordinate 218,613 of JAULAV010008066.1, read as the reverse complement.
CTGAATGGTGTAGCCAGCAATGAACGAGCTGCTTTCAGGTGAAGTTCAAATGTTGCTGATCTGACGAGATCCCTACAAAATTTTCTTAAATTAGCTAATAACTTCAGAAAATCTAGGGGTTTTAGAAGGAAAACTAGAGGTTTTTGGACGAAAAATATGTACTGTTAACCTTCGTTATACTGATCTTGACCTTGACAATGTTGATGGTGTCACTGCTTCGACCTTCACGCTGAGAAGCAAGGGCTGATTCAGCAGGGACACAGAAATTTAAGGAATAAGAGTGCTGAAATTTGAGGGGGCAGTTGACTGGAGGCTTGTAGCAGAACTTTAATAAATGAAGACAAAAGGAAAGACAAAAAGAAAGACAACGAATTGCTCATTTGCTCCCCCCTCATCAGCCCACCGTCCCATCTATGGGGCCTACGGCTTCAATGAATTGCAGTCCTCCCATCTTATCTATGGGGGCCCATGCCTTCAATGAATTGTAGTCTATACGTCTCCTCTACTGTTGTGGAAGTGAAGTTTGTTTATTAAAAAAAATTCAATGAAATTGTGGGGGCCCGTGCCACACAAAAGTAGGCATATGTCCGCCCCTGCCAGCAGCAGAAGTGGCTGTTTCTCAAAGAGGCAGACCACCAGACTCTAAGAGTAAAATTTCTAGAAAGAGGAAAACACCTAGAGGCCTTAAGTTAATATTACCACTGGACAATGAGCTCATGTCCATACCTTCACCCTTCCCAAAATTCCCTGAAGTGGAAAATCTGGGAGAAATTGAAACGAAATTAAATATTGTATATACTGAGAAGGTGTTGGACAGAAAAACACAATTGTCGACAATATATTCACATTTCATATTGCCACTTACATTGTAAAAGCGATGATAATTATATAATATCATTCTACACTCAATTGCTAAAATGTAAACGTAAAAATTGGTCAGATGAGGAACGAGACAATAAAAACTGAGCTGGACTCGCTTATGAAACGTGAAGTGTTCGGATATGAAGTTTAGACACCAAAAGGTGTCAAACTTGTGGGCATAATAAGTATTGCATAAATAAAAATATAAACATAAAATCGTATGCTATAAGATACAACCTATAGCTCAAGGATATTTTTGTTGAAACTGGGGAATAAACAAATTAAGATGAGCATGACTCACTATATAAATAGTGCATCAGATTTCCTAGTTATGAATTGCGAATACCTTATGATTTGGAAAAATTTTTTTGGATATGCTGCCATTGGATATTGTGACAACATATCTCTATGGATATCTTGATAAAGGTAAATTCCACATTTCCTTAAATGCCTGAATAGACTTCAGGATGTCTATTTTATTGAAGAAATAATAAAATATTGTATAACCAAGTGAATTCCTTGACAAAACAAGGATTCCTACTAAGGGTTGTCTTTGCATATTTATAAAGAGCAAAGAACATGATTTGAGATCATAGTTGTAAACAACTTAAATCGCATCAGATCTTCTGAAGTGAAAACCGAAATATCTGTTCAAGCCTGACTATCAAATACGAAATGAAAGACCTAGGCAAAAAATAAGTGATGGCTCACAGATTTATTATTTAAATAGATAAAATAATTTTACATTAAATTTCATACACCCCGAGTGTATTGAAGAAATTACAACAAGGACCATTGTCATCCAATAAGTACACATATGGTAGGACGTTCACTGGATGTAAAAAGATCCTTTCCGTCAGCTGGAAGAGGGGGATGATATTCTAGGTCTTGAAGTCCCGTATCTAAGTGCAATCAGAGCACTTCTGGCTAACTGTACGTGTACTGATATAATAATTGCAGTAAATTCACTAGTCAGATGCAGTGAGGAGCCTAAAAAGCACCATGGATTGGAGTTAAGCATCTTCTGCGGTATCTCCAAGGGTCGATGGATTTTAGGCTTATCTTATAAAGAATTATCCGTCATGCTTATGCAGATGCATGTTACAGGTCCGACTCCTATAATGAGAAGTCACAAACTGGGTACCTACGGTGGGACGATCATTTACTCTACTATAGATCTACAAAGCAAACTATGAAGGCAACATCCTATCATTCCGAGATGCTAACCATTTCAGAAACAACCCAAGAGTGTATTTGGGTGTGCCTAGTGGTACATCACATCCCAGTGACGACTGGGTCAAAGGCTGGTGATTTGAAGCTGACCACATAGTCTGAAGACCATGCCACATGTGTACCCCAACTTTGAGGAGACCACATTAGAAGCGACAAGACAAAGCACACATCTCCAGGATTTTTGGATTTAGCAGCTGCTTAATGTTGGTGATATTTGTAATTTCTATGTATTTTCGGAATGTTCAAAATAAGAGTGATGAAAAATGCCTAAGAGATCTGAAAGCCTAAGGGCTTGTACAGATCAGGGAGACTTAAAGGAGAATTGTACTCCTTTTCTTAGCTATGGCTTTTCCCACTGGATTTTCCATATCTAAAGGTTTTAACGAGGCAAATCATATTAACTCAGGATCCTAAAGTATCCAGCCCTTGTGATACTCAAATGATGCTCAGAATATCAAAGTATTCATGAGCAGAGTTCACACTTATGGCGGGAAAAGAGGGAGTGTAACGCCCCGCCTCCCGGCGGGTGCCGCTACAATTGAAACACGAGTGTGCAGGTCCCGCAGTGCCAGTGAAGTCAATGTAGAGCATTGCAGAAAGTAAGGGGACACTCTAGATCTGACAAGCTAACAGTTCTAAATAAGGAAAAGACAGTAACAAGTAAGTAAAGGAAATAAAACTACAATACTGCTGAAAGTAAATGGAACACGTACCTGCCGCTATTTCAAGTCTTAAACTGTCCTGCTCTGGAAGTTCTGACTCCTCTCAAGTCCTGTACTGAAGCTCCAACTCCTCGTGCACAGACGCCTCTGGATGATCATGTGTTTTGTACCTGGTGGGTAACAAAGAACGCACCGCGCTCAATAGAGTAGAAAATATCTAAACAAGAGACAAGGAAGGTAAGTGCACAAAAGTAAGCAAGACGGCCACAGATATGATAGCACCCCCAAAGAGGTAACCTGACCTGGTAATCCACAAACCCACGCCACTGAAGAGTAAGGAAGCACAAAAGACGATGTGACAGTAGCAGAAAGGGTACAGAAGAGAGACATGTCGAAAACGAGCACAAGTACTGTAAAGTGGGTACTAACTAAAGTGAACCAATCCTAGGTCATGACTTATGAGGGGGAGTACAGTAAGCATCTGGGAGCTACCTTGACCGTGAGGGTGCAACCCCGGGCAGAGTCCAAAAGTGTAAAGTACTGTACTGTAAGCTGAAACCTGTAAGAACTGTGGTGTTGTGGCCTGTGGTGGGCTCCAGGACCCATCAAGATGGTCGTCCCTGTCTGCCCCCAGGACTCAGGACCCATCGGAATGATGGACGTCCCCCTTAACAAGGGGGCTATAGATCATGTCCCAGTCGCTCCCGTACTCCCCAATCATCGGGTTCTCCAAACCCGATGAGTCAAGCAGAAAATAACCATTTTATTAGTTATTAGTGTTGTGTGGTGTCATAAGGTGCAATATGGGACGACTGCGTCGTCCGGTCATGAGACAACCTGTCATGTCAAGCATCCTGCTCAAGATATTTCACTATCGAGTACAACAACCCAGAGACCAACATAATGAATCGCAATAACAACCCTTGGAGTACTAGTAGATCAAGAGACAACATAATAATGATACTGGCAGGTAATAAATAGCAGGATGTTTCTCATGGCATGACATGTCAAAACTGAACTGTAAATAAAGCAGCAAGTATTTATGAGTCAGCCCAACTAAACAAAGGAAGCAACATCTGAAAATAATAATAATAGCCCGAAAGTCTAACTCCTCATGGCCTTAGAGGTTCTAGGCCATTTGGGATCAGAACGGGGGTCTCTCATCAGATAGCGGGGGCACCCATGCCCGCGGCAAAATTCATGGGGTTCCTAACAAGGGGCTGGGGCTATGGGTCAAAACATCGGGGCTCCTATCCAACCGAATCCAGCAATAACCCAAAATCAGCGATAAAACTCTCAGTCGGGTATAATGGCAGCAAAAAATCAGCAACCCGCAGGTTCAGTCAACACATGCCGCAAGGAAAAGGGGTAGCAGCAAGTATTTCAACGAGCAAAGTGAATGACAGCAACCAAGGAGCCATCGATGCTAGGGTCAACAAGTAAAAGGGGCGGACCACAAACCAACGCAACCCCTAGGGCACCCCGGGACTCCATAACGAGCGGGCGAGGGAACCTACTAAAACTATCGTAGGGACTCGAACCCTATGCCACTCCCCCTGAATCATCCTTTTCAGTATTAAAAATCCAACGTGTATCCCGAAAAATCCCAAAACATCACCACAGAGCAACATGCAAACCGGCTGAAGGAAACGAAAACGAAGAAAAGAGACGAAGTCTACCGTAACCAAGAAGAAACCAGTGTAAGGTGGAAGGATGAAGCCACAACAATTTGGGTCGCAGATCCAGCACCGAAAAATCCCAAATCCACAATAAATCAGCAGGTCCAAACTGCCTTAGAGGCTCGGTGGACCATCACCAGCCACAGAGAAGGATGGCGCCCCAAAAGTCGTCGAAGGTGACCGGGGCTCAGAGGGTTGCGTCGAAGCCTTGTCGAAGGGCCCACCGCTGCAGCTTCAGCATGCGAGGGGAGGCTCCTCTCCAAGCCTAGCGGGTTCGCCTCGCGTTGATGAGATCGCCCGAGAAGCTTCTCGAAGGCATCGAAGCCCTCGTGGGCTTTTGTTGAGCGAGAGGGGCTTTTCGTCGTGAGAGAGAGAGAGAGTGTGTGTGTGTGTGTGTGTGTGCCAGCGAACGAAACAAACGAAGAAAAGGGACGACCAAAAGAAAAAATGAGGAGAAAATAATAGTGGGGGCTTTTATTAAAGCCTAGCGGGCTTTGGGCCGTGGGCCTTACATTCTCCCCACCTTACAAAAATTCCGTCCTCAGAATTCTAGAACAAGATACCATATATAAAACACAAAAGAGGTCCAACAACAACGGGCTACAACAAAATAAAGATCAGTTCAACAATTGATAGTATAGGCTAAAAGTCGGGAGCAACCGTCTTCATTGCCTCAATGGTGGAAGTCTGGCTCCTCTGAGGTGATGGTGGCCGTTTGGAAGGGACTCCTGCTTGTTCTCGTCGTACTCGCTCCCGTTGCACGTACTCGTACTCTCGAGCTGTGGAGAGTATCTTAGCGTGCGTCATCAGCCTGAGCCACACCAGCCTGTCACGAATGTCGATGTCCAGACCCTGTTGAAATCTCTTGGCCCGAGCCTGAGGGGTGGACACCATGTCCTTGGCGAACCTGAAATACCAATTGTTAGCAAACACAAACACAAAGTATTGTTAGCGATCTTGCAACAAGTTACACATCTGTTGAGTTTAGAAAACTCAGCGTCGTACTCCTCAACAGTCATGTGGTCCTGCTTCAGGTCCCTGAACTGTGCCTCCAATTCCATCTACGCATCCGGTGAGAATTACTGGGCGTCGAACTCCTCCGTGAACGTGGCCCAAGAGATCGACTGAGGTAATCAGTCCTCTACAGCGGCCCACCAGTCTCTGGCATCTCTAGTCAACTGTAGCTTCGCCATAAGAATCCACGATGCTGGAGGTACCCCTGCAGCCTTCAGCATGTCGGTGATCGAGCGCATCCAACCTTCTGCAGCCAAAGTATCTCCTTGTCCATTAAAAACAGACGGCCAAAGAGATCGAAACTGCTGCACTCCATCCTGCCTGGGCCCTTCTCGTATAGCCTGGATCAACTCACGTAAGGCCTGGTCTGAAATCTGATAGACCGTGTTGGATCCGACACTACCGGAACCAGATCCTGATCTCGAAGCCATGAGCGCTCCCCTGGACGGTCTATGTCTCTCACGTATATACACACCTGCATCCACAAAGAAAGATTGAGTCAATCGAACATCACACTTCCTGCCTGCTCTACACTGTTCACGAGGCGATTGCACAAACCTGCATGGGCCACCACTTTGTAAAGCCACACCTCCCGGCGGGTGCCGCTACAATTGAAACACGAGTGTGCAGGTCCCGCAGGTGCCAGTGAAGTCAATGTGGAGCAGTGCAGAAAGTAAGGGGACACTCTAGATCTGACAAGGTAACAGTTCTAAATAAGGAAAAGACAGTACCAAGTAAGTAAAGGCAGTAAAACTACAGTACTGCTGAAAGTAAATGGAACACGTACCTGCCACTGTGTCAAGGCTCAAACTGTCCTGCTCTGGAAGTTCTGACTCCTCTCAAGTCCTGTACTGAAGCTCCAACTCCTCGTGCTCAGACGCCTTTGGATGATCATGTGCTTCGTACCTGGTGTGCAATAAAGGGCGCACTGCGCTCAATAGAGTAGACAATATCTAAACATGAGACAAGGAAGGTAAGTGTGCACAAAAGGAAGCAAGACGGCCACAGATATGATAGCACCATCCAAAGAAGTAATCTGACCTGGTAATCCACAAACCCACGCCACTGAAGAGTAAGGAAGCACAAAAGACGATGTGACAGTAGCAGAAAGGGTACAGAAGAGAGTGTAGGATCTAAATAGGGCCTAGAGGGGGGGTGAATAGGCCGTTGACCAAATTATTGCAAGATAAAAATTATTAAGTCTAATTAAAAAAAATATGAAGAAGCAATAGTAGAGCATATAAGATCACAACCAGATTAAGCAGATGACTCAGAAGATTTACGTGGTTCGGTCTCCCAAGACCTACATCCACCCCAGAACAACATCACTAAAATTGATACTTTAAGCAGTTACAGTCACACAAGATTAGAGCCCCAACTCTAACCACACTGACTAACCCTAGCTCACTAAAGCCCAAAAAGAATAACAATATAATGATGCTCTCCTAATCCGATATGCCCAAACAACTCGGATTTCCCAAAACAATATAGTGGAAGAAAGTGTAAACCAAAATCTCAACGACAAATAATACAACGTATTCACAAATAAATAAGATCAAGAGTTTAGAAAGCTCATTTATGAAGATCTCTCTGGTTTTCGTCTTTCAGCACATCAGTAGCTTCGCAACGCTTCTTACGGAATGATGATCGGATGTCTGTAGAAGAAGTAGTCGATGTCCCCGTGGAAGTAGTCGGTAGAAGTTCCTCACTCAAAATGATCTCATTTGCTGCACAGGAGGAACTAGCTGCTCAACTTGGTGTCACTACATCGGGGATGAAGTCACGGTCGCAACTCCGCAAACGGTGCTCAATTTGGATCTCTAGAACTCAAGTTATTGATGAAAATGTGAAGAGTGTACATGGGTTTATATAGGATTGAGCTTAACGGGTTTGGTTACTGTTCCAAGGGATCCGCCGCGAGGCGGCTCGCGGGTCAAACCCGTGTTAAATTTGCTGTCCGCAAAGTCGGCATGTCGGCAGCCGTCGTATGAACAGTACCGTATGTCGATTTTTCAGTGTATTTCTGACGTATTCCACCGTATTTTGACATCAGATAAATCCCAAAAATTCTGAACAAATTCTCAAAAATCCCAGAGCCCAATATATACATATTAGAATTGTTTCACCTCATTTCACCACTTGTAGAAAAAGTTTCTTCTTTGTATACTCTGTATTTCCTCGTATTTCCCCGTATTTTGGCTTCAAACAATTTCCATAATTCCTGAGAAAATTCCCATGATGTTTATAGCCTATGTTTAACTCTAGGGTAGAGTTTCATAGCTATACTATCTTGTTTAAGCAGCTTGCATAATTCCAAATGTAGTTTCAGCCTTGTATCTCTACGTACTTGAGTACGTACATGTGTAACCTGAGCAATCATGGCTATAGGGACCTGTGACACACTCAACAAACAGATTAGAACAGTTCAGCAGGGTTTGTTATCATCAAACATAGGTTAGGATGCTATTTCCAACAATCTCCCCCTTTTGATGAGAACAAACCAGACATTAAGATTATTGTGAAAAAAATGTGTTAAGTGTGTGAGTGTGTGAAGCATGAATATGAGCATGAATGGCAAAATGATATGCTCCCCCTATTGACATGCTCCCCCTATCTTTGACATGCTCAATCTTAATATTTCTCTCCCCCTTTGTTTTCATCAAAAAAATGGATGAAATAGCATATGATGAATGGAAAATTGAACATTATAAAGCAAAACAAACAGGCAAGACATCGATGACCACAATGAATAAATAAGCACTAAGCACTAAGTCATAACTACCATAATTCATCTCTGTGCTCAAGTGTGATGATCAAATGTTTAGTACATATGGAGAGGTAATAAGGAATACAGCCTGTCATAACCATCTTTTCAATTGAATATATGAACATCAAAGAATGAGTTTCCCCTTCTCATGTAATATGAGTTCAAGTTACCAATTCCAAACATGACCGAGAAGGATTTTTAAATGTGAAATGGCAGTGCTTGACGGACTTAACACCAACGCTAAAAATGACATTTATAGCATAAGTTGGATGTCCAATGGTAGTATCAAGGACATGGATCGTATCCATTTTTCATACGAAGCTCTGTGTATATATTTTGAAGACACTCGTCTTGCTATTCTTTTTATACACGTATATTTTGATGAGAGCTTTTCTTTTTACCCATGCCTTGAAACATCATATCCCATTAAAACATAAATTAGTCCACCAACAACCACTTTTCTTATTCAATATTTCAAATCCATATCAAAAACATTTTGATCAGTAAGTGTGATTGGAAGATGAAAAACGTTAGTTACGCATTAATGAATATGACCTAATTAAGCATGTAGTCTTTGAATGCAAGCATTGTTAAGAATACAATATTCAAAATCCATAAGACATATGTTTTGCATTTAAAGCTGTTTCTGATGAAAAGTGCAAAATGAGGAGATAGACAATTCACTTTCCCTTTCTTTTTATATTTTTCTTTTTCATTTTTTTATTTTTCTTTTTGTACCACACCACACAAAAACAATAAAAGCACACCAAATAATATTTTCACTCTAAATATGATCAATAATGCCCAGTTCTAGACGTAGACGACAAAAGCGATCTTCTGGCAAAGGTTTTGTAAAGATATCTGCCAACTGAGAATCAGTAGAAATATATTCAATGGATACATCCTCTTTTGCCAAATGATCTCTAAGAAAATGATGTCTTACGTCTATGTGTTTTGTCCGAGAGTGATGAACAGGATTGTTAGAAAGATCTATAGCACTCTTACTATCACATCGTAATGGAACTTTTCTAAGATCCAAGTCGTAGTCAGACAGGGTTTGCATCATCCAAAGTACTTGGGCACAGCAACTGCCAAGGGCAATATACTCAACTTCAGTAGTGGACAAAGCAACACTGTTCTGCTTACGACTAGACCAAGAAACCAATGAATGTCCTAGCATAAAACATGTTCCACTAGTGCTCTTTCTATCAATCATACTACCAGCATAATCAGCATCAGCAAATCCAATTAAATCAAATAAACCACATGAAGGATACCAAAGGCCTAAAGATGATGTGTGAATCAAATATCTAAAGTTCCTTTTTATGGCAATTAAGTGTGACTCTTTTGGACAAGCTTGAAAACGTGTACACAAACAAACAGCAAACATTATATCGGGCCTAGACGCTGTTAAGTAAAGGAGAGAGCCAATCATACCTCTATAAAGCTTTTGATCCACGTCGATTCCTTTTTCATCTTTTTCCAACTTCGTCGTGGGACTCATGGGAGTTCCAATTCCTTTTGCCTTTTCCATCCCAAACTTTTTCAATAGTTCTCTGATGTACTTGGTTTGCGATAAGAAGATGCCTTCTGCAGTTTGCTTTACTTGGAATCCCAAAAAATACTTCAGTTCTCCAACAAGGCTCATCTCAAATTGATCCTGCATGACCTTCTCAAACTTTTGACATAAAAGATCATCAGTAGCACCATAAATAATATCATCAACATATATTTGTACGATGAGAAACTGATTATGATTATGCAAAATAAAAAGTGTGTTGTCTGCACTACCCTTTTTAAAATCATTTTCCAAAAGATAAGCACTAAGGCGATCATACCAAGCTCTAGGAGCTTGCTTTAAACCATATAATGCTTTTTGAAGTTTAAAAACATGGTGTGGAAAATCATGACTTTCAAAACCAGGGGTTGTTCAACAAACACATCTTCTTTCAGGTACCCATTCAAGAATGCACTTTTAACATCCATCTGTTTAAGCTTGAGTTTCTTATAACTTGCAAAGGCTAGCAAAATTCTTATAGCTTCCAATCTAGCAACTGGTGGAAAAGTTTCATCAACATCTATGCCTTCAATTTGATTATAACCTTTAGCAACCAATCTAGCCTTATTCCTGATTACTCTTCCTGATTCATCAAGCTTGTTTTTATAAATCCATTTGGTACCTACAATAGGATAATCTTTGGGTCGTGGCACTAAAGTCCAAACATTATTTCTATCAAATTCATTCAATTCATCATGCATAGCCATTACCCAACTTTCCTCAATCAAAGCAGATTCAATAGTCTTTGGCTCAATTTCAGATATAAAATCCCCATGAATGCATAAAGCACAAAGATTTCTAAAAGATGAACGAGTTCTTATACCTGCCGTGGGTGCTCCAAGGATCAGTTCTGGTGGATGATTTGGATTATATCTCAGCACTCCTCTGTTCAGTGGTTCTTCCTCTTGGTTCTCTTCTTTTTCAATAGGTTCTTGTGCTTGACTTGGTTCAGCAATTTCCCTTGCACCGCTATCATTCTCTGCAATTGCATCACCTTCAGTTTCCCTGCAATTCAAAGAATTATTTTCATTTTCATCAAATTTAACATTAATTGATTCAACAATAGTCAAAGTGCGTTTATTATAAATCCTGTAAGCTTTGCTCCTTGACGAATATCCTACAAGCACTCCTTCATCTGATTTGGATTCAAATGTACCAAGTTGATCTCCAGTGTTTAATATGAAACATCTGCATCCAAATACTCTAAAGTATGAAATATTAGGAGTCTTTTCATTCCAAAGTTCATAAGCAGTTTTCTTTATTATTGGTCGTAGCATGACTCTATTACAAACATAACAAGCAGTATTTATTGCCTCAGCCCAAAAAGACATAGGCAATTCATACTCATTCATCATAGTTCTAGCCATTTCTTTTAGAGTCATATTCTTTCTTTCAACTACTCCATTTTGTTGTGGTGTTCTAGGAGAAGAAAATTCATGCATAATTCCTTTTTCTAAACAAAAATTTTCAAAGATTATATTTTCAAATTCTCCTCCATGATCACTTCTGATTTTTATAATTGAAATATTTTTCTCATTTGAAACTTGATTGCAAAAGTTTTGAAAGTTTTCAAAAGAGTCTGACTTTTTGGCTAAGAAATAAACCCATGTAAATCTTGAAAAATCATCGACCAAAACTAAGCAAAACCTCTTTCCATTTAAACTAGCAACATCTGTTGGTCCAAATAAATCCATGTGAATTAATTCTAAGATGCGTGTAGTTGCTATTTCTCTCATTCCAGTAAAGGTAGATCGAGTTTGCTTACCTTTCGTGCATGCTACACACAACTTACTGTTCTCGTATTTCTGATGTGGCAGTCCTCTTACTAGATTTCTGTTCTCCAGTTTCTGCAACAATTTTATTCCAGCATGAGCTAATCTCCTGTGCCACAGTGTTGCCTCGTCTTCCTTGCCAATCAAACATTTAGCTATTGTTAGTTCTTCAATAAAAAGTGTATAAACATTATTCTTCCTGTTAGCTGTAATCAAAATATTACATGTGACCGTATCAATGATTTTACAAAATTTTGCATCAAATACTACGTTCATACCTTTGTCACAGAGCTGGCTAATAGAGATGAGGTTGTGTTTAAGATTTTCAACCCATATGACATCCTTCAGTTGAAAAGTGACGTTACCTACAACACCTTTCCCAATTACTTTGCATTTACCGTTGTCCCCAAGTGTAACACTTCCTCCTTCTTGTTTTACGAGGCTAAGGAACTTATCGTAACTTCCTGTCATGTGTCTTGAGCAGCCATAATCCAAATACCACTCACACTTTTGTTCCCTAGCCAAGCTGTGCACCTATACATAAGAAAAACAGGGCATGTGTGACCTAGGCAACCAAATAGGTCCACGATGGTTAGTAATGGTGCCTTTAGGAACCCATACTTGTTTGAATCTGATCTTTTTGTTTCCATACAAACAGTTCCTATATGAATGATCAATAGAACCACATGTATAACATTTAGCATATGTAGGTTTCCTTTTAACAATTTTATTGTGAATGATCTTCTTTTCCTCGTAATGATTTCCATATCCTAGACCTCGTTTATTATTTCCATGTGATTGATAACCAAGAATGATGTCGAGAGATTTCTTCCCTACACCAAATTTCTTAATACTTAATTCTAAATCAGAGATCTTGGATTTCAAATAGAAGTTCTCATTCACAAGCATGGTTCTTTTACTTATAAAGGCCTTTTTATTTCCATTTTCATTTTTCTTAAAGTTTTCAACTTTCTTTTCAAGGCTCACAATCTTTTCTTTGGACTTGTTTTCTTCTAGTTTCAGCATGGCACAAGATTCACATTTAAGAGTTTCATGCAAACTAGTTTTTCCTTTAAGTTTGGCAATTATAGCTTTAAGATCTTCAATCTCAGATTTCATTTTTTCTTCATTTTGTGAAATATGATAATTATCCTGCTGTAATTCAAAGTTGGTTTCTTTTAAAGATTCTACAGAGGATTCTAGATTAGTGATCTCTATGTTCATATTTTCACAAATGTTCATTAATTCTGAGAGAGAGAATTCATGTACCTTAGATTTCGTCGAGTCAATGTCTCCAACCAGACATAAAGATGAGTGAGCAACTTCCTCTTCTGGTTCATCCTCGTCATCGTCATCCCATGTCACAGCAAGGGATCTTCCTTTTGATTCTGTCGAGGCATCCTTCAAAGTTGGACAATTCTTCATGAAGTGTCCTTGTTTCCTGCATTTAAAACACTGAACTGACTTAGTAGTATTCTGTTCAGAAGAAAAGTTTGAAGGATTAAATTTATTGAAGCGATTGAACCTTTTTGACATTTCAGATTTGCCATGCGGTGTCTTGATGTATCTCCTGAAGCCTCTGACCATCAGCGCTTGCTCATCATCAAGATCATCGTCACTATCTTCAGCTTTGAAAGCTATTGACTTTGTAGCCTTGGCTTCTCCCTTTTCTCTTGACTCGATGGTTTTCAGTTCAAGCTCATGGGACATCAGGTTCCCAATCAAATCATCCAAGCTCAATTTGGAGAGATCTCGAGCTTCTTGGATTGCGGTAACCTTGGGACGAAAAGTACTTGGCAAGGCTCGAAGAATTTTCCTTACCAGTTCCACGCTTGGATACGTTTTTCCAAGTGCCCTTGAGTTGTAGACGATGTCCGTAAATCTTGCATACATGTCTTTGATCGTCTCTGCAGGTTTCATGTGGAAGCCATCGTATTCCGTGCTGAGAAGCGCTAATCTGGATTCTTTGACTTGAGAAGTTCCCTCGTGTGTAACTTCCAAAGTACGCCAAATTTCCTGTGAAGTTAAACAATGTGAAACACGGTTAAATTCTGTTTTATCAAGTGCACAAATTATAGCATTCATTGCTTTTCCATTTAATGAAAATAGTTTTTTATCAATATCATCCCATTTATCCTCAGGTTTTGGGATTTCAGTATTCTCAATAATTAACACAGGTGATGTATATCCATGATCAACAATTTTCCATACATCATAATCAGTAGATACTAAGTATATTTTCATCCTAGCTTTCCAATATGCAAAATCAGTTCCATTAAATTTTGGGGGTCTGACAGTAGACTGACCTTCAGAAAATGTTGAATCATATAAACTCATTGTAAGCTAGACTTAAATGGTCAATCCTGGTGCTCTGATACCAATTGTAGGATCTAAATAGGGCCTAGAGGGGGGGGTGAATAGGCTGTTGACCAAATTATTGCAAGATAAAAATTATTAAGTCTAATTAAAACAAATATGAAGAAGCAATAGTAGAGCAGATAAGATCACAACCAGATCAAGCAGATGACTCAGAAGATTTACGTGGTTCGGTCTCCCAAGACCTACATCCACCCCAGAACAACATCACTAAAATTGATTCTTTAAGCAGTTACAATCACACAAGATTAGAGCCCCAACTCTAACCACACTGACTAACCCTAGCTCACCAAAGCCCAAAAAGAATAACAATATAATGATGCTCTCCTAATCCGATATGCCCCAACAACTCGGATTTCCCAAAACAATATAGTGGAAGAAAGTGTAAACCAAAATCTCAACGACAAATAATACAACGTATTCAAAAATAAATAAGATCAAGAGTTTATGTAACGACTGCTTTTCATGTATCTGGATTTTATATATTATAATATATGTTTTGGTGGATTTTCTCCTCTTGTGTGGTTTTCGTCTCCGTAGTTTTCATTTTCGATCGATTCGTCGTATTTTCTCGCTTCTTCCTTAGGATTGTCGATTTCGAAGTGTGTCGCTCGTGACGGACTTCATAACGGTCGTATCTAACTATTAGATCAAGCCTAGGAGTCTTAGGAATCGATCCCGGGGCCCCGCGCTCCGTATCGGTACTTTTCTGTGCTCATTAGCCGGTGTAAGAAGGGCCACCGACCGACTAGATGACGATCCAGTCGGTCGGCAATCCTTCTTGGACCGACTAGTTTGCTTTCTAAATTTCTCAGGAGTTACTGTTTATCGTTAGTCGGTCTAAGAACGTTGGTTGACCGACTAGGTTGCAAACTAGTCGGTCAGCAATGCTTCTTGAACCGACTAACTCATCAAATTATTTTTGTATCAGTTACTGTTTACTCTTAGTCGGTCTAAGAACGTTCATCGACCGACTAGTTTCCAAACTAGTCGGTCAGTATTTGTTCATGGACCGACTAACTCTAGAATCCTAATTTCACCTGTAGCTACTGTTTACACTTAGTCGGTCTGCGTTGGTCGACCGACCGACTAGTTGTCAAACTAGTCGGTCAGTGGTTGTTCTTTGACCGACTAACTAGTGCTGTAAACCCTAGTTTTGCCCTAGCCGCCAGCCTAGCCTATAAATACCCAACCCAAACGTTTTCTTCCCCTCCAACTCGACCCTAAACCCTAAAATCGCCCCCATTGATCCCCCACCTTCCTCCAAGCTCCATTGCTTCATTCCAAGCCCTAAATCCATCATCCAAACCATCCATCTACCCTATCTACCTCTCATCTTCCCCAAAATCTCACCAAAACCCATCAAATCCCCAAATCCCCCAAAACCCTAGTTTCCCCAATCTTCTCCAATCTTCTCCAGATTTGATCCTAGGGTTCCCCGGAGTGTTCCTTCCGTCTCCTCTCGGTAAGAGATCGATCTACCGTTGTTTTTATAACTTATTTATAATTTTGGTGAAACCCTAATTAATTTCATGTGTTTGGTGTTTGTTTCCCCCTAAACAGCGATTTCCTCGTAGATAGCATCCGTGTGACGAGGTTGATCGTCATCCCCGGTGCTAGGCAAGTGAAACTTGCCACTTAGGGTTTAGGCCATGTTTTAGGCCATTTGCATGTTGTAGGCATAAAAGAGGCTAGACGACAAAATGAAACTCGCCTAGGCGCAAATTGGGGAATTAGCTTGACAACGAAGCTAATTCCGACTATTAGCATGTTGCACAATTACCATGTCATGTTTACTTTCAATTAACGGTACGCGAATATGTTCATGTCATTGCATTTTGCCTGTCACGTTTAATTTAAATTAACGGTACGCAAATATCTGTTCATGTCTTTGCATAGTGATTATTCATCGTGATTGCGTAGCGCACGCCACAATATTATATTCCTGGCTCGTGTTCCAGAAGCGAGCTTAGTGAGTTGGAAACCCCAACGCTCGACACATATGGGTGGGGTAAGAGATAAGCGGCCTGAGCCCCGAGTTGGCCTGATCCGCCACTCCGGCCAGCAGGTGGACTCTCTAGTGCACAAGTGATTAATAGTGATAGAGATAAGCGGCCTGAGCCACGAGCTGGCCAGCAGGTGGACTCTCTATGCACTAAGTGTTTACCAGTGACAAGTGATTAATAGTGGTAGAGATAAGCGGCCTGAGCCACGAGCTGGCCAGCAGGTGGACTCTCTATGCACTAAGTGATAAGTGATAAGTGATAAGTGATAAGTGATAAGTGTTAAATGATAAGTGATTAGTGATTTGGTAGTTTTTGCTACATTGTGCATGCTTGCTTCTCTTTTTAAACTGTTGCATCATGCTTAACTGTCATGTCATTACTTAATACTATAACTGCTAGGTTGCTAGATGCCTCACTTTCAGTTTCCTTGCCCAAGTCTTTTAGACTTGCTGACATGTGCCCCTTTACTCTTTTGGGTGACACATGTTAGATCCTGAGCCCGAGTACCTCGTTGAGGACGAGGTGTTTGCTGACGCCGAGCCCGAGCTTGCGTTTGACGGGGAGTACGTGGACACTGGGGACCAGTCCTAGTGTCTCCGTTGCGTTTTATTTTGTTAGACAGTTGTTTGTTATTGGTGCATGGCACCCATACCTTGTTATGTTGTTGCTTTTGTTGGCCTTGTTCTGGGCCTTTAGACTCTTTTCTTTTAGCCTGGTGGCTTTTCTGGATGTTGAACATATTTGTGATGTTGGACAATATTTGTGAGATGTGAATTTTATTTCAGTCTCTCCTTGTGTTATTATTGCTATTCTGTTGTGGTTACAGGGACCTGTTTATGTATTGTGGACGCTTATCGGGTTTGGGGCTTCACAGCTCCACTCTCGTGCGGACCTTTTCACGTCTCGCCTCCATTTTAGGGAAGCGGGTCGTGACAGGTTTTAGTGGTGGCCCATGCAGGTCCTCTTCTGTAACTGCGATTTTTGGAATAGCGATAATAACATTAGAATGTCCAATAAACTAAGTTCGACGTTCGAGTCATAAGCTATGAGTCTAATCTGATTTGTTTTCCGTGTCACTAGATGGCAGGAAGACGTTTCACCCGTGGTGGGGGCAGTGGTGCGCTCCCTCATGATGAGGAGCCTGAGCGGGAACCCACCAGCGGTGAGATGATGCGGATGATGATCCAGATGATGCAAGTGCAGCAGGGCGTGCTTTTGCAAGTCCAGAATGCTCCACCTGCTCGAGCTGCCCGGGCTCTTCCGGATGCCCCTCGCTCTGAGCCAGGAGCGAAGCAATTTCGGGAGCTGGGTCCCGCATATTTTGATGGTTCTGAGGGTCCTCTGGCTGCCGATGAGTGGATTCGGAACGTCGAGGACAATCTGAAGATGGCCAAGATCACCCCGGCTGGATGGGTTGATTTGGCGAAGAGGCAGCTGAAGGATAACGCCAGGAATTGGTGGGATGCAGAGGAGAAGTTGTTGGTGGAGCCGATAGCTTGGGCTACCTTCAAAGCCAGATTGAGGGTGAGTTCTTCCCGAAGGCTGCCAAGGAGGAGATGCTGCAGCGTTTTATCGATCTGAAGCAGGGGAACTCGTCGGTGGACATGTACCACCAGGAGTTCATGAGGCTTAGTCGGTTTGCGCCGAAGATGGTGCAGGACGCTGAGGAGAGAGCTCAGAGGTTCCTGCAGGGGCTTGCTTCGGAGCTCCAGAGCTTTGTGACCTCCTCTGACCGGGAATCTTATCAGAAGGTTCTAGTAGCTGCCAAGAGGCAGGAGCTGCTCGTGAACCAGAGGAGAGGATCTGTGGTTGGTGCTGGGAAGAGGCATGTGGAACAGGCGAGAGCTGTGGTTAGGCCTGGATTCAGGCCGAACCAGCCTGTTCATTTTAAGAGGCCAGTAGGGCCTGCTCGGAGGACTTGCCATTTTTGTGGCAAGGAGGGCCATGTCAAGGAATCGTGTAGGAGGTTCTTGGGGCAATGTATCGCCTGCGGAGATCCCGCCCATGCTCTCAGGGAGTGCCCGAGGTTGAAGCAGCCTTGGAAGGCACCTATTGCTGCCCAGCCGTTGCAGCAGCGAGCGTCTGTTCCTGCTGGACGTGGAGCAGCTCTTGTTCCGCAGAGGCAGGCTTTTCAGCAGGCTGCTCCGCCGAGGAGGCAGGCTTTTCTGATGACCGCTGCGGAGAGCGAAGCTGTGGATGAGGTTATCGCAGGTAATCCTCATTCTAGCTATTACTTTCTTATTTGGTCTTGATTGCTAGATTATGTTGTTTGCTTGAACTTGCTTGTTTGCTAGACTAGGGTTTGATTGTTAATTGATTGATTAGGTGTGATTTTGGTGTGCACATTTCCTGCACGAGTCCTCTTTGACTCTGGTGCATCGATGTGCATTATTTCTCGGAGCTTCGTGGAGAGGCATTCCTTGTCGACGTCCCCTCTCCCCAAGAGTTGGAATATCGTTACAGGGAATGGTGTGGTCTCGGTGCATCGTGGTTGCAATTCTTGCTCGTTGGTGGTCTGTGGACATGAGCTTTTTGCTGATTTCATTGTCCACGACATCATCAACTATGATGCAGTTCTTGGGATGGACTGGCTTGCGAGCTTCTATGCTACGATCGACTGTCGGAGGAAGAAGGTGGTGTTCGAGATTCCCGGACATCCAGTATTCGAGTTCAGTCGTGGTAGCAGTTCGCTTGGTCCTGTCAGATTTCGGGCCAGGCCGGTGGAGGCTGTGGCTATGCAGATGGAGCTGGAGTGGCCAGCTGTGGTGCGTGATTTTGGCGACGTCTTCCCCGAGGAGATGTCTGGTTTGCCGCCTGATCGAGCTTTGGAATTTTCTATCGATCTTGTTCCAGGTGCGCAGCCGATTTCGAAGGCGCCGTATCGTATGGCACCTGCAGAGTTGGAAGAGTTGCGGAAGCAGTTGGATGAGCTTTTGCAGAAGGGTTATATTAATCCTAGTGTGTCTCCGTGGGGAGCACCGGTGTTGTTGGTTAAGAAGAAGGATGGTTCGCGTCGCATGTGCGTGGACTATCGGGAGTTGAATGCGGTGACCATTAAGAATAAATACCCGTTGCCTCGCATCGATGATATCTTTGATCAGCTTGGAGGTTCGAGGGTGTTTTCTAAGTTGGATTTGAGGAGTGGTTACCATCAGTTGAAGGTGAAGAAGGGAGATGTTCCGAAGACAGCGTTCAGGACGAAGTATGGACACTATGAGTTTGTGGTTATGCCTTTCGGCGTAACTAACGCGCCCGCAGTTTTCATGAATCTGATGAACCTGATTTTCTACGACTTTTTGGATAAGTTTGTCGTTATCTTTATTGACGACATCCTGATATATTCAAAGTCGGAGGAAGAGCATGCCTCGCACTTGAGGACGGTGTTGGAGATTTTGAGGAAGCATCGGTTGTATGCTAAGTTTTCGAAGTGCGAGTTTTGGCTGGATCGAGTTGCTTTTCTGGGGCATGTGGTGTCTGGAGGTGGTATTTCTGTGGATCCCGAGAAGATTAGGGCCATCAGGGAGTGGCCTGTTCCGTCTTCTGCGTCTGAGATTCGGAGTTTTCTCGGACTTGCTGGTTATTATCGGCGATTCATTAAGGACTTTTCCCGTATTGCTGAGCCGATGACCAGGTTGACGCGGAAGGAGGTTGCTTTTGTTTGGTCGGGTGATTGTGAGAGTGCTTTTGGTATTCTGAAGGAGAGGTTGACGACTGCCCCTATTCTTGTTGTGCCTGATCGCAGCGGTGGATTTGAGATCTTTTGCGATGCTTCTGGCAAGGGTCTCGGTTGTGTGTTGCATCAGCATGGGCATGTGGTGGCGTATGCGTCTCGTCAGCTTAAGGTTCATGAGAAGAATTACCCGACGCATGATTTGGAGTTGGCTGCCGTTGTGTTTGCTCTTAAGATTTGGAGGCACTTCTTGCTGAGTGAGAAAGTGAAGATTTTCACCGATCACAAAAGCTTGAAGTATATTTTCACTCAGAAGGAGCTCAACATGCGACAGCGTCGATGGTTGGAGCTTATGGCGGATTATGATATTGATTTGCAGTATCACCCTGGCAAGGTGAATGTGGTTCCAGATGCTTTGAGTAGGCTGCCAGCGGTGATGATTTTGACCTCGCAGTGGAGATTGCAGCAGGATTTTTGCGAGTCTGGAGTGGAAATTGTTCTTCCTGGGGAGGCTTCTTCGTTGATGTACATGCAGGTACAGTCGACGATCGTGGATCGGATTAAGGCTGGCCAGGCTGAGGATCCGAAGCTGGTGAGGATTCGGGAGATGGTGGAAGCCGGTCTGCGGACTGACTTCTTGATTCATGAGGATGGCTCGCTGAGGTTTGGAGCCAGGTTGTGTGTGCCTGCTGGGGATATCAGAGAGGAGCTGATGGTGGAGGCACACAGTTCGCCGTATTCTGTGCATCCTGGTGGCACCAAGATGTACCAGGATCTTCGTCTGAATTATTGGTGGCATGGTATGAAGAGGAGCGTGGCTCGGAGTGTAGCCAAGTGCTTGGTTTGCCAGCAAGTGAAGGCAGAGCATCAGCGTTCGGCCGGGTTGCTACAACCGCTTCCGATTCCGGAGTGGAAGTGGCAGCACATCACTATGGATTTCGTGACTGGACTACCTCGGAGTCTGAAGCAGAATGACGCGATTTGGGTGATCGTGGATCGATTGACCAAATCTGCGCACTTTATTCCGTTCCGAGTGGGACAGTCCACTGAGGCGCTAGCAAGGAGATATATGGAGGTAAAATTCTTTTACTCTCCGTCTTTAATTCCTTTTCCTAGTTTGGATAGTGATGTAACGTGAATCGTGCAGGAAGTTGTGCGACTTCACGGAGTCCCCGTGAGTATCGTGTCTGACAGAGACACGAGGTTCACATCTCAGTTCTGGCAGAGTTTGCAGAAGAGCTTGGGTACGCGTCTGAGTTTCAGCACGGCGTACCATCCACAGACGGATGGCCAGTCCGAGAGGACGATTCAGATTTTGGAAGACATGCTGAGGGCGTGCATGTTGGATTTCAAGGGTTCGTGGGAGGACCATCTACATTTGGTGGAGTTCTCTTACAACAACAGCTTCCAGGCGAGTATTGGCATGGCGCCATTCGCCGCTCTTTATGGGAGGAAATGTCGATCGCCATTGAGTTGGGATGACGTTGGTGATCGGGAGTTGTTGGGACCTGAGATGATCGTT
Organism: Scilla litardierei; assembly: GCA_030789695.1. Taxonomy (NCBI): domain Eukaryota; kingdom Viridiplantae; phylum Streptophyta; class Magnoliopsida; order Asparagales; family Asparagaceae; genus Scilla; species Scilla litardierei. Next base: position 197,493 of record JAULAV010008066.1, on the reverse strand, counting down.
GAGGCCGTGGATATCGTCAGGAATATTCGGGAGAGGTTGAGAATTGCTCAGGACCGTTTTAAGCATTGGGCGGATGCTAAACGTCGTCCTTTGGAGTTTCAGCCGGGTGACCATGTGTTCTTGAAGATTTCCCCGAATCGTGGTGTGATTCGTTTTGGGAAGCGTGGAAAGTTGAGCCCGCGATACATTGGACCGTTTGACGTTTTGGAGAGGGTTGGCGAGGTAGCTTATCGCTTGGCCTTGCCGCCATCTTTGGAAGGAGTTCACAATGTTTTCCATGTGTCACAGCTTCGTCGATACATTAGCGATCCGTCTCATGCGGTGGATTTTTCGGAGATTACCGTTCGCCCCGATATGACGTATGACCAGCATCCCGTGCAGATTCTGGACAGGCGTCAGAAATCGCTTCGGAACAAGATTGTCAATCTTGTGAGGGTGATGTGGCGACACGGCTCGCCTGGAGAGTCTACTTGGGAGAATGAGGATGAGATGCGAGAGCGTTTTCCACTTTTGTTTCCGGACTCGTGAGTTTTGGAAATTCCGAGGACGGAATTTTTCTTAAGTTGGGGAGGATGTAACGACTGCTTTTCATGTATCTGGATTTTATATATTATAATATATGTTTTGGTGGATTTTCTCCTCTTGTGTGGTTTTCGTCTCCGTAGTTTTCATTTTCGATCGATTCGTCGTATTTTCTCGCTTCTTCCTTAGGATTGTCGATTTCGAAGTGTGTCGCTCGTGACGGACTTCATAACGGTCGTATCTAACTATTAGATCAAGCCTAGGAGTCTTAGGAATCGATCCCGGGGCCCCGCGCTCCGTATCGGTACTTTTCTGTGCTCATTAGCCGGTGTAAGAAGGGCCACCGACCGACTAGATGACGATCCAGTCGGTCGGCAATCCTTCTTGGACCGACTAGTTTGCTTTCTAAATTTCTCAGGAGTTACTGTTTATCGTTAGTCGGTCTAAGAACGTTGGTTGACCGACTAGGTTGCAAACTAGTCGGTCAGCAATGCTTCTTGAACCGACTAACTCATCAAATTATTTTTGTATCAGTTACTGTTTACTCTTAGTCGGTCTAAGAACGTTCATCGACCGACTAGTTTCCAAACTAGTCGGTCAGTATTTGTTCATGGACCGACTAACTCTAGAATCCTAATTTCACCTGTAGCTACTGTTTACACTTAGTCGGTCTGCGTTGGTCGACCGACCGACTAGTTGTCAAACTAGTCGGTCAGTGGTTGTTCTTTGACCGACTAACTAGTGCTGTAAACCCTAGTTTTGCCCTAGCCGCCAGCCTAGCCTATAAATACCCAACCCAAACGTTTTCTTCCCCTCCAACTCGACCCTAAACCCTAAAATCGCCCCCATTGATCCCCCACCTTCCTCCAAGCTCCATTGCTTCATTCCAAGCCCTAAATCCATCATCCAAACCATCCATCTACCCTATCTACCTCTCATCTTCCCCAAAATCTCACCAAAACCCATCAAATCCCCAAATCCCCCAAAACCCTAGTTTCCCCAATCTTCTCCAATCTTCTCCAGATTTGATCCTAGGGTTCCCCGGAGTGTTCCTTCCGTCTCCTCTCGGTAAGAGATCGATCTACCGTTGTTTTTATAACTTATTTATAATTTTGGTGAAACCCTAATTAATTTCATGTGTTTGGTGTTTGTTTCCCCCTAAACAGCGATTTCCTCGTAGATAGCATCCGTGTGACGAGGTTGATCGTCATCCCCGGTGCTAGGCAAGTGAAACTTGCCACTTAGGGTTTAGGCCATGTTTTAGGCCATTTGCATGTTGTAGGCATAAAAGAGGCTAGACGACAAAATGAAACTCGCCTAGGCGCAAATTGGGGAATTAGCTTGACAACGAAGCTAATTCCGACTATTAGCATGTTGCACAATTACCATGTCATGTTTACTTTCAATTAACGGTACGCGAATATGTTCATGTCATTGCATTTTGCCTGTCACGTTTAATTTAAATTAACGGTACGCAAATATCTGTTCATGTCTTTGCATAGTGATTATTCATCGTGATTGCGTAGCGCACGCCACAATATTATATTCCTGGCTCGTGTTCCAGAAGCGAGCTTAGTGAGTTGGAAACCCCAACGCTCGACACATATGGGTGGGGTAAGAGATAAGCGGCCTGAGCCCCGAGTTGGCCTGATCCGCCACTCCGGCCAGCAGGTGGACTCTCTAGTGCACAAGTGATTAATAGTGATAGAGATAAGCGGCCTGAGCCACGAGCTGGCCAGCAGGTGGACTCTCTATGCACTAAGTGTTTACCAGTGACAAGTGATTAATAGTGGTAGAGATAAGCGGCCTGAGCCACGAGCTGGCCAGCAGGTGGACTCTCTATGCACTAAGTGATAAGTGATAAGTGATAAGTGATAAGTGATAAGTGTTAAATGATAAGTGATTAGTGATTTGGTAGTTTTTGCTACATTGTGCATGCTTGCTTCTCTTTTTAAACTGTTGCATCATGCTTAACTGTCATGTCATTACTTAATACTATAACTGCTAGGTTGCTAGATGCCTCACTTTCAGTTTCCTTGCCCAAGTCTTTTAGACTTGCTGACATGTGCCCCTTTACTCTTTTGGGTGACACATGTTAGATCCTGAGCCCGAGTACCTCGTTGAGGACGAGGTGTTTGCTGACGCCGAGCCCGAGCTTGCGTTTGACGGGGAGTACGTGGACACTGGGGACCAGTCCTAGTGTCTCCGTTGCGTTTTATTTTGTTAGACAGTTGTTTGTTATTGGTGCGTGGCACCCATACCTTGTTATGTTGTTGCTTTTGTTGGCCTTGTTCTGGGCCTTTAGACTCTTTTCTTTTAGCCTGGTGGCTTTTCTGGATGTTGAACATATTTGTGATGTTGGAAAATATTTGTGAGATGTGAATTTTATTTCAGTCTCTCCTTGTGTTATTATTGCTATTCTGTTGTGGTTACAGGGACCTGTTTATGTATTGTGGACGCTTATCGGGTTTGGGGCTTCACAGCTCCACTCTCGTGCGGACCTTTTCACGTCTCGCCTCCATTTTAGGGAAGCGGGTCGTGACAGTTTAGAAAGCTCATTTGTGAAGATCTCTCTGGTTGTCGTCTTTCAGCACATCAGTAGCTTCGCAACGCTTCTTACGGAATGATGATCGGATGTCTGTAGAAGAAGTAGTCGATGTCCCCGTGGAAGTAGTCGGTAGAAGTTTCGCACTCAAAATGATCTCATTTGCTGCACAAGAGGAACTAGCTGCTCAACTTGGTGTCACTGCATCGGGGATGAAGTCACGGTCGCAACGCCGCAAACGGTGCTCAATTTGGATCTCTAGAACTCAAGTTATTGATGAAAATGTGAAGAGTGTACATGGGTTTATATAGGATTGAGCTTAACGGGTTTGGTTACTGTTCCAAGGGATCCGCCACGAGGCGGCTCGCGGGTCAAACCCGTGTTAAATTTGTTGTCCGCAAAGTCGGCATGTCGGCAGCCGTCGTATGAACAGTACCGTATGTCGATTTTTCAGTGTATTTCTGACGTATTCCACCGTATTTTGGCATCAGATAAATCCCAAAAATTTTGAAAAATTCTCAAAAATCCCAGAGCCCAATATATACATGTTAGAATTGTTTCACCTCATTTCACCACTTGTAGAAAAAGTTTCTTCTTTGTATACTCTGTATTTCCTCGTATTTCCCCGTATTTTGGCTTCAAACAATTTCCATAATTCCTGAGAAAATTCCCATGATGTTTATAGCCTATGTTTAACTCTAGGGTAGAGTTTCATAGCTATACTATCTTGTTTGAGCAGCTTGCATAATTCCAAATGTAGTTTCAGCCTTGTATCTCTACGTACTTGAGTACGTACATGTGTAACCTGAGCAATCATGGCTATAGGGACCTGTGACACACTCAACAAACAGATTAGAACAGTTCAGCAGGGTTTGTTATCATCAAACATAGGTTAGGATGTTGTTTCCAACAGAGAGACATGTCGAAAACGAGCACAAGTACTGTAAAGAGGGTACTAACTAAAGTGAACCAATCCTAAGCCGTGACTTATGAGGGGGAGTACAGTAAGCATCTGGGATCTACCTTGACCGCGAGGATGCGACCCCGGGCAGAGTCCAAAAGTGTAAAGTATTGTACTGTAAGCTACAAAACTTGTAAGAACTGTGGCGATGTGGCCTGTGGTGGGGCTCCAGGACCCATCAAGATGGTCGTCCCTGTCTGCCCCCAGGACTCAGGACCCATCGGAATGATGGACGTCCCCCCTAACAAGGAGGCTATAGATCAGGTCCCAGTCACTTCCGTACTCCCCAATCATCGGGTTCCCCAAACCCGATGAGTCAAGCAGAAAATAACCATTTTATTAGTTATTACTGTCGCGTGGTGTCATAAGGTGCAATATGGGACGACTGCATCGTCCGGTCATGAGACAACCTGTCATGTCAAGAATCCTGCTCAAGATATTCCACTGTCGAGTACAACCCAGAGACCAACATAATGAATCGCAATAACAACCCTCAGAGTACTAGTAGCTCAAGAGACAACACAATAATGATACTGGCAGGTAATAAATAGCATGTATGTTTTTCATGGTATGACATGTCAAAACTGAACTGTAAATAAAGCAGCAAGTATTTATGAGCTAACCCAACTAAACAAAGTATGCACCATCTGAAAATAATAATAAAAGCCTGAAGGTCTAACTCCTCATGGCCTTAGAGGTTCTAGGCCATTTGGGATCAGAACAGGGTCTCTCATCAGATAGCGGGGGCACCCATGTTCGTGACAAAATCCACGGGGTTCCTAACAAGGGACTGGGGCTATGGGTCAAAACATCGGGGCTCCTATCCAAGCAAATCTCAGCAATAACCCAAAATCAGCGAGAAAACTCTTAGTCGTGTCTAATGGCAGCAGAAAATCAGCAACGCGTAGGTTACACAGGCCGCAAGGAAAAAGGGGTAGCAGCAAGTATTTCAGCGAGCAAAATGAACGACAGCAACCAAGGAGCCACAGATGCTAGGGTCAGCAAGTAAAAGGGGCGGACCACAAACCAACGCAACCCCTAGGGCACCCCGAGACTCCACAACGAGCGGACGAGGGAACCTACTAAAACTATCGTAGGGACTCGAACCCTATGCCACTCCCCCTGAATTATCCTTTCCCGTATTAAAAATCCAACTTTTATCCCGAAAAATCCCAAAACATCACCATAGAGCACATGCAAACCGACTGAAGGAAACGAAAACGAAGAGAAGAGATGAAGCCTACCGTAACCAAGAAGAAACCAGTGTAAGGTGGAAGGATGAAGCCACAACAATTTGGGTCGCAGATCCAGCACCGAAAAATCCCAAATCCACAATAAATCAGCAACAATATCGAAGAGAAAATATCAGAGGACACTTACCGAAGCCACCGAGAGAAGGAAAGGGGAGAGGGATTTAAATAGAAGGTCCAAACCGCCTCAGAGGCTCGGTGGACCCTCACCAGCCACAGAGAAAGACGGCGCCCCCAACGTCGTCGAAGGTGACCGTGGCTCAGAGGGTTGCGTCGAAGCCTTGTCGAGGGGCCCACCGCTGCAGCTGCAGCGTACGAGGGGAGGCTCCTCTCCAAGCCTACCGGGTTCGCCTCACGCTGACGAGATCGCCCGAGAAGCTTCTCGAAGGCATCGAAGCCCTCGTGGGCTTTCATTGAGCAAGATGGGCTTTTCGGGGGGGGGGAGAGAGAGAGAGAGAGAGAGAGAGAGAGAGAGAGAGAGAGAGAGATTGCAAACGAACGAAACGAACGAAGAAAAGGGACGGCCAAAAGAAAAAAATGAGGATAAAATAAGAGTTGGGCTTTTATTAAAGCCTAGCGGGCTTTGTGCCGTGGGCCTTACATGGAGTGTTATGAATATATCATCATGCGAGATAATAAGATTGTAATCTATTCAAAAAGATTGTATCCTATCAATGTATGAACTCCCCTCATCCTTTATAAATAAAGGCCTGGAGTCTCCCTCAGGAAACACATTCACAACATAACAAATTTTTTATTGATGGGTAAAACACAATTTTTATTTAAAACACGAGATTATAAGTTAGATATGTAGTTATGTAGTTAAAGTGTAAAAGCTGCATATAGTTTTTTCTTCATTTTAAGTAGACTTTTTAATAGGATTCATTGACAAATTAAGTTTTTGACATTCCCTCCATTTGTAATCTTTAAAATCACCTTTTTCTCTTCGAGTGTGTGCTAAACATGATTAATTTTTGTATTGCTAAACTTGGACATGATCTGACGGATTACATCCAAACCAGGTCCTGAAATTTTAGGTATGAACAGAGACAGAGGCATACTGCGTCACCACGGGTTACCATTGATTCGATCCTTGCTTTGGCCATCACTCCGACCTTTGAAGCCCGGTTTACTTTTCAATAACCCTTGTAGCTCGGGTGAGCTTTTGAATTCCTAGCTCCGCCCTTGGGTATGGATATGGCTAAATACTAAAATAGTTGCTTTCAGAAATACCAGATAAACAAAGGCCATGAATGCATATATACAAGATACAAAAACTAAGTCATATGTGCAATTTGCCTAAGTTAGCATTATAAATGCACTTTTGAGATAATGCTGATAAAAGTTTGATGCCAAATGCTACTTGGCGGATTTTGTACTATATCTTTGTTACCACATGCATGACACATACATACGAAAGTTATTGGAGACAATGTATAGCCAAAGCAAAGATCAACTTGAGACCCATAAAAGGATAAATTTAGCATACTTGGGATATATACAAGTTGTGGAGCAAAAGTACATAGTGTGGAAAAATGAGTGACTTGCGATACACATAGCAACTAGTAGGTACTCGACCGCGTTTGTGGGGTTTGTTATATTCCCTTCGTTTGGCTTTAAACTTGTCAAAACTTTAACTAACACTTGTATACTTCAAGGTTTTGTTTTTTAGTATTTGATGATTTCTTCTGGCTGTATACTCTACAGTGAAGGAATCATACCATGATTATTTGTTATCATATGACGCATTTTTTATACTACCACTGTCGGCTCTGCTCGTAGATATTTTTTGACGAACGTTGGATTTGTTATAGTAAAAGTGTAGTGTGTAACTTTTTCAAGATCCCAACACAGAAATGTTCCTGAATACAGAATATGCAGCCATTCTTTTTTTTTTTTGGTAGAAGCCATCATTACACACTTGTGAATAATTTGCTGCCATGGATTTCTTTGTTTTGAGTGGGAAGGCATCATCCAAGATCCAATACAAGGTGTCTATGATTTCAGTGCCATGTCATTCCAGAGCTTAACAAAACCTGATGCTGGTACATATTTTTTTTTTGTGTACTCTTGATTGCATATTTTCTCTCTTTGATTGTCTTTTCGGCCTTGTTCAGTTTTATTTGATTAGAATTAGGTGTGGTGTCCTGATAATCACTGATTGATGCTGACCAACATTTTCAGAGTTAGCCCCCCCTTTTCCTGCTTCGAGAGAGAGAGATTACAAGTTGAAACTTGGAGCTTTCGAATCTCTCTTCTTTGTACCTGTTCATTAGCCATTTTAGCAGCAAATAATTGCTCCAGGTGCTTAGATTGGGTAGTGGGTACACGGCCCTTTTCTCCTAGTGCATTATGTTTCGTCAAACTTGGATGCTTCTTAGCCAAAAAAAGGGGTAAGTGAGTTCTTGGCACGATTAGGATCTCAAGAAAGTAGATCACTGAGACGAATTTCAAACTTTTGTTTCTTTTTTAATCGAGTTATATACTGAGCACACAGAATCAGCATACCCAACTTATTGCAAAATCTAGAACAAAAAAAATTGAGACAATTTCATACTTTTAGTTGATGTTTTCTCTCGGATCAGCCCCGGCGAAGTCCTGGGCTCTCTTGATTCTCACACCCTGCAACAACCCGTGGAGTGGATAAAGAAGAGAGGCCAGCATCGCCAACTCTCTCTCCTGCAGTGATCTGAGATTTCTTACAGTAAGCTATGGCTCCTTGGATCGAGCTCTCCATCTCCGAGTTGACACTGTTACTCCTGTTTAGCACATGGGATCCATAGAGTCTGTTTGAGTTCACACTCGAAAACGAGGAGGATGAGGATGAAGAGCATGAGGAGACTTCGGCTGAGGATCTGGACATCAAATGGCAGTTGATGGCGCCCGAGAACGAGTTTCTATGCATGCATTCTTCTTCCAACAGCTTCTCTCTCTCAATGCTTCTCAGGAGAGTGGCAGCACCGGCATCCGCCGTCCGCCTCCTTTCCTTCGGCAACTGCGCATATGTGTCATCTCTCTCTTCCTTCGAGTGTCCATCGGAGCGATCTTTCGATCTGGTGGTAAACAGAGACTTGAGATAAGCCTTTGATGCCTTCAGCCTGAGGCAGAGGGAGGACTGCCCGATCAACTTGAGCTTCTTGGACCAAGACTTCCTGCTCTGGGATTGATGCGTGTACTCCTCTTGGTTGCAAGGCTCGGGTGGAGCTGTTGTGGTTGTTGGCGTGGTTGCGGCTGTGGGCTTGGTGGTGGAGTTGGCAGCAATGGCTTCTGCATCGGAGTCGGCGGAGCCTTGAAGGAGCTTTTGTACCATCTGAATTCGCGGGGGGAGGTGGAGAGGGAGGAGCTTCCCTTTGTAGAAGAGCTCATCCGCGGGCGCGGTGGCGGTCTCTCTCTCCGGCGGGTTGGTCGACATCTGAAACTCAAACTCTCTGGAGCGCGGAGGCGAGGATTTGCCGTTGAACAAGGCGGTGGTGGAGCTGACGTCCATGTCTATGTACTCATCTTCCACCGTGATATGATCACACGATGGCATGTCCTTCGCCATGCCTTTGATATTCCTAAGCTCTTATTGTGGTGTACACCCATCCATGGTGGTCTTGGGAGAGGAGGTGGAGGGGAGAAGGCATCCTTAAAGGTACTAATAAGGCCAAATGTGATAGGATTATGGGGGGACTAAGGGAATTGGAAATAGCTAGAGGAGGCATCCAAGATTACAAAATGCAGTAGCTAAGAGGGAGGGGGGGGGGGGGGAGCCTTCTAATGGGTCCCCTAGTGTGACCAATATTTTGTTTTCTTTGCGAGGCATGTTGCTCCCTTGCTAGCCATTTGATTCTCCTGTTCAATCTCCCTCATCTCACCCCTTTCATGATCTGTGAGTGCTTGTTCTTTATGATCGACAGATAACTGAAATTTTTTTCTTCGTGCAGGAGATCGAAGGACACTCGCTCAGCAAAGAATTCGGGGGCATGTTGTGTTATTTCCCTCCTCTGCTTGAATTCGAATTTGGACAGGTTTGCGACACTCACATGGAGCGCTGTGCTAAGCCATTGGTAGTATTAATTTGCAGTCAGATTTTATCCTTGTTTAAAACTTTGTGGCACATTTTTTAATGAGCCGCTCGTGTTTCCACTCGATCATATAAGAATGCTGCGCGGATAATCACAAGCATCAACAGCAGAAAAGCCCAGCTTGTGTTATCAGATTCGTGAGCTGGGTTGTCATCTTAACCCTCGGATTGGGATCGGATGGATATAGTGATCTCAACGTGTCGAGCTGCCGGGCCAACACGCGGGCGATGCAATAATTTCACCATTATTGAAGCAGCAGGAATCCAGAGTGTTGGAATGTATGGACCTTTGGACTTGATAATTTTCTCTTACGTATCCATCCACACATCCTATTTAAAATCCTGATGCCTGTCAGCTGTGCTTTGGCCTATTTCCAGAGGGGGGAAACGAACGGCCTCTGCAAAAAGGAAACAAAAACCCTAGCTTTCCCTTTTGAAAAGGGAAAATTTATCTCGCCTTTTAACCCTGGGGGTTTAAAGGCATCCGACAGTTACAGGTGGAGTGAAAGAATCACTGCAGAGCTGAAGGACCACCCTCCTGTTATGAGAACCTTTGGAGGCGATGATGACGATATAAAAAATCCCAAACTCGATCTTTTTCTAAAAACAGTTGGGGGAGGGGAAATCCTGCAAGCATGAAAAAGGCACTGCTGCCTGCTTTCTGCTCTGGGTAGTGTTTTTTTTTCCCTCTTCCCACGTGAAGATGCTCTCCCTGCAGAGGGTGAAGAATCTTTGGGGGGTGAAAAACATGTGAGGGGCTCTTTTAAAAAAAGGCTTGATGTTCGCTTAGAATTGCAGTAAGCTTCACCTTTTTTTTTAAATTGTTTCACTCGCTGTTGAAAATGGAGAAAGCATGTGGTCCTCTCATTTTCCCAACGCCAAAAGCCCCGAGCATCAAGAAGCACATGGAAATGCTTTCAGTCACTGCATGGAAGGAGGCAGATGGACACCTGGATCTCTCTGGTTCTTACGATAGCAAGGCCTATCTCAGCTCAGTTTTACTCAGAAGTTGAATCCTTGTATACTTACATGTGTGGAATCAACGTATTTTTAGTATTTTTCTGATATTATGTTAATCATAGATCAAATCTGAAATGAAGCTATCATGTTTCTGTTGAACAATTACATGTACATTGCATGTGCAATATTTTTTGCAAATTCTCACAGTATATGTTTCAAACATAAGAGATCTCATTAACAAATATGTTGTTAATATAAAGAAATTTTTTTACAGGGCTATTTATTTACTTCCGGGTAACTGGACCTAAGTTCCTGCTCAAGCTCATCAAACTCCCATCCCCCAATCTCCTCAGAGGAGAAGTCTTTGTTTGCTTCTCCAAATTCCTCATCCAGCCTAGCGAGCTCGGATTCTGCATCGGCGGGCTTCACTGTTGTCCCTGTAGTTGATTTTGGGGAATTTACTGGCTTGGATTTTGGAGAAGGTGCTTCTGAAGCATGGGCATGGACTGGACTCTTCTCTGCTTTCGCCTTGGGGGATGCCACTTTTTCTTCATGGACCTCTGCTGCAGATGAGCTTTTCTGCGGCTTCTCGGATGGAATCGCCTTTTCTTTAGGAAGTTCGATCTCTAGTGTCGGCCTTTCTATAGATTCAAAATCTGCTCTCATTTTGTCAATGGCATCAAATAATTCTTCGACCTCGGGATCATCTCTCCTGGCGAGAATTAACCCAAGTGAATAAAAAACAAAATAATTGAAAGAATACAACAAAAATATACAGCGCAGATGAATAGGTAGAGACAGGTACCTGGATACATTTCCTTGCTGAAACAGCTTCTTCATGTGATCAACCACGCTGAAAGCAGTAACTATCTGTACAGAAGGCACGTCAGGTTATTTAATAGATGATGAGAGAACTATAGCCATTAAATACCAATATAAACTAGTGTTCAAATTATGCATACCATGCATATAACTGAATATCTCAAGCGATTAAAACTTAGAACAAATAGCAAATAGGAAGACATGATAGAAATCTGCAAACCACGGTTATGAAGGTCGATGGAGGTCGGCACACGTCAGCAAGGCCTCTACAAAGATCGGTGGTGGTAGGACAAAGCCACCTCCGGTGAGGATAGGTGGGTCCTTCCAGAGAGTATTTGAAGCTTGGCAACGCTCTGTGAGCTCCTCAGATGGTTGACGTGGTTGGCAAGCAACGACCAGGGATAGCAAATATCGGTGTGAGTCGCGGAATAGGAGGGGTTGATGAAAAAATTTGGGTGTTTTTCATCGAGATGGGAAATTGATCGATATTAGCCCCAAATATGATCTATGTTGAACTTGAAACCAAACCCAACTAGACAGAAACTAATCAAAAAACTATTGATCAATGATATACATCAGTTGATATGAATATTGGATAATATATGCACCCTTCAGATATAATCCTATCGTATGATATTCTCAACATCGTCTGTTATGATCGTCCGATGTGTAATAAAATCCATTCAAATTGTATCGTATCGTACTATAATACGATATGTATCACATATCATAAAATACTTATTACTACGAGCATTAAAACAAGATCTCAAATGCTGATAGTTCCTTTGCATAAGAATTAGGCGGCGAATCATAGAGGATCATATTTTTCTCATCCCTTCTCCCAATAAGAGTAGGCTACATGGGTGTAATTAGAAAAGGGTGGTGGTTGGGTGGGAAAATCTCTCTATATTTACCAACCATGGCTCACTCCTTTTTCAATTGCAATCAAAATCGACAGTCTATGCCCATGTCATCTATGCCAGCTAGGGTAAGTAAAAAAAACAAATAATCCAACCCGAATCTGATTCTATATCTGTATTTTGACTTATATGGATATCTATATCCGCTATTTTTTTTTTGTGTGGATAATGTCTAACAATCCATATATCCAAATATCTGAATACCATCCGAATATATAAGCACGTGAACAACCGTATATTTGATTAAAGTTTATCTAATATTACATAATATAAGATGTATAACTTCTACACTCACATTTATATTAGAAATGAAGGTTGAACTCATTTTTGTTTAAAACCCTCTATCATAATTACTAATATATTGATCCAATTAGACACCAAAGTCATTTTCATCAAAGATGACCATTGAGTTTAGTATTCTAACAATATCCACATACGTATTTGTATCCGATAGAATAAAATGTGACAGTATTATCTGTCCGCATCCAATCCGTTTACGTCTGTAGCACTAGCAAAACTAACCCCATCGAAGATTTTAAGAGGTCAACAGAACAAGAACCATGGTAAAATTTTATAGGGCCTGCCTTGCACCCCATGTCGGTTATTCACAAGGATGACGGAGTCAAGACAGGATCAACAAGCTATTTTACGAGAGGAAATGAATTAGAATAAATCCTTCCATTAGTTTTCTTAAGCTTAATGGAAATTGCTAAAGCATAGGTAGCAAATACCTAGTAAGAGAGAAACCCATGTGAAATGTACCTTTGTTTCTGCAATCAAATATTCCTCCTCAAGAAATTTCTTTGGGTTTGATTCTTTTGATATGTCTATATCTTCATCCGGTATCAGCTCTGACCTAGAAATTATTTAAAAAGGCAATAAGTTTGACATATCAAATTCAAGGTACTATTCAAAGACAAACATACCTTCCATTAAATTTCTTCAAGTTTTCCACGAATGTGCTAAGTCGACTGATAGAAGGTCCCAGCTCTTCCTAAAAACACCATTTTGCAGCCAATAACTGCATTAGTAATTAGACAAGTAGAAATGATATCACCATTGTCGGTTGCAGACAACTCAACTGAAAGAGAACTACCTTCAATGCCAAAAGGTGATATTTGGTCAACTTCACAAAAGAATCTTCACATTTCTCAAGCTCCTGACTTCAATACAGAAAAATATTTCAGTAAATAAAATGAATGAACATGATCTGAATCTGCAAGTGTCAAGTCACCATCAAAAACTTATATCTGGGACAGCAGTCATCGTAGTCCAATGTGCTTCCAGAGCAATTAGGTAAAGGAAATGGTGAGTTATATAGGTCGATAAACAGGTGTAATACTTTGTTTGCTTCTCTTTCAGTTCTGTATAAGTTGACTGGAGAACCCAGGTATCTTCCAAGAAATTGATCCATGTATGGACAATATCAGATTCCACCTTACATGAAGCAACAGATTTTGATAGTTCGTCTTCCTGAAATTTGAAATGATGTTAAAAACAAATTTGGCCATCTATTTAAAGATAAGTACCAGTGCACGTTTAGAAAAAACAAAGTAAATGGAACCATTTCAAACCTTTGTTTTCAAATGCAAAACAATTTGATTGTTTGCTTCATCAAACTGTTCTCTCTCCTCCCTGGCCTTGTTCAAGCGTGTTGTAGCAGCTGACAGAGAGATATTGACCTACATTAACAATCAAAGATCAAAATCATATTCATCAACATGCATATAACCATTTTATCATTTTAAGGTAAATATAACTAACACCGATGTGCAATGATTAGTGTGACACTAAACATCATTGAACTATGCTAATAACAGAAATTACCTTTGGACAGTGGATGTTATGCCCCTACACCAATGGAACATGGATAATGTTTGCTACTTTTTAAGAATAGTTTCTGCTAATATTATAGTGGCACATTGGTCATGGTTTGGGAGGTGTTAGTGGAATTTATCCTTTTTAACATTAAAATTACACTAAAGCTACTTTTAAAAAGATAGTTATAAAACCACAAAATTATCTATTCCATAAAATAGGGATTTACATGTGTGCCATTGTCCTACTAGGACAAAAGGGTGGGTAGAGATGTGGCCATGGTTTGGCCACATCATCAAAGTGTGGCCCACTTGGGGATGGGTGGTGGCTTGGGTGTTGTTGGGGTGTTTTTGTGGTGCACCCAGTGTTCTAAATATCGGATATCGGTCGCGTATCGGCCTAGGAAATTTGATATCGGATTGCGGATATCGAGGATATATCTGGGATATTGACTAAATATCGGAGTGTCATATCGGATGCTTAAAAATGATGACATATGCAAGCATAGATGTATCTAAAATAAATATAAACTATACTAACTCAAATAAAAGTATGTTTTGATTATACTTCTCTCGTTAAATATGAATATCAGAGATATTGACTAAATATCGGAGTGCCATATTAGAGGCTAAAAGATGATGTCAAATAAAAGTATAGATGTGTCTAAAAAATATAAACTATAGAAACTCAATCGATTGTCGTCGGAAATTTTTATTGGACGGATCTGAGCAGAGCGACCTAAAGAGCAGAGCGTCGAGAGGAGAGGAGCAGTGTGATTAGAATTAGGGCAAAGCAGCGATTATCTCTTAAAAATTCTGATGCCTCTCGCCGTTTTAAGTAAACGATTGGGTCGGGTGACTCGAGTCGGATCTACTTTTAAGTGGACCGACCCACTAACTTTTAAAAAAAAACTGTGAATTGCGGCCGATATTTCAAATGGATATATCGGCCGCAATATCAGCTTCAACCTGTTATTGCGGGGATATTTTTCCAAATATCGGAAACCGCAATACATAAGCCAATATCATATCGGCTTAGTGATAAAATTGATAGTGCGGCCGATATATTGGATATCGGTCCGATATTTAGAACACTGGGTGCACCCAATTATAAGCCCTCCCCCCTCTTCTTCCCCTGAATTACAACCTTGCCATTGCTTTTTAATATAACCAAAAAACCCTAACTCTTCCACCTATTTACGGGTTCGCCATCGGTCTTTTTCCACTTTGCCCCCGGTGTTTTTTTGCACTTAGGCCCCTCCTTTTCCCCCTTTTACCCCCGACGATCCACACACCCACACACCCACACACTTCTCTCTCATTTTTGGCTACGCGCGGTTTCCGCCACCTGTGTGAGAGTTTTTACTTTGATCCACATGCACTATGTGCACGGGTAATTTCTAGTATATCTTGATTACGAGAATTGTTAGACAAAATTGCAAGTAAAGAAAAGGACTAATTGAATGTAAAGGAAATGAATCTAATAAGAATTTTAATCAGAAAGGCACTTAACATTGACTTCAGATTGTCTAAGCTCGAAAGCGGAAAGCAACAGAATACAGACACAGGAATAGCTCTGAATTCACTAATTATCATAAAAGCTTCCAATGCAATGGTTAACACTGTTACTGGAATTTAATTAATACTCTAGGAAATCTGTACTATTTCATTGATCACCACTTAGGCAACTGATTATTAAAATTTGCATAACAAGATACAGACCAGATCCAACTCTTGGTCCATCCCGACATTTCAGTAACTATTGATATTCAACCTAGCATCAACCTTGACAATCGTTACCAAATTCTCGAAATATTGCAACATGATGATAGCTGAACTGTTTGACATAAAGCAAAGCTTAATACTCATAACAAGGTTATCAATATTCAAGTTAGATATCAAGAAACTTCACATACTCCAACTTGAGACCTCATACTCATCAATGATCCGCATGGCATCAAAGAAACCAAGATATTTCAAATTCCTGCAACAAGGACAACTTCATGAAGTTTCTGGCTGTTGTATACGAGGTATTTGTCCATAAGACGAGCACGAATTGAAAGCTCACGAAGTAAGCTTCATGCAAGTTCAAGTTTGAGCAAAAACAGCACTAGATGAAGAAGTTACATGCCGAACAAGTCAGAGGTGTCTAGAAGTCCAAATTCTATCGGAACTCATGTCTGAATAGAATTCATCCTATTATAATTCAAATCCCATCAAGATTGAGTCCAGAATTAGGTGGAATCTGCTAGGAAACGTCATAGTATGTTTGGAAATTTCAGTCTATGTCCATACCGACATTTCGGTAACTACTTTGACAGATATTCAACCTAGCATCAACCTTGGCAATGGTTACCAAATTCTGGAAATAATGCAACAGGATGAGAACTGAACTGTTTGACATGAAGCAAAGCTTAATGCAAAATCGTCAGAACAAGGTGGATGCATGTAAGTGTGCTGACTCAACATCAATTATCAATATTCAAGTTAGATAGCAAAAATCTTCACATCCTCTGTCTTGCGAGCTCATATTCATTGATGATCTGCATGGAATCGAAGAAACGAAGATATTTCAAATTCCTGTAACTAAAGGCCAACTTCATAAAGTTCATGGCTGTGTCTACCAGGTATTTGGCCATGAGTCTAGCACCAATTGAAAGCTCGCAAAGTGAGCTTCGTGCAAATTCAAGTTGGAGCAAAACGGCACTAGATGAAGAAGTTACATGCCGAACAAGTCTCAGGTGTCAATAAGTCCAAATTCTATCCTAACTCAAGTCTGATTAGAATTCGTCCTATTAAAATTTTAATTCCATCAAGATCGAGTCCAGAATTAGGTGGAATTTGTTAGAGAACTTCACAGCATGTTAAGAAATTTCAATTGTTTGATATAATCCCACCAAGTTTAGAAGTCCTAACTTGCCCAGTAGAGAATGAACATTCATCATACAAATGAAGGATGTTTTTGAATGAGTTTAGACAAAAGGGTTGATAGAAAGACGGTTGGGATTGAATCTAAAATCAATGGTTAGAATAAGAGTTTGTGAACCTTAAAATTTTGGGGGAACTAAAACTTTTGGGGAAACTAAAATATTAAATTTTGGAAGGAAGTATATCTAGAGGGAACTACATTTTGTTTAAACTAATTTTTTTTAATTTTGGGTGAAAACTCAATTTTGGGAGGGAGACTAAATTCTTTGAGGGACTAAATTTTTATTTAAAATTTTGAGAAAACAAAATCTGAAAGGAACTAAATTTTAGGAGGAACTAAAATTTTAAATTTTAGGATGAACTAAATCTGAAGAGAACTAAATTTTAGGATTAAATAAAATATTTCAGTGGAACTAAATTCTTTGGAAAAACCAAATTTTAGTTTGAATGTTGTTAAAAAAATTTGTTGGGTGGGGGATGTTTTAAAGGTGGCTGCAAATTTCTTTGTGGGAGATTTTGAATGGGATTGAATTTTGGGGATAGTATATTTTTAATGAGGATGCAAATTGTTTTGGAAGGAAGAGATTTTGAATGGGTTGAAATTTTCCAGAGAATATTTTGAATGTCCATATGTCACGAATTAGGACTAGTCATATATATATTAAAAGAAGGCCTTCGATGTAGATCATAAGGAAGCCGGTAAAAAATGTAGTCCCTCAAGAAAAATCCCAAAACCCTAGAATATTGCAAAGCTCCCACTCTAGATAAAAGCATAGGAAACTAGGAAGGACTAGGGCCCTCAAAGTCAAAGGAGATAAGAGCAGATGAAAGCAAGAATGAAAAAAGAACAAAAAATCTTCCACTCAATGTAATCGTCTGTCATAAGATAGAAACCGTGAGCATGAATTTTTTCCACTACAAAAACCAAATCTTCCCACATTTTTTGTATCTGTGATGAGAGAATTAAGGTGAGCGGCATCCTGTATTTTTCCTATCTGATCGTTTGTGGATCAATCTATGTATATAACTTCTATTTCTGCATATTCTCACCACTTCATGAATTAGCTGTGTCATAGTAGTGGCCTAGACACAAATGCAATTCCCTGAAGAAATATATTACCTTACCTCCTCATCTAGACTATTTCCTGGCAAGTATGGACAAATCTCATTATAATGATTCATATTCACAGTGTTATAGGCCTCGTTAGTGATGGGGGATCAGTGAAGTAACACTGATGGACCTAGTCTTTTATAATTACAATCATCATTATTTAGTTTCATGTTATAGACATATCAGTTGCAGGCTTATACCAAATACAAATAAAAAACAAACAGACATAGCCATGACAACAATAAATTTGTTATGGAAGGACACCAACTGAATGGAAGGGGAAAAAGAGGGCATGAAAAAAAATAGGAAAATAGAAAAAATAAACAAACAAACAAAGAAATGAACCTTCTTGAGTTCTGCCTCTAGTTGATCTCTTTGCTTCTCCAGCCCAGATATCTCAGCAACCAATTCCTGAAATGGGTTGATAGAAAACTGTTTAATGACCTTTATCATGACAAAATAAAACTGCACAAGTACACATGGCTATGGTGTCAAAGGGATAGTCTTGCTTTAATATAAGATCAGTGACCACTTAATATCAACACAATTTTTGAGGAAATGCATAATCTTAGATATTAAAATCACAGTTGAGTCCTCATGCAAAACCAAAACAAGGATCACCACGCATCCTGACAGTACAAGGCTACAAAACCAGTAGTTGTTACAATATCTGGAGCATAGTTTCACCATTTTCATTTGTGTTGACAGACGTAATTATGCAAATCAAATGCAGACAATATTTGTGATTATCAGTTCACATAATTCCAATAGAGTAATTGCCGTGAAGATTAAACTAATATACAGGGAAAATACCTTTTCTAGTTCACCAACTTCATTTTCTTTGGAAACACGAAAGTTGAGAGCCTCTTCCTTTTGATGTCTGGTTTTTGAACAGAATATAGCATTAGCCAAGCCATGTATTGTTTGCTGTATATTTATCAATAACTAAAATAAACCTAATGATTAAAATTTTTGCCTGACGTGGTATGTTTAATATCCTGTGATTGAGGAATGATGTCTATTAGTCTCATAATATCAGTGGCATATTTTTCTCATAATAGACTTTTAGACGGCACATATAATTAGCAAATTGTGATGTATCCCTATACAAAAATGTTTCGGGTTCATGTCTATCAAGTGCAATCTATCATTCAAAATACAGAACCTAACAAAAGTGAGAGGTTATTAGCATCTGCATGTAAAACATTTATGAATCTCAACAAATTATATCAGGTGTGGAAGAATTACACATTCTTTGTTCACCTGTTGCAGAGCCAAGTTTATATCCACGATTATAAAGAATAATATGATGAAGACAAAAATGCAAGTTTACATCCAGAACACGGTATAATATCACTAAGTTCTAATGAAGGGCCATATGTAAGTCATATGACCTGTGATCTTCAATACGCTTTTCTGCTTTTGCTGAAGAATTTGCAAGTGATTCTGCCAGAACTTTCAACTTGTCAACCTGTCGTTTAGGTGAAGCGGGTGTTATTAGAATCAAGCCAGTTGAACTACAATAAAAGCTACAAGACATTTTTTTATTGCACTGCACAGAAGGATGCTAAAAGGTATCATAAAAATGTGTGCATCCAACAAGAAGATAAAAGGTAGCTTCACTGGGAGAAAATGAATCCAAAACTGATTATGCAGTTTAAGCATGTCCAAGGGAGACCATAAACTGCACTGGAGAAGGAATGGAGACCAAAGTAGTATATAAGAGGATTGAATCACTCAGCTTCAATATAAACTCATTTTGCACTGTAGAATATTTACTCCAGCTGCAACAAGATAACACTAGTGACCGCTCACTATTGCAACAAGGTGCTTAATTATCTTGGCATCAATGAACCATCAATGAGGCATCACATCTTATATGAACTGTCAGGAGAAGCAGTGTCTGTCATATAGCTGGAGCTATCCTTGAAGTTTGAAGTCAAACATATATGGGATATAATAACTATTTGGAAATAAACTTTGAGAAAACAGATTATACATTATCTCATATTTGCCTATTTTCACTTCGCTTTGCAATTTTCTCAGAAGAAATAAAGGGGAAAAATCAGAAGAAAGAAAGAAAGGAAGAAAGAAAAAGATAAAAAAGAACAGCAAAAGGGGAACGAAAAACAAATATCACTAATCATAATCACCAGATGTTCAGAATGGTAAAGACTTGCAACAAATCATGGTATCACTCTAGCATGAGAAAGTGTCCAAGAAACCATGTCAGGATAAAAAAAACTAATTGAAGTGTTTCACATGGATGACAAGGCAGGTTTTATCCTATGGTTTCGTAAATGAACATCACCACAAAAACAAAGTCTCAAAATCTTTGTCAACATGTTCTTTGATAACCCACTCCCATCCCGGCCCTTTTCTAAGTGAGAGATAAGCCATGCTTCTAGGGATTAGCAGGAACTAAATTCACGCCATTGAACACAAATGATTCAGATTTGACATTCTGCTGCAATAAACTCATCTGAAACATCTCAATGAACATCTTGACACCATGCAAAATGACACAAGACAGCAGCTCTGGCAACATACATGTGTGTGTGTAAGCGGGGAGCTGCCTGTCAGCGCACGGGAACCCTCCAATTTCCCCCAGGATCCATGCCACGTGGATCTAAGGGGAAATAGGAGGGTTTGGATGCAGCACAGGGTTCCCCAGCACTGACAGTTCCGGCTCCAGGCCATACACACACAAAGAGAGTGTGTGTGTGTGCGTGTGCGCGCGCGTGTATGCACACGAACATGTGTGTGTCAAAAAGTTGTAGATCCGGAAATTAACATCCAACCATCAAAATGGGCAAGAAAACATGCCTTTTGTGAATGGGCATCCGATGAATCTCCAGGATTTATGGATTTCTTCTTTAGTAACAGCTCTTCCAATCTTGCACAGAGGCGGATCTCAGACAGTGCTTCTTTTAGAGCCTAAATATTCAATGTAAAGCATTAATTACAAGATGAAGTCCTACATTTAGGAGCAATCCAGGGACGAGCTTAACATTGTGTTAATAAATACAAAAATGTGTTAGGGGAAAAGACAGATGAATGAGAATTTAATCGGTATAGATATTTCATTTTTTAAATAGAAACAAGCATTCCAAATAGTAAGTATATGAAAAGATGAAAAACTACGTAGTGACGTAGCTACAGAACTTCATCGATATTTTCCAATTCATCGATTTCTACTTGACCCTAAATTCCATTTTTGTTATTAATTCTTTTCAAGTGTTGCAAAGGATTCACGGCAAGTTGTCAAACATCTTAAGCTAGCAATGCATATGTATCATAGTTACTAAGAACTGTCCATGAACTACCAAACTCATGAAGGCAATTAGATCAAGTTTGGCTGTCCCAGACTGAACCTTCTAAGGAGACTATAAAAGAAATATAATGGCAAATCTTTAAGGATTCTTCCTAAGAGGAAGGCATAAACATTTCCATGGAATAGAAGTCAAAAACTTCCAATTAGCATGTTTAATCCATTTCTTTCTGTTACCCACCAAAGAGTCAACCAGAGTTTTAAACGCGGGAAAAAAGCAAACCAGCCGGTTACATGCCCCCGGTCAGCCACTCAAGGCATGAAGCACAGTGAGACTTCCCATCAGTTTTTGCAGCTACCTAATAGTCCTAATCATTGTTGATAACTCGAAGTCATATATAATCACTTCTTGACGAATTTTTCATTTCCAAAGTGACTCACGAGAAACTTTGAAGGTGTAATCATCTAAATGGACAACTCGTACAAGTAAGGGATGCTGAAGGCACAAGCAAATTTACATAAAAAATTATCTCCCCAACTTCATTATATCTAAGGGAAACAAGTAGATAAACACATATAAGTAAAACAAAGAAAATACAAGGTAAACAAATGGAGAATGATGTAGAACCGGAAAGAAATGGGAAATTTTGGGAAGATTTTGAGGAAGAACGTGTAGATTAGGGTTCCGAGGCTTCTTCCCAAAGATTTGGACCTTTCACAGATTTTGAGGATTTCTCAAGCTTTCATTCATTCATTCATTGATTAAAAAAATAGATTTGAAACCTCTCCAATGATGTGGACCTTTCACAAATTTCGAGGATTTCTCAAGCTTTCATTCATCCATTCATTGATTAATAAAAATAGATTTGAGACCTTTTTATAGGCTTTACAACTAATACATTCTCTTCTCCCAACCGATATGGAACTAAAACTCCAAAATAATAAAAACTCTCAAAATAAAATAAAAGACTCCAAATAACCAAAAGACTCAAACTATATACCTATATAAAACCTAAAGATAAAATAACAATAACAATAAAAATAAAAAGAAATTGGACTCAATTGGATCCCTATCATTCTTCCCGACTTGAAAATTTCACCAACTGGTGAATAATGACAAGAGTATCACAACTGGACAGAAATCAGTAGTTCCTTGCAGTTAGAAAAGACACGTCCACAAACTTTGCAGTGCAATAGAATACAGACATGGTCGATGAACGTCTTCTAAAATTTCTCCCAAATCACAAAAGGAATAAAAGCGCATAAAACTTGCTTGTTTGTAGGATGCGGAGTATCTGTGATAACAAACTTGATGTGCTCAACCAGATTCAATGGTACTTCTATCTGTGGTTCTAAAGTATGTTCAATAAATGGCTCAAGGTAAGGCTTTGGCTTGAATTATGGTGATGGATCAAACTCTGGCCATGGCGCTAACTGTGACTCTGGCTCGGAATCGGTCTCTTGTTTCGACTCCAATACTGGCTCAGTCTCTAATCCAGGCCAGGCTCAAATTTTTCCTCAATCTCATAGTCAGGATCTGCCTTAAGCTCATGTTCAAGTTCACACGCTGCCTCAGGTGTTGGCTCAAGCTCTATCGTAAGCTCTGTTGCTTTCATGTATCTCTTCATCTTACAACATCTCAACTTTCGCATTTGAAAATTGCCAAAATGCATTGGGAATCAATCGATGCTTGAAAAGATACCGAGACCAAAGAGTAGTTTTGAACACTAACCATCAACGAGAAGGAACTTGAAGTTGCATATACCAAGATAATGTGACTTATATAAACTTGTGATCTGCGTATGTACATTTTTTCATTGAAAAATTCAAAATGGGAGCAGAAATATTCTAGATTGTATTCCCAGCCATCATATTTATCATCGAAGCCATAAAAGAATGGTATATGTCTATACATCCCAGGCTCAAAATTTGATGGAAGAGAATAGTCTATATAGTAATCATCGTAAAACCCCAAAGATTAGAACAATCTTCTTGCATGAAGTGTAGATATGCGTACTTAGTTGAGTTAGCTGTCCATTGGCACGATTGACACTGAATTTGGACTTCAGACGGATCCAATATCATAAAAATAACTGGACTGCACAGAAATTCAAAGAAAATTGGCCGAAAATTTGTCGGAAAAATGTCACTACTCACTATTGAACCGCGTCTCGGGTCGAGCCGTTGACCCGGTCAACACAACTCGACTGGAGCCTGCTCTGGGTCAGCTCGCCGGCTCAGCCAGCTTGAGCCAACTCAGGTCGGTTTGGGGTCGGTTCGGGTAGAGCCAGTGAACTATGCAGCTCGCTTGGCGGCTCAGCTCGGTGTGAAGGTGCAGCACGTCGTGGAGGCTCGACTTGATATCGGGGTCAGCTTGACCAAGCCGACACTGAAGAGAGTCAACGTAAACGACGCCGATGTAGATTTTTCTGACGAAACAGTAATTCACTGCCAAATCATGGATGCGGGTTCACCTAAAGGTTGCGGAGTTTTTGGTAGGGTTGATGACCCTGGCCGTAGTCAGTAACGGCACCGGTGAGCGTGACTAACGAGGAAGGCCACAGATCTGCTGCTTTTGCTAAACGATGGCGGAGCTACGTTAGACTCGTAATAGAGTGATGGGCAGCAAAAGGCTAGAATGAATCAGTGGTAAATCAACGGTGAAAGCGAGGGAGGCTGTGGCAGCTTTGTAACTGTAGACATCATGGGAAAAACTGTAATTTTGGGGTCCCAAGGGCAGAACTGTAATTATAAGGAAATCGGTCTTTATATGTATGGGGACTGGGATAATTAGGAATTATGCTGAATTTGAGAAGAATTAAAATTTAGAAAACATAAGGAATAAGGAACCTTAAATTAGTTGGAGAGTTAAGCCTTCCTCTGGAATTAAAGGCTAAGAGAGCGGTCCTCTCAAATCGAAACTGTCTATCTTGTAATTCCTCTTTATATCAATAAAAACTCTAATTTTATCCCCAAATCCTTTGCGGGTTTTATCAAATTGGTGTCAGAACGGTTCAATCTTAATGACGGCAATGAAAATTAATGCCATAGAGGAAAAATTAATAAGCGATATGGAGATCCTCAAGGAACATCAACCGTCGACGGAAAAGTTTAAGTAGAAATTTTTAAAGTTGATAAGCTTGAAGAGAGTTTTTTATCAATCTAAAGAACAGTCGGACAGTCGGACATCAGAACTGATCAAAGAACTGATCAGCGATGACTACAACACAGATTTTGGGCAAAAGGCGCCAACTTTGAACAAGAGAATGTAGAAAGTCATCAACTTTGAGGATAATCTGCATGCAGACGGCTGACCACGTGCATGGGACGAAAACCCTCCTCCAAAATCATAGCCTGAGGAAGATGAACATGGAAAAGTCGTTGCAGGCCCTCCAGGAGGTGGCGACCCCGGGGTGAACCGTACAGGGCCGACGAGCCCCTGGGCAGGGCCGCCAAGGCCCAAGTGGCCCTTAGGCGGACCACCCAAGGCCCCCGACCCATAGGCAGCCTTCCAGGTGACCCGCGAGCCCAGTTTTGCAGGCAGATGTCCTCTCGGGCCTCGACGATAATTCTTTGGTCACGGCGAACCTTCAGGTGGGCTTAGCGATCACAGTGACTTCTATTTAGGCTTTGATGGGGGTGATGGAGACTTTGGATGACCCGACGACAACGAAGGAGGCCCGCGAGGCTTGGGCTAGACCATATGAGGCCTTAAGAGGGTGGCAGCCCATAGGTCAGTGGAAAGGGGCCCGATGGAGGTCCACGACAACCCACAGGAAGCGGCTACCTTTTCAGGGGCAACGACGACAGCAAGAAATATTTTCAATGTTTCGACGATGATGAGGAGCTTCGTAGTGGTTTGACAAGGGATGAAGAGACGACGGTGCAACAAGAATCCAACGTGGAGAATTTGAAGGCCCCAGCCACTCAACAAAATGACTATCAACAATTTCACTATTGGCAGCCCAATTTGAGAGCAAAACATGGTCATATAGGCGTTGACAACAAGATACGAAATCTGAAGATGGCTGTAGAAGATGGCTGCAGTTAAGGGAAAAGATCCTTATGTGTGGGTATATAGGGCAAAGATATACTTTGCTGTGAACTGTTTGATGAAGGATACGCTTGATGAAGGACAAGCTGATGGCGACAAGTACTTGTTTGGAGGGAAAGGCTCTGGCTTAGTTTCAGTGAATGTATCAGAGACAGCCTGTACGCTCATGGAAAGAATTCAAGGACTACTTGCTGGACCGGTTACGAGATACTCAGGAAGAGATCCATACAAGCAGCTCATTGTCTGTGAACAAGACGACACCATCAGAGACTACATAAAAGTTTCAAGATGCTCTCGAGCTAGATGAGGGGGATTCCTAAAGCGATGTTCGAAAGAGAAATTTCATGAAGATACTAAGGCAAGCATCAGAGCTGAGCTATGTATACTGAGACAGAAGGGGCTTG
This sequence comes from Scilla litardierei, assembly GCA_030789695.1. Classification (NCBI taxonomy): domain Eukaryota; kingdom Viridiplantae; phylum Streptophyta; class Magnoliopsida; order Asparagales; family Asparagaceae; genus Scilla; species Scilla litardierei. The sequence goes on along the minus strand of JAULAV010008066.1, from coordinate 171,862 downwards.
AAGAGGTGATGGAAGTGGCTCAAATGGTGGAAGACAGAAACACTGCGGATCGGGCAATCAATGAGCGATGAGCGGGTTCACATCCTGCACTAATGCTACAATGGAGATACAGAAGTCCCAACCGGAAGGGTTTCAGAAGAGATATGTGAGGATCAGCAAGTATCAATCCAACAATAGGTTCAAGCATCTCACGGAAGCAAAGATCTACAATAAGCACAGACAAGGATTATGCTTCTATTGTGACATGTTGTGATCGTGCTCTCCAGGTGCCGATGGTCGAAGATGAAAAGAGCAAAGGCACAACAGCTGAGGAGGAAGAGCCATGAGGGGGAGCACCCTCATCTGGAGTAGTGTCCCAGGACTTCATGAGACCACCTTGAGGACAAGTTGGTTCTTTGAATGCAGAGTTATATTACACTCGTAGTAGAGAGGTTGACGATAAAAGGCTAGGACGAATCAGCGGCAACAAAGCGAGGGGAGGCTAAACCAGTGACAGTTCCGTAATTCCGGACACCAGAGAGCAAAACTGAATTTTGGTGATCTCGGAGGCAGATCTGTAATTATAAAAAAATCACTCTTTATAAGTATGGGGATGTGATAATTAGTGTTATTACTGAATTTGAGAAAAAAATGAGAATTAGAATAGATTATGAGTATGGAACCTAGATTGTGAAAGAGTTAAGCCTTCCTACGAGATCATCGGTCCAAACCACACCATTTCAGATTTTTTACGACAGAGATCCTCCACATATAGTCCACTACGGCCATAGTTCGACACCTGTATCATGTGTAGAGTATTTGGATGAGAGAGATCGGGTGCTGGAGGAGCTGAAGCGCCATTTGACTAGAGCCCAGCAGGTGATGGAAACGAAAGCGGATGGCATCGACGCGATGTGCAATTTGCAGTGGGGGCAAGGTATACTTGAAGTTGAAGCCATATCAGCAGAAGTCTCTCGCCCGTCGTAGCAACGAGAAATTGGCGGCAAGATATTACGGGCCATATGAGTTAGAGGCCAAGGTTGGGCAGGTGGCGTACCAGCTGAAACTTCCACTGTCGTCAGTCATACATCCAGTATTTCATGTTTCACAGTTGCGGCAAGGGTGGGAGATCATAGTTCGTCACCACTTCTTCCGTCCACTCTGACAGATAACATGGAAGTGATTATGGAGCCTATAGATGTCAGGGGGTGCGTCGCGGACCGGGTCGGGCTCAAGAGGTGCTGATTCATTGGAGAGACTTGCCAGATCATGACACCATGTGGGAACTTTTTGAGACCATCCAGCAGCAGTATCCCAACTTCCACCTTGAGGACAAGGTGACACGTTTGGGGGGAGTAATGATACGATCATTATGTATCATCGGTGTCGATGGATGAGTGCAAAAGGAGGAGGGGAACGTGCGGAAGAAGGTGCGGATGCACAGACGGCCAGCGCGACTTGAGGGTGGCGTTTTGGTAATTTTATGACGAGAGTGGCTTTTTAGTAATTTGGGAAAAGAATAGTTTGTTAGTTCTTAGGTTCAAGACTAACGTTGTTTTGATGATGATCAATACATTAGGTTAGTGTGCTAATCAATCTTATGTTTTAGTCTCAGTTTATCTTAATGATTATATGTTGATAAGACAAAGCATAATGCTTGGAAGATATTACAAGTGATATCTTAAAGACCTCCAAGAGTGATGGAGTGCTCAAGCTTGGATGAAGTCATGAAGATCATCTAATGAAGCCAAAGCTTGAAGCATGATGATGGTTGGACAACTAGCGGAGCAATGACAAAGCTTGAAGCTTGATGAAGGGAAGCTCATCAAAGAGTGCCAAAGCTTGGAAATGATTGGGAGCATCAAGGTATCATGAGCTTGGAGACTTAAACTCTAGGAGATGCAATATGTAATCCAAGTAATTTATATTACTTGCATTTCTCTTTCTTAGTCTAGGATTATTGTAATGCCTTGATAGATGGTCATACTCATTCATGCATATGCATTTAACCATCTTAATTGAGTCTTAAGATTATCATAGAATCCAACACAATGGGTTCATCTTGCCCAAAGACTCAATTGGAGTCTCTGGCTCTCCTTCAGTCGACTGGTGAAGGTTTTACAATTGACTGTGTGATTCCAGACGCCGGTCGAGCCTTCTACAGTCGACTGAGGTGCACTGCTAAAGTCAACTTTATTATTGACTCTTACTTGAGCTTTTGGAACAGTAGACTGACGGTCAATTTACAGTCGCATGTCTTCCAACAGTCACCTGTGAATTGTTCTATAGTCGACTGTGCGCAACTTGCATTGTCGGGACTTCATCCCAATTTGCTAGACAGGGATTCAGTATTTACAGTCGCCTGTCTATTTTACAGTCGAATGTATTCTGGTCATCAGTCGTCTGTCTGCATACAGTACGTAAGTTGCATCTCTCTGTTTTATTCCATCCCCTACAACAGTCGCCTGCTGAAGGATTTACAGGTGCATATCCTGTGTACAGTCGACTGTGTAGTCTTCATCAGTCGACTGTCCTGGCTCAGATTATAGCCGTTGAGATATATTTAGCTGTTGGTCAGTCGACTGTCATTTGTTCACCAATCGACTGTCGCTGACATTTCTGCTCAAAATCTAGCCGTTGCAGATTTCTTTCCTCTGGATTTTTGGCTGGTTTTATGGGGTCTTCTTGGCTTCCTATATATAAGAGATGGCTTAGTTCATTTAGAACTCTTGGTTAATATTGAATATCAGCCACTCCTAATCTCTCTCATTTCCCTCTCTTGAGCACATTCATCTTCATGCATTGAAGCTAGCTCATAGGAAAATTCTCCAAGGGGGATCTAATTCTCATTCCTTTCTTGGAGATCATCTTCCTTCTTTTTATTTTCATACACTCAAGTGAGAAGTGTTAGGATTCATTCCTAGAAGAGAAAGTTCGACAAGTGCAATCAAAGCAAATCTCAAAGCTGGTCATTCACTTGCATGCCTTCTTCATCACATTGGTAAGATTATATCAATGCATATTTAAGTGTTGTTTTGTTTTGTTTTATGTTCGAAACCCCAATTCTCTTTATGGGAATTAGATACTCTCTTTGTGGGAGTTACTCTCTTTGTGCGAGTTTGGTATTCTAGTGTAGGACTAACCCTAATTCTCTGTGTGGAAATTAGTAATTCTCTGTGTGGGAGTTTGACCCTTGTATAGTGTTGGTTAGGTCTTTGTGTAGGACAAAATTCTTTGTGTGAGGTATCTATGTGTGAGATTGTATTTACTTCTCTTTGTAGGGATTATATTGAATATTGGTGTGCATGGACGTACCCAAGTTTTGGGAAACCAGGGTAAAAATCCGTGTGTTTGCGTTTGTTGTTGTTAAGCATACTCTTTAATTTCCACTGCTTATTGTGCTTTAATTTTAGTAACTTTTAATTAAGCATTTTGCTTACATTTACACTATTTACCACCTTTCTAGTGTGTGTAGCCACGCAGGGTCCCTTACAGTTGGTATCAGAGCATTGGTTTGGTGGTTTTTGCAAGCATGACTTCTAAGTCTCAACATCCTTCCAAGTTCGATCCGAAGAACTATACTCAATGGAGTAGCAAAATGATCAATCACCTCAAGAAGAACAATCTCTTAGATGTGGTGACTTCGGATGTCTCAGAGTCAAACTTCGTGATGGACGTCCATGCCAAAAAGAGCTGTGTGCATCTCCACGTGGGACCGTGAAAATGAAGATGTTGGTTGCATGGAGATGGCACATGAAATGTGGAGCTATCTTAAGACCAAGTACACCGGAGGTGATGAGATTGAGTCAAACGATGATGAGGTATCACAAACTCAATCTTCTTATGAGCATGTTAGTGTAAGTTCTAAAAATTTATTAATTGCTCATAAGTGTAGTGCATATTCTCTTCATTATGACACACATGATTGCACTACTTTGCATGCTACTCATAAGTCTATAATTGAATCTTTGCATGCTGAGAAAGAAGGATTTCTTTCTCTAATTCGTGAGTTACGTAAGGGGAATACTTCACTTAAACGTACTCACGTTTCGGATTGTGACTCCGTCATTCTTGAGAGAGATTCTCAAATTGACGCTTTGAGAAATGAGACATCGGCTCTCAAATCTCAATGTCTTAAGCTTAGCTCACGTCTATCCGCTAGGGATGCCGACATTTCTTCACTTTTGAAGAAATGTGAGCTATTATCTACTCAAATTGAAAACTTCAAATTGAGTAAGAACAAGGTTTTGGGATCCTCTACTTTGAAGGTGAACAAACCAAGCTATTCCCCTATAAGCACCCAAATAAATTTTGTGGGGGAGCCTTCTAAGGGGTTAGTCACATCCAAGTCTTCTTTTGGCCAAAAATCAACTTTGAATATTAAGCCAAAGAAGAATCATGCATATATATACACCTCATTGCATAAGAAGTCTATTCAAAAACCTATTGGTGCGAATGCTTCTTCATATGTTGATATGCATGATAAATCCACCCATGGGAAAAACTTACTTTGCTTGCATGTTAGAATCGTTGACAAGTCTTTGCATGCTTCACATGTTCCTATGCATTGTGTGAATGTTTCTAATGCTAAATTGCATGTTTCACACACGTGGCACACCAATGTTTATATTCCACCTCATAAGCGTGCACCCTCACCTCCTACTCATGCCTTAACCAAACTTCTTCTTAAGAATCCCAAATCACTTTCTTTGTGGATTCCAAAGAATGTTTCTATGCTTGATAGGAACTCGTATATAGAATCATATGTTTGTCATGTTATATTTTCATACGACTATATACAGAAATCAAACTCCTTTTTTGTTTGGTTTCCAACTTGCTAGCTCACTTACTTTGTTATTCATTGCTTGGGTACTATGCTTGTATGTTTACATTTTGTACCCATATTTTTGTGTGTGTCCATTACTCTCATGTTTGCATGTTTTGTATGATTATGGTGGAGTATGGAATTTTTACTTGCTAGCATTATTTTTCCATTCATATGTCACATTGAATGTCATCAACATTATGTTTGTGCATATGTGATGGTTATTTCTCTTGCCCTTGGTTTTTCTATTTGGCTATTACCCAACTTTTTGATATGCCAATGGGGGAGAGAAATAGGTTATGTAAAAATATACCTTATGCTTGTTCATGCTTGTTCATGCATTATTATCAATTGGTATGTTTTTGCATAACAACCATCAATATGATTTCTGCTTTACATGTTTATATTTTGTACACATTTGCATATTGATTGGGGGAGTTTGTTAGCACACATTGTTTATTTCAATGTTTATTATATTTTGACATAATGATTGTCATCATCAAAAAGGGGGAGATTGTTAGTTCTTGAGTTCAAAACTAACGTTGTTTTGATGATGATCAATACATTATGTTAGTGTGCTAATCAATCTTATGTTTTAGTCTCAGTTTATCTTAATGATTATATGTTGAGACAAAGCATAATGCTTGGAGGATATTACAAGAGATATCTTAAAGACCTCCAAAAGTGATGGAGTGCTCAAGCTTGGATGAAGTCATGAAGATCATCTAATGAAGCCAAAGCTTGGAGCATGATGATGGATGGACATCTAGAGGAGCAATAACAAAGCTTGGAGCTTAATGAAAGAAACCTCATTAAGGAGTGCCAAAGCTTGGTGATGATTGGAAGCATCAAGGTATCATGAGCTTGAAGACTTAGACTCAAGGAGATGCAATATGTAATCCATGTAATATTTATTACTTGCATTTCTTTTTTTAAGTCTAGGATTATTGTAATGCCTTGATAGATGGTCATACACATTCATGCAAATGCATTTAACTATCTTAATGAGCCTTAGGATTATCATAGAATCCAACCCAATAGGTTCATCTTGTCCAAAAACTCAATTGGAGTCTCTAGCTCTCCTTCAGTCGACTGATGAAGGTTTTACAGTCGACTAGGTGATTCCAGGCGCATGTCGAAGCTTCTACAGTCGACTGAGGTTCACTGCTCAAATCAACTTTATTATTGACTCTTACTTGATCTTTTGGAACAGTCGACTGACGGTCAATTTACAGTCGCCTGTCTTCCAACAGTCACATGTGAATTGTTCTAAAGTCGACTGTGCGCAACTTGCATTGTTGGGGTTTCATCCCAATTTGCTAGTCAGTCGACTGGTTCAGTATTTACAGTCGCATGTCTAGTTTACAGTCGCCTGTATTCTGGTCATCAGTCGTCTGTCTGCATAGAGTGCGTAAGTTGCATCTCTCTGTTTTATTCCATCCCCTACATCAGTCGCCTGCTGAAGGATTTACAGGCGCATGTCCTGTATACAGTCGACTGTGTAGTCTTCATCAGTCGACTGTCCTGGCTCAGATTATAGCCGTTGGGATTTATTTAGCAGTTGGTCAGTCGACTGTCATTTGTTCATCAGTCGACTGTCGCTGACGTTTCTGCCCAAAATCTAGCCGTTGCAGATTTCTTCCCTCTGAGTTTTTGGCTGGTTTTATGTGGTTTTCTTGGCTTCCTATATATATGAGATGGCTTAGTTCATTTAGAACTCTTGGTTAATATTGAATATCTTTGAGAATCAATAGCCACTCCTAATCTCTCTCATTTCCCTCTCTTGAGCACATTCCTCTTCATGCATTGAAGCTAGCTCATAGGGAAATTTCCAAGGGATCTAATTCTCATTCCTTTCTTGGAGATCATCTTTCTTCTCTTCATTTTCATACACTCAAGTGAGAAGTGTTAGGATTCATTCCTAGAAGAGAGAAAAATCGACAAGTGCAATCAAAGCAAATCTCAAAGCACTTGGTCATTCACTTGCATGCCTTCTTCATCACATTGGTAAGATCATATCAATACATAGTTAAGTGTTGTTTCATTTTATTTTATGTTCGAAACCCCAATTCTCTTTATGGGAATTAGATACTCTCTTTGTGAAAGTTTGGTGTCCTAGTGTAGGACTAACCCTAATTCTCTGTATGTGAGTTAGTAATTCTTTGTGTGGGAGTTTGACCCTTGTGTAGGGTTGGCTAGGTCCTTGTGTAGGACAAAATCGTATGTGTGATGTATCTCTGTGTGAGATTGTATTCACTTCTCTTTGTGGGAATTATAATAAACATTGGTGTGGCTGGACGTATCCAAGTTTTTGGAAACTAGGGTAAAATCATTGTGCTTGCGTTTGTTGTTGAGCATACTCTTTAATTTCCGATGCTTATTGTGCTTTAATTCTAGTAACTTTGAATTCAGCACATTGCTTGCCTTTACACTATTCATCCACTTTCTAGTGTGTGTAGCTCCATAGGGTCACTTACAGGGTTTTGGCTATTTTAGGGCCGACTGGCCATCGGTTTTGTTTATGTTTATTTTGATTGGAAAAACTCTTAGTGTTAGTTCTTTGGGGGATTTATACCTTGTTCCATCAACACATGGTAGTTGGAGCGGATCCTCTCCTAAAGGGTTCATTACCTTGTTGCTTATTGTTTTTCCTAATCGTTGTCCACTTTATATTTCTTCTCCTATTTATAAAAATCAGATCTTTAGTTGTTTATCCGCGCAAGTTCGTATCATAAACTATGATGGCTTCTTCATCCAATTAAGAACATCTACGATGAATTTATTTCGTACGAGTTAATTTCACCTTTTATAATTGATTTCACGGGCAGTTTTATAATGACATTATTCATGTTGAACACGCATTCACACGTATTTTTAAGAATTCATCACATGTTGACATGACACGTCTGTATTGGCATGGCATGATTGTGTTTGTGCAATTTAGATTGTAAGTTAATGTTGTATAACTATAAAGCATCGACATACCCATGTTTGCATATGACACGACACTGACATGAAGGCACATTAAATACGTAAAACGTAGGATGTTAGGATACACATGTGTTCCATATGTAATACACATCAAAACCCATCGTGACTAGGATACTTAATCTAGTTCAAATAACAAAATCAGACAAAAAAGACCCAAAAATCAAATTGATACTTCATCTTGTTCAAGTGAATTTAAGCTTTGTTGATATCCACTTAGTTTTAAAATATCATTATATATAAGAGACGTGACTATAAATTTCTTACACTTGATTTTTAGTTTTATTTAAAAGTCGACATTGCTCAGACACGCAACTTTTGGGGTTACAAGATTTGGCGCAGCTTCGGAGCATCCAATGCATGTCGTACAAGCATCGGCACCAAGCATTACACGATGCCCATTTTGAAGTGTTTGTGCTTCATAGTTGTACAAGCATGCAATAATGAAAGGCTGGACTTTGATAAAATTATCCATGTTCTACTCTGAATAAAGGAAAAAATTGGTGAGAATATCCAATCACTTAAGCAAACATAAGCCAATCAACTAGTGTCATAAGACTGCTTAAGCAGACCGCTTAAAACGCTTAGGCGACCTCTTTTAAAACACTGCATCCAACTAAAAACCAGAGTTCTAAATGTGAGCCAGCATGTCAGACATAGAACCTACATGTCGTATTTAGTAATTGAGTGCCACGACATGAAGGGGCAAATATTGCATTTTTTTTCAATCAAGTAATAAAGCCGGACACATTTTGGATGAAGTCAGGCAAGATTGGCCAAATGGAATTTTTTTTTCATTTCAAGTTGATTTATCCATAACTTTTAACCGATATTTAAAACCCACAGATATAAATAACTAAGAGATTATGGCTCAAATCATTGATTCCCTAATATCTTAGCAGCAGCACTGTGCTATCACTCTGAGAAAGCAGTAACCGACAGCAAAGACACCCAGCAGCAAACTGCAATAAACAACTTCTTCTTCTTTCAGGAGTTGTGATCTTTTTTGTTTTAAAATTTCCACTTGATTTTTTGTCTTTTCCTCTTGAAAACAGAAAATTTCCCTCTGCTTCAGACATCACATGGTTTTCTTGCCTCCTTTTAAAAAACTGAAACTCTAAAGACTGAAGTTTGGGACTAAGTAGTCACTTTGTTGGGTTTTTTGAACTGAATTTCTTTTGGGATTGCACTAAATACGTCAGCTGATGATTTTGGTACTCGGGGTTTTTCAAATAAATGCAACAAGGTTAGAGGTCTCGTTTTCATTCTCGTTTTCGGTCTTCCGGTAATTTAGGTTTCAGTTTTGGTTTGTGTCCGTTTCAGTTGTTTGTTTCGGAGTTTCCCTTCGTGTCATCCGTATCAGTAGCTTTGGTAGTTTTATGTCAGGTTTCGATTTCGGTTTCATATATACTTTAAATATGTATATAACACATAGTGACGTATTTTATATATATATATATATATATATATATATATATATATATAATCCAAAAAAATTGTGGGATATGAGGGAAAATGGGGGCGACTCCTTAGATTTAATCTAAGGAGTCACCCTAGGAACACTTTACCCATATATATATGTGTGTGTGTGTGGGATTATGGGTATCATACGCCATATGAGAGGGTGTCTCATATGCCCTCTCACATAAAGGGGGTCAAGTACAACAAGTACAAGCCCATGTGGGCTTGTACTTGCCCCTTTTATGTGAGAGGGCATATGAGACACCCTCTCATATGGCGATGATACCCATTATTCTATATATATATATATGAAATGTTTGAATGCAAACATTTTGCACGGCAAATTCCGTGCAAAAATATTTTGAAATTTTTTCCAAATAAATTTCCTTCTCCAATTCATGTAGTTATACACCCCTCATAAAATAATGGTGGAAAAATAATGTGATTTGGCCTTCGATCAAGGCATTATAAAAAGTTCAATTATTCTGAAACCGTTAAATTTTGTAACGGGTGGATCGGTCCTCAAATCCCCTAGGGTTCACCCATTATTTTCTCCGGGGTATATAATTGTACGGATTAAACATCAAAAAAAATTTGCAAAAAATTTCTTTAAATATGTAAAATGTTTTTTGCGCGGGCTTTCACACCATGTTTTTTGCACCAGAGTATTTCTATATATATAGTTAGACAATATTTTATACATATAAATGCACCGATAATTTATATTAGATATATAGTCGTATAAAATTTTTAGCTGAAACGTCTCTAGGACCCCAACCATCCCTTCATTATTTTATTAATATAAAAGAATAACAATAAAAATTGATGATGTATAAACTTGACCTCATAATACAAAAAATAAATAAAATAAACCAAAAGATACAATAAATAAATAAAATAAATCAAAAGATACAAAAAATCTTATTATAAGTTAGTATCATCAGGGTGTGATGCAGAGTAATAAGGTAGATAGCAATATTGTATCTGTTCTGATCCTAAAAATAATATCATGTTATCATATGCGAAGAGCCGGCTCGACTCAATAAAAGACATGTCATGACTGCCTTGACTACTGACTGCCTATTCATATTTAAACCATATGTGTATTGACTATCATAGTCTGCATAAATATCAGAGTGCATGTACGATGTGAATAAGATCACGTTATCATATGCGGAGGGCCGACTCGGCTCGATAAAAGACATGTCATGACTGCCTTGACTATTGGACTGTCTATTCACATTTAAACCGTACATGACTAGCATAATCTGCATAGACATGAGAGTCTCTACGGTGAGAAATAATCGGCATTGACTGCCTGAGTATCCACTGTAATACGATTCATAAAAGGCAGGATTATCATAACCTCCATAATAATCAGAACGTTAATACATGTGATAATAAGACTATCTACCGTCGGTATCGTTTCATGTTTCTTCACTTTAATGATGTCTATCAAGATATTAATACACATGCGAATGAGTTGTATCATAAGCATGATCCACACTTCTCTTAGTAACGTGACTGTATTACAAAGCACCACAACCTCCATCTGTAACTGTATTACAAAGCACCACAACCTCCATTTGTAAAACCTTGTTCATTCGAAGATTAATCATTATCGCTTTCTCGTCGAGTGACGACCTTCTTTTACTTATACGTGATATTCATTTGGCTGTGACTTGGTCACGGCTGGTTGCTTCTTGTCTGTTCTGATTCTACAAGCACTTCATTCAACCAAAAATTCTCAGTCATCGTGTTGCCTGGCGTATGTCCCTCTGGTTCATTCCTCCAACAAATCATTCCCGTAGAAAATTTGATCCAAGTCAATCGGTTAATTATCATTGGTTCTCTAGCCTTGTCTTTCTCTCAGCCGCATATTATAATGCACATAAACCAGCTTTTTAAGATTTTCCATTATTAATATGTTCTTAATCTTTGTGTGAATGAATGAGAATGTGGTCTAGTTTTGTTCACAGTTAGAAGAGACCATTGGCTTAAAACACGCACAGCTAAGTGTGTAAGATTCAGAGTTTGCTCTCTTCCAATGGTGGACCACCATTCAATTACCAAAGTTCTTTTGGTCAGAAATTGTAGAGCAATTTATGGGGAACATACAATGAATTAATATTCTTATGCATACCTAGAATGGCATGTTTTATCGACATACATGCCTTTTGGGAGCTAAATGCATCAACTTTCATCTTGTATAACTCCACCTAAAATTATCATTTATAAGATCAGAATGAACAATTGGATCCGATTATATATCAAAATAAAAATATCTATAAATCATTTACATCTCTGTCTATTTTACGTTGCCTCGAAATGTCTGGTTCAACCGACACCTCGTCATTTGGTGCATTAACATAGTATTGGAAACAAGTATTTAGAAAATAAACTACAATTGAAGTAGTAAATAAATAATTTGGTCAACTATTAAAAAATAAAAAACAGTATTTACTTGTACCTGCATATCTTGATGTAGGATGTAGCTGTCTATTCAATCTTTTGTCGATCATATCCCACCATATTCTGTATCATTTACTAATATTCTTTTTAATTTCTTCTTTCAACAGGTACATAATCTCGTAAAGATAACTCATTTCAGCATTATCATCGATGCCAACCATTCTTAGAACTTTCACATGCAACTCAAATACAGTGACAACATTAAGGAGGTCTTGTCAAAAGTCATCACTATGAATCAAATTATACACGGTTGCAACGGTCTTATCTTTTGGCTTGAGCTTAGGAAAGTTTTTGGACTCATCTCTTGAGGTGATCATTCTCTTTAGATCATCCCAATGCACGAAGATGGAGTCCAATGCAAGAAAATGGGTTACAAATTTTGAGATAGCAAGCCTGATCAACTCTTTTTCACATGTCTCTTTCTCATCAAGTTAAGCACCCAACCTTTATTGTATATAAATCTCGTTATCATTTGACTTTGTGCGACGATATTTTTGACCCCTCTTCTTTTACCATATCAGAAAATATCAAGTCAATGCAATGCGTGCACATGAAGTTCAATACATATGTTGTCGTTTTCATCAACTACCCAGCTGATTTGTAGTTTTTCCCGTTGTCGGTAACTATTTGAACGACTCTATGCTCTCTAATTATTTCTATGTATTTATTCATCAGCTCAAATATGTATGTACCATTCAGAAATCGACAGTGTTATTTCTATATATTTATCTATCAGCTCAAATATGTATGTATCATTCAAACATCAATAGGTTGCATCCACCGAGTCAAGTAACATTATCTCGTAGGTCAAATACACAAGGAGATTATTAATCTTCCTTTTGTTTTCTATTGTTCGACCATCACACATTAGCATGCAATCATACTCATCCTAATAGCTATAAAAAGTTTCAATATATGCTTTGATTTCCGCAATCTCCAAGTCTAATTGTGTAGAAAAGCTCCCACACCGTGGGTGAAGAAACGTCACGAGTTACTTTCACAAAAGTATCTGCTATGGGCTTGTAGTATGGACTATTGGCCACATTATGTGTTACGTGACTGAAGTACAAAAATTTGGCTACACTTCTATCGAGAATGGTCTAAGCTTTTTTCATACCACCCATTATTTAAGTCTTTAAAGGTAACTGGGTTTTACCTTTCTTCTTTAAAAAGGACCATCACTAAAGACACCAAACGGTCTACCGGTAGGTTCAACAGTGCAAACAGAACCAAATTTGAACCGATCAGATAATCTACCGGCACTATTACCTAATCTGATTAGCTCAGACAATCATGCTCCAATTCTTCTGCTATCAAGTCTTATTTCTTCTTCGTCATATTCTTGCCTACTTAATCTCGGTGCTCTTCTAAGCTCGCTCTCGCTTCATCGGTCGCATCATCATCCTCATCTGAGTCATCTGGTTTGTCTCTATAGGCCTTGCATTAACTCTTCCTCAATCCTCTTCTCAAATTTTTTCAGTTGCTTTTCTTTCTTCTTGACAAATATGTGTGCCTTAATCTCTCTCTGCACTTCTTTCGATGCTTCGGAACATGTCATCACATGCTGGCAATTTTCATCAAATGCCATTTCAGGCGAGTCATGTCTTAATGCATTTCTTTTTTATGATAGCTATATCTCATATGTCTGGTCGTTTCCAATCATTTTACCATGAGCGGACCTAATATCCAATTGTTTCTATATTGGTATTCTCCGAGACATCTTAGATTCTAAATTAATGTGTATAACTGAAGACAACATATTAATAATATGTTAATTGTTTGGCAAAGTTCAATTATTTAAATAAAGTTAGACATCTAACATTATTTAAATCATTTATCATTAGTTATTTAATACTAATTAAATCAAGAATTATTAAGTATTAAGCATCATGGTTTTAACTCAATGATTTTCTTTTTCTATAACTGAAGACAAGAAAATTAAATTAAAATACGAAAGTACAATATCACAAATAATTTCTTTAATTAGAACTTAACATTAAAATATCAAGAACAATAAATTTAAATTACCTATGAAATTAAAATAGCAATGAACACAAGTTATTAAAGAATATTTCTCAAGCATATTTCATTATGTTATATGTGTTAATATTATTATGTAATATTAATTCTGTTATATTGGTTAATATTAGATAAGAATAATTTTAAAACAATGTGTAAATATGAAACATTTAAGAGCAAAACTGTAAATTGTTAACAACAAAATTGTTACTGGCAAATTTAAGTGATCCCGAAAATTTGTAATTATGATCTACTATTAACAGTTTAAGATTTAAGGTTTACTCGTAACAAGTTTTCAAAATTTTACACTGTAACAAAATTGTAGTTTGTAAATAATAAAATTACAAGTTTACATGCAAATAAATGGCAAACTTGTAAATAAATAAAATTACATGTAACTATTAAAATTGTTAATTGCAAGCTTGTTAATAAACGGCAATAAACTTGTTAATTACATTGTAACCCTTACACTACAAATACATGGTAAAATTAAACAATTAACAAGTTTACATGCAACTAACAAAATTACACGTTTGACATAAATAATATTTGTAATTGTTGTATGCTATTAACAAGTTTGTCATTTAATCACATAAATAAAATTATCGGTTATATACAGTGAAAGGTTAACTCACCATATTTCATTTATTTACAAGTTTGTCATCCTCTTTACTTCACCGGAAAAAAGTTAATGGCAAAAATGTAAATAATTGTAATATGTCGAGCAAAATGTTTACCATGCACAGTAGTCGTGTTATATTTGCTCGACCTTGTCTAATTATTTACAAGTTTGCCATTATCTTCTTTTTACATGGTAGGAATTAATGGCATACTTGTAAATAAGTATAATACCATGGGCAAACTGACCAACAGCTCATTATCATTTGCTCACAGACTTCCTCTTATTACAAGTTTGTCGTTCCATTTTTAACAACGATAACACAATGGCAATCTTGTATATACGAGAAAATTGGTGTTCTATTTGGTTGATGTGCAACATCTACGTAAAAATGAGGTAGTAGTCGCTGCTCTCTCTGTCAAGCAGCGAGAGGACGGACAGGCAAACGAGCAAAAAAATAGGGTGTTTGATTTTCGACGGCTTACCTTTGCTTTTAGGGTTTTGACGACCCATTTATGTCTCTTGACCTCGCCGCTACCGCCCTCTCTATCTCGACCTCCCTGCTTCTCGCTTGTCAGGTTTTCATCAACATCTGTCATCGATCCTCTTCAATTTTGTAGATAAGTTTTTTCTTCACTTCTCAATTAATATTTTATGCAAGAATATAATGTAAATTGATTTTTTATAATGCTTGATGTTATTTCTCTGCAATCCTCTTCGAATTTTATAGGCATTTTTCTAACCATGTTCCCTCACAAATTTAGCACTATTTTTGCCCGAGAATTCTGCGTAGAATCACAGGATTTTTTTATAGCGAAATTTAATTTTAATTAATTTTTTTATTTCTTCTTTTGAGTTTAGTTGTTGATAATATGTTTCGGTTCGAACGGTGACATCCCGACCAGTTTTGGCCAATTTCAGTCGAAACTGACGAAACTGGCCGGAATGAACGTTCTGGCCAAAACCGATAGTTGGCCGGCATTACATCTCGGTTAGCTTCGCAACCAAGACAAAACACCCGATACCGAAGGATATCGGGCGAAACCTCATTCCTTGGTATGCAAGACTACGGATGTCTGTCTGTCTACTAATGATGTCAACATTAGAAGTTCTCGGTGTTGAAGATCCTATGCAGTTTCTATTGATAGTAGAACAGAAACTTTTGGACTTCTTTTTTAAATAGGAGTACTGAAATTGACTAAATAATTAATGCTAATTATAGTATAATGAAATCTTTAACGCAATTATTAATTATCCAAAAGTAATCATTCCTTCTTTTTGAAAATTTGGTACCATTCACTTTTCAGGATATAAGGAGGCAATATCTAGTCAATAATTAGTTTTGTCAATTGGTTACATATTCATGATTGAATCTTAATGTTTTTATTGTGACTATTACCTCTATTTGTTTAGCCTTATTACCAATATATATAGTTTCTATCATTTTAGATAGCTGGCTTCTATCTCCTTTAGTAAATTAATACATCATGTTACATAACATTACCACATACTTCCTATTTTTGGATAATATGTGGATGATTTTAAGGATACAAAGCTGACTATTGTGGACTTTGTAACTTCTGTCTGCCACGGCACCTGATATTTACTTATGTCCTTGACATCCATATTCTGACATGGAATTTTCCTGTCTGTCATGAATCCACAATGTTAAATGTTCACTCATACAAGCCAGTGATAATGACCTTTCTCCCTTCTCTAGCCATATAAATAAAAGAAAGAAATTTGAACCTCCTCGATAGCACTAACCATAAGCCTGACATCATAGAGTTTCCTATTTGGTGCAGTTTCATATTGATGTGTATGTACCATATTAAAGCATCCAAAAGAAGCAAAATTTAGAGACAAATCATGCCAACGAAGATACCATCTTCATCTTTTTTTTTGTTCTTTCCCCCACGGCTTTAGCTATCCTACCACGCTTCACATGTCGCTTGATGGAAGCTGAATGCAGAGCTTGTCGCTCTTGAAAACGGTATGAGGATTTGTTTGAATTAAAATCTTGATTTCGGTGGAATTACTTGTCTAGATCATCCTCCTTTTGGAATACACAGTTCTTCTATAATCTCTGGTTGTCGTCAGTGCAAAGCTTCATATCCCATCCATCCCCAAAATCTCTAATTCGCAATCTAGCCTCACAGACAGTCCTAGATGTCACCAAGCTATAGATTAGACGTCACCAATTTATATATAGACTAGTCTGTTGGATTTTCCTTTAGTTTGGGAATTTTCTTTCGCTTAATTGTGTATTATTACTGTAACAGTTATTCTGTTTTAATGTATTATTAAAATTGTTGACATTTATCCTCTAAAATCGGCGCTCCAACAATAGAAAAAAATCTTGCCATTGGAAAACTGTCTAGATATGAAAAGACATTCGATAGGGAACCAATCAATCTACTTCATCTATACCAGAACTAAGTTTCCTATAACCAATTCTCCTCATGCCTCTCTCCAGATCTTTCGCTCCTATTTTTCTCCAAAGAATGTTCTATGAAACTATTCGACCCCCAAATTTAGAGTATTTTACATTCACATGATTCAAAGGGTTCAACAAGCTATACCTACTTCACTATCAAATGTGTGGTACTGCCATGTTGAAGCTAATACCTCATCCTTGGTTCCTTCTTCCCTAACCCGAGCTCGGAGGAGGAGGAGGAGATTAGATGGCCCTATGGAGAATGTAGTTAAAAATCCATAAATAGAGTCCAACAACAAAAATTATTTATTATCTACATGCATAAGGATAATAGATTACATAATAGAAAAGATATCAAAATCAACACAACCCTTCCTTTTTCTTTTTCTTTTTACGTCAAAATCATCATATAGCACCATTTTTTCTGTTAGAAACTATCAATTATTACACAATTACACAATGATTTTTTAATAAACTTTTCATGTATGGAAAAAATAGACTATAAATGACATCGTATGTCAATGATACCAAAGGGATATTAAAGAATTGAATTTGAATATATATGGAATGTAATGAAATAAAGCCACTTTGAGGTTCCTCATGAAATGAGGCATGGAGCTAAGCCACTACAAAGTTTTGAAAGTTACAAAGGAAGCTTCGGACTCCTATGTAGACTCCTAAGTTGAGGTCAGGAGTTGAACTCTTACGATGTCGAATCTCACATTTCCCTTGGTAGCCCAGCATTAAATCGGTTTGTTGTTTAACTGATTGGTTGTACATTCCAATCCTATTTGGGAGATTTGATAAATTAAATTAAAGAACGAAGAACTAAATTAAAAGGCTTGCTCTAACGGATAGTTGGTAGGTAATATGTTCCGGTCTGTTTCTACCGCATTCTATCTCCGCCGGATCCGATGTAATCCCTTGTAAACAACCCAAGGCTATTTCCAACTACCCAATAAGAATTCTCAAATATACATTTATCGATTTTCCCGATAGCATACAGTTAGCACAAATAAACATATTAAAGACAGAGCATTTTCGCTATGCTACTAATCTAGGAAGCATATGCATGGGTGCTGGTATGAATACGGAGCACAACAAATTTGTAAAAAGTCAACTATGTGTACACGACTATTATAATATAATGAATTATATTATATTCATATATTTACGCACAACAAACAATATATATAAGGTTACATCAAACAATATAATTTTTATTTTTTACACACATGATTTATATAATTTATCTCGTAGTTACATTTTTTGTTTACATAAGCATCAAAATAATCACAAGTATAACCCATAAAATTACATATATGACTTACAAAAATACAAGCATGCCACCCCCCCCCCCACACCCCCCCCCCCCCCCCCCACCCCTCTAAAAATATGAGTATAAAAGTAAAAAAATTTGACAAGTGTCTGGCAAGTATTGAGATGTATTTGACACGTGTCCGACATGTGGTCGAAAAGTGTCCCAAGTGCTGATCCACAATACAAATGTCAGTGTCCAGTATGCGCACGGCTTCATGAGTACTTGTATTACATAGCTACTAATACTTGTACTTGCAAAGGTATTAATGATCTAAAATGCCTAAACAAGAATTCTAGAACGGCAAACCACCCGAGCCTATCACTCAAAACATTGAACATATTACATTAAAACCCCATAAAAACCATGAAAAATCAAAAATAACTATTTATGGAAATCCATTGACAACCCGAGTCATGGCACACGAATAGATGTTTCTATCCAATCCAATGATAAAGCATTGTTTTAATCAACTAACCAAAGAAAATAGATAAACCATTCTCTTCATCTTAGGTCGATGTATCTTCCTAAGTGGAACTATGGAGAAAACATAATAACTCTAATTATTTTGTTTCAAAGTAAAGATATTCATGGAGACAGTTGATCCTATTCAGATATTCACAACCAAGAGGGTACTAAATTCATGGAGACAGTTAATCCTATTCAGATATTCACATCCAAGAGGGTACTGATTTTCTTTTGAATAGGCCTTGAAAAAATGGTAGAATGCCAACAAACCTCTGTCTATAATCAAATTATTCGCCGGACTTAATAGTACCCATTTCGGGAACATCCAATGCCAGTCATTGAATGAGTAGGTTGCCAATTTTTAAAATGGATCATGTAATGTACTTTATCTGATGGGTTGTAGGTACTTGCGGTAATTTACTAGATCTTTATATAGATCTATTCTGTGTAATTTCTGTTGAATCATATACAAAAGAATAGGCGGATGATTTCCAAACATCTCCTTGTTCATGATAGAAGAGATCGCCAAGGTTTCGTGATCTGCTGCCAAACCTATTCCATTTCCAACAACACAAACTCTAATCATGGGGATCATCGTAATACTTTGTATCATCAGATAAAATTCTTGTGTATATCAATAATGATTAGATCCAAAGTTCGTTACTGATTTGCTCTTTCAATGATCATTCTTGATGTTATTGCTTGAAGAGGACTATACCCTTCACGCTCTTTAGGAGAAAAATTCGAGTCTCACATGTACCATTCACCAAGGTACCTTGAAAGTTCCATGAATATGATATCTATTCAGTGTGATAAATGGAAATACGTGACAGATGCATGGAGTGTTTGAGTATTCTATCGATCAGTCATGTCATATAGAGTGACTCAGCATCAAATTTCTTTGATTTGAATTGTCCATATGTTAGATATAAAAAAGATGTACAATCAAACTCGTTTCTCGATTCAGTAAAAGCCCAAAAAAGTGAATATGGTAAAAGTGCAGCAGTCTCATTGTAGTTATAAAACCAATTCCTAAATGCACGAAACACATGTGAGATATGGAAGAATGGGTGTTAGCATTGGTATTACTTAACCAGTTAATCCACCTTCTATGGTATATACTTCCAAATTTCTTTATGTTGCACTAGCATATCCTTCTGCAAGTACTGCTTTTTCTAGGCAATCATGATGCTAATACTTTAGAATCATACAGACTGCTAGTAGATAACCTTATAATGGCATCTCAAATAGCTAGTCAAAAATTAATGCTATAAGAATTTTTGTAAACAACCAAAACCTAGATGTAGATTAACAAAAAAGTAAGTTGCAATTGATATATTTAAAATACAAGTGTTGAAAATATGGACTAAAAAAGAAATATGACTGAAGACTTTCAAAGTGCTCAATTAAGTGCAATCTGCAAGTGCATGCATCATTTATGGTGACTAAATCAAGAGAAAGGAACTACATGTATAACTACAACCAGCCTCAATAGAGCATCAAGTGCACTGGTGCAGTATGAAAAAACGTGGGGAGATTCTCAAAATATGGCAACACCTTGAAATTGTGTATGTGCACAAGTATGACTGTTTCAAGTTGTATATGCGAAAATTGGATACTGCCTCACAATGCAATTATTCACACTATTTTTCAAACAGTGTAGTTTCTATTTTGAAGATACATGATATGTGTGAGAGTGTATGAGAGATTGTCATTACTCGTCACATCCGGTGGGCTAATGGAAGCTTCAAAAGTACAGAGTAAGACTTGAGCATTGTAAAAAGATAAACTACACCATAGTAGGTAAAATTGATTTAAAAAGAACTAATTTTAATGTGTGTGTGTGCGTGTCATTACTCATCGCATCATATGAGCTAATGGAAGCTTTAAAACTACAAAGTAAGATTTGACTATTGTAAATAGCTAAACCAATGTTACCAAGAATGTTGTCTCGTTGGTACGTGGAACAGAAACAGAAACAGGGACGTAAAATGCTACTAGTCTAAAACATGGTAAGTTAGGTTTCATCGGATTGTTGGTACAAACAAAATACATTTTTCTAGGTATGAGAAATAAGTATTTACGTGAGTGTTAAAGAGTTCATGAATTTATATATGCATATTTATGTGTATATATAATAAAATAGAGTAAAGTTGCAACCTCACCTCGGGTTGTTTAGTCTAAAAAGGTACTAAAAATTCAAAACTCAAATTTTATCATTCCAAATTACTAACATACCATAATTTGGAACATATGATCTGGATCACCGATAGTGAGTAGCATTTTCGGGTAACAATGAAATGAACTATAATAGACACTAGGTGAAATTGGTTATGAACTGATTCAATGGCATAAAGTTCCAGAGTGTAAAATCTAGCTAATAAGATTATAAGATATGGTATATCACAAATGTACATAACATCATGCATGGTTGTTTGTTGTCAGTATATCCAAATGTGACAAAATCGTGGATAAGTCGAAATCAACCAATAAGATATAATATCAGACTTGCCTCCACAGATGAAAGAGATTTTTTCTCAAAAGTTCCATCAGAATTTCCAATTAAACGCAATGCTTCTGTTCCATCAATCTTCTGTTGCAGCTTGGACACTTCAGCATCAACTCTGAAACCAAGAAAGAATAAGATTCATCACAATATTGGGTTGGCAATGTGTCTGGGTGGGGTGACCTCGTTCAGGTTTTGCTCAAAGGTGAAGATTCCAGACCTATATCACATATATCAGTTAACACATCCCTTATAAGATATGGCATCTGAGCATCTGTGTCACATGGCACCCCAAAAGTTCACCCTACAAATTTTTTGGACAATCAGCCCCATATATTTTAAATTTTCATATTCTAAGACCCAAATACATCAAAAAGATATAGTGCACCCAAAGCTTTTTTCTTAATGATTTAGGGTGAAATGTTATACTGTAAAATCATAAATTTTTTAACAAGTGATTCAACAAGAAAAAGCTTTGGGTTTACTAGATCTTTGTTGCATTTGGGTTTTTAAAAATGGAGCTAAAATAGAACTGATCACTTAAAAATTATGGAGTGTACTTTTTGAATACGTCATATGACACAAGTGCTCATATAGCAAATGATATACATTACTCTATCTTTCTATCTTTCTATGTATAAACTAAATTTCACAAAATTACAATTAACTTTTACACAATCTTTAGAAAACTATCATCAACTTCGTAAATTACAGAAAACAACATCAAATTATCTATTTCCCAGTTAAATCCCCTAACGGCATTAACTGAATTTGTAAAATGACTTTTTTACCGCAATCATGTGATTTTTTGCTAAATTTCACAAAACTACCCTTAGATTTCATGCTTTTCCCAAAAAAAACTATTTTAACTTTGTAAATTTAAAAAACTATTAAACTTTTTTCAAATAACTACTGTATATTAGTTTATCATTGAAAAGTTAACATGATAATCACGTTACTAAGAATGACAAAAATACCTTTTAATAAAAAATTTAAAAATGAAAAAAAAATCTCTAAACCTTGTAACACACCAGTCTTGAGTTTTTTCTTTTTTTTTCAAACCCACATCGTGGGTTTGTGGGAGGAGACCAGGCTGTTTAGTCTATAGCATGCAACTGGACAAAGTCTTTCCACCTTAGATCATGTTGTTGCTGCCGAGCCGTCTGTTGTATGTATGATCAGAGGGTCAGAATAGAAGCCATGGATTGGGAATGAGTGGGAATGGGAGGATAAAGATGAAATTGGAGGAAGATGAGACAAGACACAAATACGATTAACGCCCACGTGTCATCCTCTCACACATAAAAGTGTTAAAAAGTAATTTTACATAAACTGTTAACTTTGTTTGGGGATCTGATACGGTGCGCAGGTCTCAAGGGGCACACGGCGGTAGAGAGCCATCGGGTTCAGTTCGAGTTTATCAAAGGAGGAGGCGACTTGGGTCCACCACGGATCCGGTCCGAAACTTGTAATTTCTGAACCACAAGGGATGGTCGTTTAGTAATTCCACATCGACTAATCCCTCCCCTAATAAGGGCCTGCCGGCCCTAGCTTGCGCTGTATAGAAGAATTGTGAAAAGGTAATTTTATTTCCCTAGAACCCTATATTATTTCTCTTGGCAATTATCTTACTCATGATTTTAGATCTATTGTTCTAGGTTTAATTATTAATTTCAGATCAGTTCTTTGTCTTTAAACCCTAGAATTAGTAGTCCAAAGCCATAAAAATCCCACCTTTTATCCCCACAAAAAGCCATAAACGTATCAAATTGGTATCAGAGCGGTTGATCCATGACGAGCACACGATATATGGAGCGGATCGAAGCGTTGGAAGAGAAAGTGGAAAGGATGGAAGCCCAAATCAGCAAGGGGTTCATCGATGCTAGGAAGGAAGACGCAGAGATGGCCGCGGAATCCGAGAGGAAATAAAGGAGAATCAGACAAAAACTGAAATCAAATTGACGGCGATAGTAGAGGCCATAGTGGCTTTGACCGCAAATCTCAACTCGAATGCGGATCCAAGCAAAAAGGAGCCACCTTTGGCAAGGGACAAAGGCAAAAAAAGTGATTTTTGACAAGGAGGGGCCGGAATCTGACGTAGATGGAGATTGGGAGACTTCACTAGATGCGACGACAACGCGGGATGGCGTAAGGATGGTCGAGGGAGTGCAGCAGACCCCCCGACACACCCGAGGAGGTCCGGCGAACCCACCGGAGGGGCGGCAAGAGCCGTCAACCCCTCCCGGGGGTGCGCCGCCTCCCTGGCTCGGCGGAGCCCCGCCGACCACCCCAGGGGGAGCGACAGGCCCCTGGGGCCTCGACGGAGCCCCGCCGACCACCCCAGGAGCGGCGATTGGCCCCTGGGGCCTCGACGCAGTTCCGCCAGCCCAGAATCTGGGCCGGACAGGGCCGCCAAACCCCTGGGATGGTCCGGCAGCACAGTACGGGGGGTTTCGACCCCCGGAGGTGGCGATGGCCCTACCGAGGCCATGAGGAGGGCGGCAGCCACTGACGAGTAATTCGGGCCCGTGTGGGCCCTGCACGGGCCTCGATCGGCACCAATTTCTGGATTTCAGCCTTCGTCGGGACTCGGCGGGGATTTCAACAGACTGGAGGGAGCCATCAGTATACTGGGGGCCCGTCGGCCCAGCCCCCACCTTTTGGGGGAGTGACATGAGATTGGAGAGCACACCAGGGCCCCCGAGAGGCCATCAGGCAGAGTATGGACATCCACAGGGAGATGCAAGGGGAGACTGGCAGTGGGATAGGGCAGACGGTGGCATGCGAGATCGGGTCGAGGGCTATTTACCCGACAGACTACTGAATAACCAGCCGATGGGAGGTTTCCAACAACAGGAGAGGGGGATTCGCAGGGGAGAGACCGTTAAGGAAGCTGAAGGTGCATGTTTTTGAGGGAGGAGATCATGACGACTGGTTGTACCGCGCTGAGAGATATTTTGAGGTGTCGACAATACCATGTGAGGATTGGTTGCGCGCGATAGGGGTCTGTCTGGAGGGCGAGGCTTTGGGATAGTTCAGGTGGACTGATCAGCAGCAACCCTTTAGACCTGGGAGGAGTTTACGTCACTTTTGGTGGAGCGATTCGATGCATGACAGCATGGCGGAGTTTTTGAGAGGCTATATTCACTGAAGCAGGAGGTGAGTGTAAGGAATTATATTAAGAAGTTTGAGTCGCTCTGCCACCGAGTCCGGGGAGTATCTGAAAAATCATTGGAGGGCTGCTTTATGAAGGGGCTGAGGCCTACTGTGAGATCTGGACTGAGGCAGCTACAGCCAGTGGGTCTGCGCGGGATGATGACATTGGCAAAGAAGGTGGAGGACCATCAAGAGACGGAGCGGAGAGCCCGTGGGACGTGTGGATGTACCACTTTTCGGGGATAGTCGTCTGCTACGGAACAGAGGACTTCACCTACTCCAGGGGCCGCGCCTACCCAGGGAGTTACAGCCGTTGCCGGGGGGCAACAGAGACAGAAGACAGGAGCCCCGAGCGGGAGGGCAGGTACGGAGGATGACAGATGCACAGGTGAGGGAGAAGCGAGTGAAAGGATTGTGCTTCAGATGTGATGAGAAATTCACTCCAGGACACCGATGCGCGGATCGGACTCTTTCAGATACTGTTAGTGAACGATGATGATGAGGAGGACGATGTCGTCATACTAGAGGCAGGGAGGATGAGGAGGAGACAGAGCACCAGCACTTGGATTTAGCAGAGGTATCCCTCAATTCTGTGGTAGGGTTCACACCGAACCACACCATGAAATTGGTGGGACATGTGGGCAGTCAGGAGGTGATAGTATTAGGAGACAGTGGGGCCACCCACAATTTCATCTCTAGCAGGTTGGTGGGAGAGCATGGACTACAGCTGAGTGGCACGGGGAGGCATGGAGTGATGCTGGGCACTGGGCAGGTGACACACAGCACCGGTGTCTGCCGCGGAGTGATCGTGACGCTTCAGGGAGTGCAGATTGTCACAGATTTACTTCACTTGGAGTTAGGGAGCACAGATGTTATTCTGGGGATGAAGTAGCTGCAGACATTGGGAAAGACCAAGACGAACTGGAAGATGCTGAGGATGGAGTACCAGAATGGGGGAAGGACAGTGGTTTTGCAGGGGGGGCCCAGCCTCTGTCGCTCGTTAGTATCATATAAGGCCATGTCTAGAGCGATTCGCACAGCAGGAGGAGGGTTCTTGGTTAAGCTACATGCCATGGCAGCAACAGTACAGAGCGAGGACCAGGCACAGGCGGTGGCACCAGAGATCGAGCAGCTGTTGGTTCAGTATGAGAGGATTTTCAGACACCACAGGGGCTGCCACCGCACAAATACACGAGCACGCCATCGTCTTACGAGAGGGCATGTCTCCCATTAGTGTTCGGCCCTACAGGTACCCACAGGTGCAGAAGGACGACATAAAAAGGTTGTTGGAGGACATGCTGCAGGCAGTGGGTGATTCAACCGAGTACTAGCCCGTTCTGCAGCCCGGTTTTATTAGTTAAAAAGAAGGATGGCAGCTGGAGATTCTGTGCGGACTGCAGGGCCCTGAATAAGGATACTGTTGCAAATAAGTTTCCTATCCTGGTGATTGATGTGAACTACTGGATAAGCTCCACGGAGCAGCCTGCTTTTCGAAAATCGATCTCAAGTCGGGGTATCATCAGATAAGGATTAGGGCGGCTGACATGCCCAAGACTGCTTTCAGGACTCATGAGGGGCACTATGAGTTCCTGGTCATGCCTTTTGGCCTAACAAATGCCCCAGCGACTTTTCAGGCCCTGATGAACAAAGTATTCCGACCTTACCTCTGGAGATTTGTGCTGATATTTTTCGACGACATCCTCGTGTACAGTCGCAGTGTGGAGGAGCATGTGGGGCACCTACAGGC
Source organism: Scilla litardierei (assembly GCA_030789695.1). Classification (NCBI taxonomy): domain Eukaryota; kingdom Viridiplantae; phylum Streptophyta; class Magnoliopsida; order Asparagales; family Asparagaceae; genus Scilla; species Scilla litardierei. The sequence goes on along the minus strand of JAULAV010008066.1, from coordinate 145,867 downwards.
AGTATTGCATGAGTTACAGGAGCAGCAGCTGTGTGCTAATAAGAAGTGCTTGTTTGGTCAGCTGCAGGTGGAATATTTGGGACACGTTGTGTCGGCTGAGGAGGTGGCAGCAGATCAGGCCAAGATCGCAGCGATATTGGATTGGCCGGTACCCACCACGTTACGGAGTTTGTGTAGCTTCTTGGGCCTGACGGGATACTACAGGAAGTTTGTCCAGGTGTACGGTTCGACTGCTTGGCCACTCACAGAGAAGCTTAAGAAGGACAGCTTCCGCTGGGGAGGAGGCCACCAAGGCGTTTGAGGCCTTGAAGAAGGCAATGACGATGGTGCCCGTCTTAGCGCTACCGGATTTCAGCAAGCCATTCGTTATAGATACCGACGCATCTGGACACGAGTAGGGAGCTGTGTTGATACAGGACCAAAGGCCCATTGCTTATTTTAGCCAGACTCTGTCAGCACGAGCGAGGCTGAAGTCAGTACACAAGCGGGAGTTGATGGCGATCGTTCTGTTCATACAGAAATGGCGGCCTTATTTGTTAGGACGAAGATTCATAGTGAGGACAGACCAGAGGAGCTTGAAATATCTACTGGAGCAGCACATGGTCACGGAGGAGCATCGGAAGTGGCTCTCTGATACGAACTAGGGTTTCGTATCAATTAATTTCAGAATTTAAAGAGGAAAAATATAAAAAGGTGGAATTTTTGGATCTTAAAATGCGAAGAACTATGGAAATTGATAGATAATGAGCCTCTTTCGAGAGGAGACTCGCTCTCCTAGCTTTGAATGTACGGATCAAAGCCTAAACACCCTCACAAATGACGCCTACAATTGTTCTTCACAAAATAAGCATAAAACCAAATAAAGACGGCTAGCCCTAATTTATAGAAAAGTGGGGAATTACTAATCTAGTCTAAAATGACTAGAATACCCCTAACTAACCCTACTACGTGCCACCACGCCTCCTACGGCGCACGTAAGTGACGAGAGGGGGGTGGGTCCCCCCTTGGTAGCCGCCGGCCTCATTGTGATGCGGACTCGGGTCCGGGTCCGCATCAATACCCCCCCTAAAAGGGCCACCTTGTCCTCAAGGTGGAAGTGGGGAAACTGCTCCTGGATCACTCGATAGGCCTCCCATGTCGCATCACAGTCTGGTAGCCCGGCCCAGTGTATCAGCACCTCCCTCTGCCCACGCGGTCCCTGACGAACGGCTCGAACCTCCAATGGCTCCAGCATCACTTCCATCTCCTCAGTAAGTGTAGGCGGTAGGGTAGAGGACACCGTCTGCTCTCCAATGGCTCGCCGAAGCTGCGAGACATGAAAAACCGGGTGTATCGTCGCGGTAGATGGCAACCTCAGTCTGTAAGCCACCTGGCCAATCTTGGCCGCAATCTCGAAAGGCCCATAGAATCTCGCTGATAGCTTCTCGTTCCGCCTCCTCGCTAGCGATCTCTGTCGGTAAGGCCTCAGCTTCAGATAGACCATATCACCCTCCTGGAAGTGCACATCCCGCCGATGCCCATCCGCCCTAGCCTTCATCACCTGCTGAGCTCGCAGCAAATGCTTCTTCAGCTCCTCCATAATGCTCTCCCGCTCCCTCATATAGTCCTCTACCTGGGAGACTGGGGTCGGTCGTTCCCCAAATCGCAGTAGCTCCGGTGGATCCCTGCCATATAATACCCGAAAGGGGGTCGTACCTGCTGCTGAATGGTACGAAGTATTGTACCAATACTCCGCCCAGGCTAACCACCGATACCACTGTCGAGGTGTCTCCGACGCGAAGCACCGCAAATATGTCTCGATGCTGCGGTTTACTACCTCTGTCTGCCCGTCGGTCTGAGGGTGATATGCGGTACTCCTCTTCAGCACGGTACCCTGGACTCGAAATATCTCCCGCCAAAACCCACTCAGGAAGACCTTATCTCTGTCTGTGACAATGGAGGCTGGAATCCCATGTAATCGTATGACTTCCCTGGTGAAAGCTGCAGCCACTGAAACAGCAGTGTACGGATGTTTCAGCGGTATAAAATGGGCGTATTTGCTCAGCCTATCCACCACAACAAAAATCACGGAGTACCCCTCCGACCTGGGTAGCCCGTCTATGAAATCCATCGTCACCTCCTCCCAGACTCGCTCAGGAAGTGCTAAGGGCTGCAACAGTCCGGCTGGCGCCATGGCCATGTACTTGTGACGCTGGCACACGTCACAAGCAGCAACCAAATGTGCTATCGCTCTCCTCATACCAGGCCAGTAAACCTCCCGGGACATTCTCATATATGTCTGCTGCACCCCAGAATGTCCCCCTACCACCGAACTGTGGAACTCCTGAAATAACGCGGGTATGAAGGTGGATGCCCGCGGCAATACTAGCCGGCCCTGGTATAATAGTCTCCGCCCCTCTAGTGAGTAACCCTGCGGCGCCTCCCCGCCTCCCTGCAGCTGCTCACGAATCAGTCTCAACTCCGGATCGGACTCGGCCTCCTGCAGCATGGGCTCACTATCTATCCATACCGGCAACGAGAGTGCTCTCAAGTGCACCCCCTCCTCTCTGCGTGATAAGGCGTCTGCCGCCTTATTTTCCAGCCCCGGCCTGTACTCAATGATGAACCTGTACCCTACTAGCTTGGATAGCCAACGCTGGTGCTCCTCTGTCACCAACCTCTGCTCCAATAGATACTTCAAACTGCGCTGGTCGGTCCTGACTACGAACTCCCTGCCCATTAGATACGGCCGCCACTTCTGGATCGCGAGCACAATAGCCATCAGCTCCCTCTCGTAGACAGACTTCAGCCGTGCTCTAGCGGAAAGCACCTGGCTGAAGTAGGCTATCGGCCTCCCTAGCTGCATAAGAACCGCCCCCAATCCTACTCCTGACGCATCAGTCTCCACCACGAATGTAATGCTGAAGTCGGGCAACGCCAAGACTGGTGCGGTGGTCATCGCCTCCTTCAAGGCCTCAAAGGCCTTGGCCGCTGCCTCTCCCCACTGGAACCCATCCTTCTTCAGCTGATCTGTCAGTGGCCCTGCAATGGTGCTGTACCCCCTCACGAATTTCCGGTAGTATCCTGTCAGCCCGAGAAATCCCCGTAGTGCCCTCAGAGTGGTGGGTACCGGCCAGTCCAACATCGCCTCTATCTTCGCCCGATCTGCTGCTACTCCGGCGGCGGACACCACATGTCCCAAGTACTCTATCTGCCTCTGACCGAAACTGCACTTCTTTCGGTTGGCATATAGCTGGTGCCTCAGCAACTCTCGGAACACCACCTCCAAATGGCCCAAGTGCTCTCCCATAGTCCGGCTGTAGACCAGGATGTCGTCGAAGAAGACGAGTATGAATCTCCTCAGGAATGGCCGGAAAACGTCGTTCATCAACGCCTGGAATGTCGAAGGAGCATTCGTCAAGCCAAACGGCATGACGAGAAACTCATAGTGGCCCTCGTGGGTACGAAATGCGGTCTTCGGCACATCCTCTGGCCTCATCAGGATCTGGTGATACCCCGCCTTCAGATCAATCTTGGAGAACACCACTGCTCCATGCAGCTCATCTAGCAACTCGTCTATGACAGGGATAGGAAACCTGTCAGCCACTGTCTCCTTGTTCAGAGCCCGGTAGTCTACACAGAAACGCCAACTCCCGTCCTTCTTCTTCACCAGAAGGACCGGGCTCGAAAATGGGCTAACGCTGGGCTGTATCACCCCCGCCTGTAACATCTCCCCGACCATCCGCTCAATCTCATCCTTCTGCACGTGGGGGTAGCGGTAAGGACGCACACTCACCGGTGCAGCGCCATCCCTCAGGACTATCGCATGCTCGTGCCCCCTCTCTGGCGGTAGCCCCTGTGGGTCCTGAAAGACCTCCTGGTACTGCCCCAACACCTGCTCTACCTCCTTGGGAACCCTTGCCTGCGGCTCCTGCTCTGCTCCTGCTAATCGGCACTCCACCAAGTACCCCTCCCCCTCTCTCCGTAAGGCTCGAGTGATGGCCTTGAAGGCCACCATCGATAAGCATAGGGTCGGGTCCCCAGTGAGCACCACTGTCCGCTCCCCCTCCTCGAACTCCATCCTGAGTCGCTTCCAGTTCACCCGCACATCTCCCAGCTTCTTCAGCCACTGTACGCCCAGGATGATGTCAACATTGCCCAACTCAAGGGGTAGGAAGTCCTCCATGATCTGTACTCCCTGCAAGGTCAGGCACAGACCCTTGCAGAGCCCCTTGCTCTCCTCCATCTTCCACGTCCCCAGCAGCACGGTAAACTTCTCCTGCGTGCTCAGCTGCAGCCCATGTCTCTCCACTACCCGGTTGGAGATGAAATTGTGGGTGGCCCCACTGTCAATCAACACCGTCACCGCCGTGTCTCCTAGCTGCCCCGTCAACTTCATGGTGTGGTTCGGAGTGAACCCCACCACAGAGTTTAGGGACACCTCAGCGAAGTCTAGGTGAGACTTCTCCTCCTCCACTGGTGTCTCCTGCTCCACCTCGAACTCCTCCTCATCCCCCACATACCCCTCCTCATCGGGCACCATGGTGATCTGCAGCAGGCGGCTCGCACATCTGTGCCCAGGGGTGAACTTCTCGTCGCAACGGAAGCACAACCCCTTGGCTCTCTTCTCCCTCACCTCGGCCTCCGTCATCCGTCGCCCCAAGGTAGCTGGGCGACCCTCTCCTCGCGTCTCGGGAACGGCCGCAGGTGGTCTCGATGTCGTGGATGGTGGCGTAGGGCGGGAACTCTGTGCCCCCCAAGTGCCCCGTATCCGCCTCTCCTCTGTGTGCTTCTCCTCCGCCTTATGTGCCAAGCGAAGGACATCCTCCAGGGTAGCCGGGCTCTGCATCCGCAACTCAGCCCGTATCGACGGTTTTAGCCCCCTCATGAAGTTCCCGATCATCACCTCGTCGGTAACCCCCTTCACCCGGCTATTCAGCATCTCAAATCTCTCTACATAGTCTCTCACTGTCCCCTCCTGCCTCAGGGCCGACAGCTGCTCGTAGAAATCCCCCCCCCCCCCCGCCGTCTCCTGGAATCGATCCACGATCATTGCTGATAACTCCTCCCAGGTCCGAAAGGGGGACCGTGCTATCTTCCACCGGTACCAGGCCAGAGCCTTCCCCTCCAAGTAGATCCCGATGGCCTTCAGGACCTCCTGCTCCGTCAGACCCATCACCTGAAAATACCTCTCTGCTCGGTATATCCACCCATCAGGGTCGGTGCCGTCAAAGGTCGGCATCTTCAGCTTCATCAACCTCCGATCTGCGTTGATGTCGCCTAGCTGCCCCCTATCCCCGCCCCGGTCACCTCCCCGGACCACCTCGCCACCCCGAGCCTCCCTCGGGCCTCCCCCGTCAACACCGTACAGCTCCTCTGGCCAAGCAGGTCTCTCCCACGCCTCGGGCTGGTAGTAGTGTCCCGGGAACTCTGGGGGTCGTGCCAAATTGGGCCTCGGCCCAGGCGCAAGGGCCTCTGCTCTCCAAAACTGGCCCGCCGGGGCCCCAATAGCTGCTCCCGAGGCCCATCCGCCTCCTGCCATCCCCGGAGTTCCCCCGAAGTGGGGGACGATCCCCGCCACACCCCCAAAGGGCTGGAAAGTCGTCATCGGGCCCCCGAATGGGCCGGCCCTACTCGTCGACCCCCCAGACGGGCCTGTCGACCAAGCCGGACCCCCGCCTGGGGTCGCCGAGCCTCCCGCACCCCCGAAAGGGGGTGCCGCCGCCTCTGCGAGGCCCCTGGGGTCTGCCGCTGCTCGAAACAGCCCCGGTGGCCCGTCCGCACCCCCGGATGGGGGTGCCGATGTCTCCCCGCCCCCGTAGGGGCCTGCCGAAGTGTCGTGACCCCCTCCGGGGTTCGCCCAGCCGTTCCCGCCCCCGGATGGGCCCGCCGGTGGCCGCAGGGGGCCTGGCGGCCTCGCCCAGGCCTGGGGAGGGCCGGGCGGGGCCGCCGAAGCCCTGACAGGCCCAGGCGGGCCTGTCGATGTGTTCCCCGACCCGCGCGGGTCTGCCGGCTCCCATACGGACTCGCGCGACCCTAGGGTTGGCCCCACCGGCCCTCCTTGCTCCCTCGGGTGGTCGTCTTGCGTTGGAAATCCACTGGGGGCTGATTCTAGGGTAGAACCCCCCCCTTCTTGGACCCCCTTGCCTCGATCTCCCCCTTTCGCCACCGTGATGGCTCGAATCATCTCTTTCAATTCTCGGAGATCTCGGCCTTGTTGCGCGGCGTCCGTCCTCATCCCACGAAGTTCGGTTTGGATATCTTCTTGTGAATGGGCGTAATCCTTGAGTGAATCTCCCATCGTTTTCTTCAATCCCTCGAACCTCTCTTCGATCTCCCGATTGAGATCCTCCCGTAACCCTTGAATCTTTTCTTCAACCGCATCCGCCTTCGATCGAGTACTTGCCGCCATTTGGATCTAGTGCTCTGATACCAATTTGATACGAACTAGGGTTTCGTATCAATTAATTTCAGAATTTAAAGAGGAAAAATATAAAAAGGTGGAATTTTTGGATCTTAAAATGCGAAGAACTATGGAAATTGATAGATAATGAGCCTCTTTCGAGAGGAGACTCGCTCTCCTAGCTTTGAATGTACGGATCAAAGCCTAAACACCCTCACAAATGACGCCTACAATTGTTCTTCACAAAATAAGCATAAAACCAAATAAAGACGGCTAGCCCTAATTTATAGAAAAGTGGGGAATTACTAATCTAGTCTAAAATGACTAGAATACCCCTAACTAACCCTACTACGTGCCACCACGCCTCCTACGGCGCACGTAAGTGACGAGAGGGGGGTGGGTCCCCCCTTGGTAGCCGCCGGCCTCATTGTGATGCGGACTCGGGTCCAGGTCCGCATCACTCTCCAAGCTGGTCCACTCCATATTTGAGATACAGTACCGGCCAGGCCTGGAGAACAAGGCGGCGGACGCTTCGTCCCGCCGCGAGGAGCTCGCAGAGGTGGCAGCTATTTCCATATCAGTCCTTCTAGATTGGGAGCCTTTGGGCAGGGAGATTGAGGCCGACGCAGATTTGGCAAAGATTCGGGAGGCACTGCAGCAAGGATCAGCAGACTATCTGGGATACACCATGAGCGGGCGGCGACTTCAATATCAGGGGAGACTGGTGATTCCCGGGGGCTCCACCCATATTCCGATGATCTTTCAGGAGTTTCACGGCAGCGCCATTGAAGGGCTTTCGGGTATACAGCAGACCTACCTGATGATGGCTAGAGAGCTATATTGGCCATGGATGAAGAATGACATTGCCCAGAGGATAGCAGAGTGTGACGTGTGTCAACGCCACAAGTATATGGCAATGTCACCCGCAAGACTTTTACAGCCGTTGGCTTTACCGGAGAGAGTCTAGGAGGATATCAGCATGGACTTTATCGAGGGCTTTCCGCGGTCAGAGGACTACAATTCTATATTGGTGGTGGTAGACCGGCTAAGTAAATATGCCCATTTTGTACCGCTCAGGCATCCTTACACAGCTGTGACATTGGCTGCAGCGTTTATGCGGGAGGTGGTTCGCTTGCATGGTTTCCCCGCGTCCATAGTATCGGATCGCGACAAGGTCTTCATGAGCAGTTTTTGGCAGGAGCTTTTCAAGGTGCAGAAAACCAAGCTGAGAAGGAGCACGGCCTATCACCCACGGACAGATGGCCAGACGGAGGTGGTGAATAGGAGCGTGGAGACTTATTTGAGGTGTTTTGCATCAGATGCGTCAAGACAGTGGGCCAGCTAGTAAGCATGGACAGAATATTGGTACAACACCTCATACCACACCGCCGCACAGAGCACCCCGTTTCGGATTTTGTATGGTCGGGACCCACCACATTTGATACACTACAACAGAGGAACCACCCCGGGGTCCCAAGTGGAGGAACATCTTGGAGAGCGGGACCGATATTTGGAGGAGTTGAAGAAGCATCTGTTGCGAGCCAGCAGATTATGAAGACCAAGGCGGATGCGCACCGAAGAGATGAGCAGTTTGCAGTGGGAGACCGGGTTTATCTGAAACTACGACCCTGTAGACAGAAGACTGTGACCCGTCGGAGCAATGAGAAGCTGGCAGCCCGTTACTATGGCCCATTCGAGATCACCGCTCAGATAGGGAAGGTGGCGTATTGTCTACAGTTACCTGCAACCTCCACCCGTGTTTCACGTTTCACAGTTGAGAAGAGCCATTGGAAATCATATTCTTTCCCCTACCTTGCCGCCCACTTTGACTGAGGACATGGAGGTGTTACTTGAGCCTCAAGAGCTGACAGGGGTTAGACAGGCCACGGACGGGACCCAGGAAGTGCTGATCAGATGGAGAGGCCTTCCGGACTATGATGCTACCTGGGAGCCAATGGCAGTGATACGCGACCAATTTCCTGAATTCCACCTTGAGGACAAGGTGGCACTTAGGGGGAGTAGTGATACGGCGCGCGGGTCTCAAAGGGCGCACGGCGGTAGCGAGCCATCGGGTTCGGTTCGAGTTTATCAAAGGAGGAGGGGACTTGGGTCCACCACGGATCTGGTCCCAAACTTGTAATTTCTCAACCACAAGGGAGGGCCGTTTAGTAATTCCACATCGACTAATCCATCCCCTAATAAGGGCCGGCCGGCCCTAGCTTGCGCTTTATCGAAAAATTGTGAAGGTAATTTTATTTCCCTAGAACCCTAGATTATTTCTCTTGGCAATTATCTTACTCGTGATTTTAGATCTATTGTTCAAGGTTTAATTATTAATTTCAGATCAGTTCTTCGTCTTTAAACCCTAGAATTAATAGTCCAAAGCCATAAAAATCCCACCTTTTATCCCTACAAAAAGCCCTAGACGTAACAGGATCTAACTAGAAAATAAATAGTTTGAGATAGTTTTCTACAATTTATGAAGTTAAAATGTGGTTCTTTTGAAAATCGTATGAAAATTAGATGTAGTTTTCTGAAATTTTTTAATTTTTATTAAGAGGAAATTTTAGTCATTCTTGGGCATGTGATTATCATATGTTAACTTTTAAGGATGAACTAACAAACCAAAGTTTATTTGGAAATTTTTCATAATTGTTGTTTGTAATTTACAAATTTAAAGGTGGATTTTTTTGGAAAAGCATGAAAGTACAAAAAAATTGTTTATTTTTTTATCAAACATTAACGTCCCACATAAAAAATTATGAACCCAAATCACAAACCCTTTTTGTTGAATGTGATATAATATGTCTAAACTATATAAAAACAAAATTTCAGATGATTTAGTATGTTTTACTAATTTATCAAGTGGCAACAAAATTGATGGTCTAGGGTTTTATTAAAAGTGACTAGTTTGTCACCCTTTAGATGCATGGAACATACTAAAATCATTGGAATTTTGTTTATAGATAGTTTAAAAGGGGTAGATCACATCTAATGAAACAGATATGTGATTTGGGTTCTTAATCTTTTTATTTAAGGCATTATGTTTTCATTCAAAAATTCAAACAGAAATTTTGGAGTCCAGTATATATGAAAAAATACCCTAGGAGGTAACCTCTCTTAGGTTATCGTCAAATCTCGACTCTCCACAAATTTTTTTAGGTTATAGATAACATTCATTTTGATCTTCATATTCTAAAATCCTGATACATCAGGAGATCAAGTGAACCCAATGTAATCATTGTAATAAGTTATATTATTACAAAACATTTAAATTTGCAAAGAATAGATCATCGATCAAAACTCACTTGGTTCACTAGATATTTGGTGTTTCGATAATCTGGATTGTAGTTTTGACAACCATCTTGGAGTGTTTTTGATGCGTCTAGGGCTTTTTGTGGGGATAAAAGGAGGGATTTTATGGCTTTGGACTACTAATTCTAGGATTTAAAGGCAAAGAACTGATTTGAAATTAATAATTAAACCTAGAACAATAGATCTTAAATCACGAATAATAGAATTACCAAAGAGAAATAATCTAGGGTTCTAGGGAAATGAAATTACCTTCACAATTCTTCGATAAACCGCAAGCTAGGGCCGGCCGGCCCTTATTAGGGGAGGGATTAATTGATGCGGAATTACTAAGCGGCCCTCCCTTGTGTTTGAGAAATTACAAGTTTGGGACCGGGTCCGTGGTGGACCCAAGTCGCTTCCTCCTTTGATAAACCCGAACCGAACCCGATGGCTCGCTACCGTCATGCGCCCCTTGAGACTCGCGCACCGTATCACTACTCCCCCACAAAAGTGCCACCTTGTCCTCAAAGTAGAATTCAGGAAATTGGTCGTGTATCACTGCCATTGGCTCCCAGGTAGCATCATAGTCCGAAAGGCCCCTCCAACTGATCAGCACTCCCTGGGTTCCGTCCGTGGCATGTCTAACCCATGTCAGCTTTTGAGGCTCAAGTAACACCTCCATGTTCTCAGTCAAAGTAGGTGGCAAAGTAGGGGAAAGAGTATGTTTTTCAATGGCTCTCCTCAACTGCGAAACGTGAAACACTAGGTGAATAGTGGAGGTTGCCGGTAACTGTAGATGGTACGCCCCCTTCCCTATCTGAGCGGTGATCTCGAATGGTCCATAGTAGCGGGCTGCCAGCTTCTCATTGCTCCGACAGGCCAAAGTCTTCTGTCTATATGGTCGTAGTTTCAGATAAACCCGGTCTCCCACCGCAAACTGCTCATCCCTTCGGTGCGCATCCGCCTTGGTCGTCATAATCCGATGGGCTCGCAACAGATGCTTCTTCAACTCCTCCAAATATCGGTCCCGCTCTCCAAGATGATCCTCCAATGTTCCTCCACTTGGGACACCGGGGTGGTTCCTCTGTTGTAGTGTATCAAATGTGGTCGGTCCCGACCACACAAAATCCGAAATGGGGTGATCTTTGCGGCGGAGTGGTATAAGGTGTTGTACCAATATTCTGCACATGCTAACCAGCTAGCCCACTGTCTTGGCGCATCTGATGCAAAACACCTCAAATAAGTCTCCACGCTCCTATTCACCACCTCCGTCTGGCCATCTGTCTATGGGTGATAGGTCGTGCTCCTTCTCAGCTTGAATCCATGCACCTTGAAAAGCTCCTGCCAAAAACTGCTTATGAAGACCTTGTCGCGATCCGATACTATGGACGCGAGGAAACCATGCAAGCGAACCACTTCCCGCATAAACGCTGCAGCCACTGTCACAGCTGTGTAAGAATGCCTGAGCGGTACAAAATGGGCATATTTACTTAGCCGGTCTACCACCACCAATATAGAATTGTAGCCCTCTGACCGCGGAAACCCCTCAATAAAGTACATGCTGATATCCTCCTAGACTCTCTCCGGTAAAGCCAACGGCTGTAAAAGTCCTGCGGGTGACATTGCCATATACTTGTGGCATTGACACACGTCACACTCTGCTATCCTCTGGGCAATGTCATTCTTCATCCCTGGCCAATATAGCTCTCTAGCCATCCTCCGGTAGGTCTGCTGTATACCCGAAAGCCCTTCAATGGCGCCGCCGTGAAACTCCTGAAAGATCATCGGAATATGGGTGGAGCCCCCGGGAATCACCAGTCTCCCCTGATATTGAAGTCGCTGCCCGCTCATGGTGTATCCCAAATAGTCTGCTGATCCTTGCTGCAGTGCCTCCCGAATCTTTGCCAAATCTGCGTCGGCCTCAATCTCCCTGCCCAAAGGCTCTCAGTCTAGAAGGACTGGTACAGAAATGGCTGCCACCTCTGCGAGCTCCTCGCGGCGGGACAAGGCGTCCGCCGCCTTGTTCTCCAGGTCTGGCCGGTACTGTATCTCAAATGTGTAGTGGACCAACTTGGAGAGCCACTTCTGATGCTCCTCCGTGACCATCCGCTGCTCCAGTAGATATTTCAATCTCCTCTGGTCGGTCCTCACTATGAATCTTCGTTCCAACAAATAAGACCGCCATTTCTGTATGGACAGAACGATCGCCATCAACTCCCGCTCGTATACTGATTTCAGCCTCGCTCGTGCTGGCAGAGTGTGGCTAAAAATAAGCAATTGGCCTCTGGTCCAGCATCAACACTGCTCCCAACCTGTGTCCAGATGCGTCGGTATCTATAATGAATGGCTTGCTGAAATCCGGTAGCGCTAAGACGGGCACCGTCGTCATTGCCTTCTTCAAGGCCTCAAACGCCTTGGTGGCCTCCTCTCCCCAGTGGAAGCTGTCCTTCTTAAGCTGCTCTGTGAGTGGCCAAGCAATCGAACTGTACCACTGGACAAACTTTCTGTAGTATCCTGTCATGCCCAAGAAGCCATGCAAACCCCGTAACGTGGTGGATACCGGCCAATCCAACATCGCTGCAATCTTGGCCCGATCTGCCGCCACCCCCTCAGCCGACACGTGTCCCAAATATTCCACCTACAGCTGACCAAATAAGCACTTCTTCTTATTAGCACATAACTGATGCTCATGTAACTCATGCAAAACTGCCTGCAGATGCCTCACATGCTCCTCCACACTGCGACTGTACACGAGGATGTCGTCGAAAAATATCAGCACAAATCTCCGGAGGTAATGTCGGAATACTTTGTTCATCAGGGCCTGAAAAGTCGCTGGGGCATTTATCAGGCCAAAAGGCATGACCAGGAACGCATAGTGCCCCTCATGAATCCTGAAAGCAGTCTTGGGCACGTCAACCGCCCTCATCCTTATCTGATGATACCCCGATTTGAGATCGATCTTCAAAAAGCAAGCTGCTCCGTGGAGCTCATTCAGTAGTTCATCAATCACCTGGATATGAAACTTATCTGCAACAGTCTTCTTATTCAGGGCCATGTAGTCCCACACAGAATCTCCAGCCGCCATCCTTCTTTTTAACTAATAAAATCGGGCTGGAGAACGGGCTAGTACTCGGCTGAATCACCCCTGCCTGCAGCAAGTCCTCCACCAACCTGCTGGAAATGAAATTGTGGGTGGCCCCACTGTCTACTAATACTATCGCCTTTTATGGCTCTAAAACCAAATTGATGCGTCTAGGGCTTTTTGTGTGGATAAAAGGTGAGATTTTTATGGCTTTAGACTACTAATTCTAGGGTTTAAAGGCGAAGAACAGATCTGAAATTAATAATTAAACCTAGAACAATAGATCTTAAATCACGAATAATAGAATTAGCAAAGAGAAATAATCTAGGGTTCTAGGGAAATGAAATTACCTTCACAATTCTTCGATAAACCGCAAGCTAGGACCAGCCGGCCCTTATTAGGGGAGGGATTAGTTAATGCGGAATTACTAAGCGGCACTCCCTTGTGTTTAAGAAATTACAAGTTTAGGACCGGGTCCGTAGTGGACCCAAGTCGCCTCCTCCTTTGATAAACCCGAATTAGTTAAGGTGAGATTTTTATGGCTTTGGACTACTAATTCTAGGGTTTAAAGGCGAAGAACTGATCTGAAATTAATAATTAAACCTAGAACAATAGATCTTAAATCACGAATAATAGAATTACCAAAGAGAAATAATCTATGGTTCTAGGGAAATGAAATTACCTTCACAATTCTTCGATAAACCGCAAGATAGGGCCGGCCGGCCCTTATTAGGGGATGGATTAGTTAATGCGGAATTACTAAGCGGCCCTCCCTTTTGTTTGAGAAATTATAAGTTTGGGACCGGGTCCGTAGTGGACCCAAGTCGCCTCCTCCTTTGATAAACCCGAACCGAACCCGATGGCTCGCTACCTTCGTGCGCCCCTTGAGACCCGCGCGCCGTATCAGTTTTCCTCCTAAGTTAGCTGACACACTGATGGGTCCGGCCCACTTTTGGGGCCTTTGGGTTATTTTATTAGAATAGGGGCATTTGAGTAATTGATTATTTTGGAAAATTGTATTAGAGGGGCGGGTTGTAGCCAGCCCTAGGAGGCTTGATTATTGATTTTTTCGTAAGGGTTCTTAGGTAGATCTAGGAGAGTACGGACGTCCTCTTAACGGCGTCTTGGGAGGAGGTTACACCTATCAATTGTAACCATTTATCTTATTTTCTGCTACTTTTCTCTATAAAAATTGGATCTTTCCTTCCGGATCTATCATTTTGGTATCAGAGCAACAACGATCCATGGCGGCGTCCACAAGAAATAGAGATCGAAGCGATGCGGTGGAAGAGAGAAACAATGGAGAGATCGAAGAGATTAAGAAGACGGTTGCGGCAAATAGCGAGGCTATCGCTAATTTAACGAAGGCCATGGGGGAGATTGCGACAAAACAAGGCAAGACAAAGGAAGCCGTTACTCAGATGGCTTTCAAGCAAGGCAAGATGGAGGAAGCCGTTGCACAAATGGCTTTCCAATTCGCGATCTTTAACGAAAAGATGGGATCCGGTGGCGCAAACCCTAGTTCTTCCAAACAGGCCCCGCCTTTGGTGAAAGAAAAGGAAAAGGTGGAAGCTTTCAAGGAGGGAATGGATGGAGTCTTCTACAAGACGGGGTACGTCACGAACGACGACGAGGAGGATGAGATGAAAGCCACATGGGGGCGCGAGAAGCTCGGGGAAGGCCACCAGACACAAGAGGGGGCGGCCGAACCCCAGTTCCAGCGGGGGGCTCGACCGCCGCCAGATCTGGGCAGGTGACTCCATCGCCCTCGGCGACAACCGACACGACCGACGGGACCCTGCCGACCTCCGGCAGGGCCCGCCAACCCCGCTAGGTCAACGGGAAGGCCCGCGGACCCTCTGACAGCCCCGGCGAGGACTGCCGGATGGTCCGCGGGGTTGGGCGAACCCCTGGCAGCCGCCGGGGGAGGCGAGCATGGCTAGGAGTCTGGGGGATTTTCCGACTTTTCGGCGCAACGGCGAGGGGCTGAGGCACATTTTCAGGGCAGAACGGAGCATCTTCAGAGCAGATCTGACCCCTTGGGCTTTTCCGGACAGCGACAAGACCCGGAGGAGCACTTTTAGGGCAGAACTGAGTGTGTGGCCCCAGGCAAGGAGCGGGACAGTATTACGGAGGCAGAGAAAGGGGTAGAGACCATTATGACGACGACGGTGGAGGCTATGAGGCTGAGTTTGAAAATGATGCAGGATGGAATGACTTCGAGGACAAGCGTGGAGGTCTCCGAGGGGACGATGAAGGCCGTGGAGGAGGGCCTCCTAGAGGTTATGAGACCCAGGACGAGAGGTGGCAGCACTATCACCAGCCCCGTCGCACGGAGGGAAGACCTGACCAGGGTCATTTTGCGGGAGATGGGAGAGTACAGAAGCTGAAGATGCCCATGTTCAACGAGGAGGATCCGCATGCCTGGCTTTTCTCGGCCGAGAGGTACTTCTCTGCTTATCACATGATGGAGGCCCAGAAGTTGGAGGCAGCGGCCATTTGCATGGATGGGAGAGCTTTGGGGTGGTATCAGTGGAAGGAGAGGAGTCATCATTTCCGTAGCTGGGAGGAGTTGAAGGACCTCATTTTGGAGAAGTTTAGGGATCTCCACCTGGGAAACCTTCACGAGCAGCTATTCACCCTCAGGCAGGACGGACCGGTGAGGGAATACATTGAGAAGTTCGAGACCTTGTCGGGGCGAGTACACGACGTCACTAATGAGTCACTAGAGGGCACCTTCATGAAGGGTCTGAAGCCCAGTCTCCGAGCTGGGGTGCGGCCCTACAAGCCCAAGGGGCTGTCAGATGTCATGGAGACGGCGCATTTGGTCGAGGATGCCCAGGCAGAGGAGAGGAGATGAGAGTTAAGAGTGGGTATGGTGGTCAGGTGCAGCGCGGGGTCATCAGCTGTGTCGGGAGGGATGAAGGCTACCACATGGACAGATCAGGCTGGTGAAGAGAAAATCGAAGAGAAGAACAGCACACAGACAGTAGTGGGGCAGTTCAGGCGGATGATTGGCGCCGAGATGATGGAGAAGAGACAGAAAGGGTTGTATTTCATATGCGATGAGAGGTTCACCCCAGGGCATCACTGTGGGAGGCGCAAGCTGCAAGTGCTGATAGCCGGTGATGACGAGGAGGATGTCGTAGAGGATGAAGACCCAGGAGTGGATGACGATCACGACTTGGAGTAGGTCCGCCAGAGACTTCATGCACCACCTTGAGGACAAGGTGGTTTTCGGAGGCGGAGTAATGATGGGTCCGACCCACTTTTGGGGCCTTTTGGGTTATTTTATTAGAATAGGGGCATTTGAGTAGTTGATTATTTTAGGAAATTGTATTAGAGGGGAGGGTTGTAGCCGGTCCTAGGAGGCTTGATTATTGATTTGTTCGTAAGGGTTCTTAGGTAGATTTAGGAGGGTGCAGACGTCCTCTTAACGGCGTCTTGGGAGGAGGTTACACCTATCAATTGTAGCCATTTATCTTATTTTCTGTTACTTTTCTCTATAAAAATTGGATCTTTCCTTCCAGATCTATCACACACATATTGCGCGCGCGCACATATGATTTTGTCGACACTTGATGCGTAGGTAAACATATCGAACTGATATGAAGTTTTGTTTCTTGAAAGTTTAAGATAGATCAGATCATATCACATTCAACCAAATAGATTTGTGATATGGGTTCACAATTTTTTATTTGGGATGTTAAGTTTTTGTTCAAAATAGAAATTTTGCATTGTACACACATACTGTACACACACATATATATGAGAGAAATTAAAGCATACATATCCAACTTATGACCCTTCTAAAGGAAAATTCAAAAAAAGGAAAGCAATATAGCTACAAATTAGCCACATTGATAAGTAGTTCCCCGTGCAAGTCTACTGTAATTCTATGAATGCCATTTTAAGTCCTCCTACCTACTTAGGTATCATTCAGCTCCCATGCTTGCTGCCAATTTTTAGCTCAAGATATCATAGAACTGATAACACTAGCAGTTACTATATTGTCATACACTCCAACTGACCTCTCACATACAAAAAGTAACTACAGAAGCAGAAGTGTCAATATCTTTTTATGAAAAAAAATTTATGCTCAAGAGTCTGAGAGCAACCCAATGAAAATGTAATAAGCATTTGACAAGCTTGCAATCAGGTATAATTTTAAATTGAATACTTAATTTTAAAGAAACACAATTTGCAAGCGAACACACCAAACGTTTCCTACCATGGACAGCTATCACAATGGTCAGGGGGGGGGCCTACCTCACACCAAAGGACAAAATACAAAGACAAACAAAAATAAAACAAATGAGATCTGACAACATTAGGGGGTATCATCACATATTATTTGTAATCATACAGTTGACTTCTGCAAGAAGAGAATGATGGGCTAAAAATAAAACTTTGCCACATGACCCCAACAGATCTCAGCATATGTTGGTAAAACAGATATGTGATAGTGGATAGGAACAACGCAACATTAAGGCTAAAGCCCTATGATAGAGAAGATTCGTCAACAAACCTTGCAATATCAGCATTTACTTTCAACCCTGAGATGGCAACTTGAGCAAACTGAAGTAATTCTTCCCGTTTTACCTGAAACAAATGCCACACTGGCAAACAATTATTCCATAATTGAAATATTTTCTTAGAAAGGTAGGAATATACCACCATGGACAAAGTTTTACACGCAACAAAAAGAAATAAAAACGTCATCTATAGTTCATGACTGCAACATAAACTTGTAATGAATCTGAAGTTTGTTAGGCAAGAGACATGATATTGGCAACTAAATGACTAATTTTGGGCCACGGGAGCACACAAAAGAATGATACACGTACAGAATGGTGTTTAAGCGGAGTTTATTAAGACCATCAAAGCAATATGTGTCGTTTGATGTTAACTAGCATGGTAAATTCGAGATACAAAGATCGCTACCATGTCTGCAGCTTTGCAAAATCAAACACACTAGAAAACAGCTTCTATGCTCTATACCTTCATAACATCAAAGCAAGAATATATCGCAAAACTAACACATTGATATCTTCCGAGAAATGGGACAACAGTATGCTCTTCCATCACCATCCCAACATTATGCTACATCTTTGCTGCTTCATGACATGCTAAAACTTACATGTGGGTCTAAGAAGAAAACATGGACGTCATACAGATCAAATGTTTTGAAGAAGGCTTAGGTAATCTAACCATGTGGTCAGGAAATGTATCGCATGAAGAGGGGGAACAAGGTATGATATAATAGATAAAATATTGGTGTTACTACGATCTTTGAAAATTCAGGAAAAGTGTATGCACATGCTAATGCTTGTTGAAGATTTTTGCTCAATGCTCAAGAGCTAATCAAATTGAACATACAAACTAACTATAATTTCTAAATATGAACCTCCATGGAATGTTTAAGTGAATACCAGTACTTCATCTTGGTATCCGGAGAATACTTTTGCCAAGTCCTGAATGCTACTTATAATCGCATTATGGACTTCCTTTCCGCCTGTAAAACAGAGTCTGCAAATAATTAACAAAAAAGAACTTAGGTCTAACTTATCAGGCTGATCAGATAGAAAAAATTGACCTCTGAGGTAAGATGCAGATCATAATCACTTCATAATAGTTGTCAATATGGGTCATGAAAATCAATTTCATAGCCGGGAACATGAGTAGAATTTCAAAAGGCAGATAAATAATACACAGGGATTTACATGTGAAGCAGGCTTACCCAAAGATTTCCAATAGCAGAGAGACTTCCTCCTCGTTTGGTGCTTCTAGAATCTGGATCACAGAAAAGACAGTTAACCTGCAGCTAACCTCCATGATCAGCAAGAACAATCACCGGAAAAGGTAGTGTAAGGGAAAATGAGAATATATGAGGGGGGGAAATTGCAGTCCCCGCTAGTTCATGGCACCTGACATGACAAATTGCATAATGTTAATGATATGGCATTTGAATTACAAGTTCAACCAAGATGGCAAAGGGGGAATATGATATCCCAGTGTTTGGTGGGATGAGAGTCCCATTGGCCATAGCAAATGCTCCAAAAAGGGATAAATTGTATCAATGTAGTTTCAACATAACGAAAGGGGTCTAATTGCAACAGAAATGCAACAAAGAGGTCTGTTGGCAACATGCCTCGGCAAAGCTGGTCATAGGGTCAACAGAAACTACAATTACAGAGGACAAAATAACTAGCAGATTAGGTAAATTTCAGCTAATCTCCTATGTTTTGACAAATTATCACAATCACAACCCCCCCCCCCCCCCAAAAAAAAAACAAACAAAACAAAACAAAACAAAACGATCACTGCAATGCATTACTGCCTTCCATTTGTCGGAAGGCACACATGATGCCATGTGACAGAATTATGTGTCTTTTCCTTTCTAAAATACCCTTAAGTTTGCTAATTAATTAGCTCTAATAATGTTCACCTAAATAAAATGCACCTTGGCTCTCATCAAAAGAAACCCTAATCCCTATGTTAACTTCTCTTTGATGCATTAAGATGCTCAGTTAGGCGGAGAGAGATAAGTAACAAATTAGGGCTTACATTTAATCTTCGAGCTAGGGTTTCATCGGATGTCAAATTGATGTTTGAAACAATTATATTTGTTGGAATGAGGTAAATTAACAAAAAAACCAATTTTTACTTGCATCACCAATCTCCACAAACCAAACCGTAGACAATTTTACAGATCCATTGACAATGAAGCCCACTTGCATCCTCAATTTTGTTTCATTTCATAAAATTTCCAAACTTCACCCTCAAACATCTTTGATTTTTTGGGATTTCTTTGAATTTTGTTCCAATTCACAAAATCTCCCCAATTTCTCCTTCGTTCATATCTGAATTTTGGGCATTTCTCTAAAATTTGCCTCAATTCACAAAATCTACCAAACTTCTCCTTCAATCATCTTTGAATTATGGGCACTTCTCTATAATTTGGATGATTCTAGGGTTAAAAGTGGGTTTCCTGATATATGGGTCATTATAAGGCTAAAATGACACCTTTGGTGTTTAAATCAAGAGGAACCATTTTTCTTGCACAGCTGATGGGAGTGGGAGGGGTTAATCATCTCTGCAAGCTCAATTTGGGGGTAAATTAGTTATCTACCCACTTAACAGAGATGGCATTAACCTAGAATCACCAATTCACCATGTCAACAAAACATAAACTTTAGGGGACATGGTGATCGCTTCAGAAACCCAATGAGGTTAAGTGTCAATCTAGCAAAACATAAGTAGCTATGTGAAATTTACCCCTGCCTACTGTAACTTCTGCAGCTTTGATCCCTACAACACATTATGTCTAACATCGTTCAAAATTTTGAAATTAATATCGCAATACATGAAAGATGTATATCTGAGCCATGCAATAGGGTGGTTGTATAAAATTATTTAGTTTTTTCAAAGTACATTGTCCCCTAAAAACTCATTATGTTGGTTCAAGTTAACCATAAAAGTTGATATGATACTATACTTAAAAGATCAACCGAGTAGTACGAGCTCAATGTTAAAATAAAAATAACAAGTAAGAAGATAGTTTCCAGAAACGCCATCTAATCAATATGCTTAAATTTGTTTTTATCATTTTATTTGAAAGAATAGATCTTTCTTTTTTTTCTCCTTTGTGTTGTTGGGGGTGTTGATGCAAGAGAGAGGATCGGATGGAGCGGAGAAGAATTCGTTGAGAATGGCTATCACAGATGATTTTTTGTTTGTGTTGTTGTTTTTTCTTCCTTCTTCCTTTTTTGTGGTGGATGGGAAGTGAGGGATTCATAGCCTCATTGAAAAAGAAGGATTCATTTATCTTGTTACAAAGATGCCTTTATATTGTTGTTATAACCATATGAACAAGCCGGATGGCTTGAAAACTAGACATGAGATTGAAAAAGAAAATTACTGATATTAACGTATGGTAAACAATTGTAAAAACATGTATAACTAACAATATCGCACCATACCATGAATTGGGACGGATAATAACAAGCAATGAGTTGAAAGAATTAGTTATTAAGAACTTGGGATGACACGCAGAATGGCATTGAAGTAAGATAATTCAAGCCCCAAGACAATTAACATGGTTCTATTAAAATTAATCATAACTTGACTCATATTCCACAAGTTTTCACTCTCCACAGTTGTGACCGACTACAGAAATAGAAATTATCAGCTAAATAATTAATTTGATAAGCCAGCCAAAAATTCACAATGACGACCTAATATCACCCTACGAGACTACATAAATGATACGCATGTTTAAGTCCTTAGTTGATAAATAGTTAGAACCACACTCAAATTCAAATGGTAGACAACAGCACGATATAGATTAAACCTTAAATCACTTTAGACTGTCCTTTGAAAAAACAATGGTAAAAAATCAAACTTCACAAGGAAAGACCAAAAAATTGGCTATTAAACGATTGAAACTAAAAATGCAATTTTGAGTCAAACTATGGTGGAAAGATCATTTGCAACAATGATTTAAATATCAAACCATTCTAAAGGTACATGCTTCATAGAAATATGTACTGGTTAGGTTCTTCCGCTATGAATATTTGTTATGCTTGCTTGGTTTTACATGTTCTCTAAACGATATCATAGTAAAGATAACACCAGTCGGGCCTTTTGGGATAATGTGTTGAGATACCAAGCATAAACATTTATCCAAAATCCAAACCATTGTTAATCATTAATGTAACTCGCAAGATTGGAGTTATATGGCAAAACCATTTCGATGATTTATACTACAGGATTGGCAATCCATCCAGTCAAAAAAAGTCAGTAGTTATTAGCTAACATGCACTATCATGAACCATCTAAAACTGCACCAAAAAATGACATCCCAGATAGATTAGAACACGCTTACCATGGACAATGTAATGCCTTCCAGAGCTTGACTATGAAGAAATACGTCCCTGAAGTTCACTGGCTCACCTCCCATATCCGAATCAAAAAACAAGATCTGTTCAAAATACGAGAAGGCAGAGATTATGCAACTTGCCAATAGATCTTCTCAGACAATCAATCCAAATAAAGAACAGTAATAGAAGAAACAAAAATTAAAGCGGAATTGCTCAAAAGAATATTCATATATGATAGTTAAAATTTAAATTTGAATGTTGGGAGGACAAGTCAACTCAAGTAGCTCAATGGGAATGCATAAGATAGTCATTTATCAAGCCATAACTGGCAGAACAGCTGACAGGGAGGAACAACAGAATTATATACTTGAAAACAGTTGAAAAGCAAGAGATCGACATGCATTAAAAACAACTTGACTGTGTTTCAGTAATATTTTGCACAACATAAATAGGTCCTATTAACATCTAAAGATGAGAAACAAATCACTTTCCTTTTTTGTTGGATGGAAAGACATACGGTTAGAACGTGCATCACGTCCAAATAAAGAGTAGAATGATGAATGCATGTCACCAGTAATTTGTGATCAAATCAAAGTCAAAACATATACATAATAAATCTAAGACATATAGAATGAACACCGAAGGATATATAGTTGACGAGTTTGGTCACATCAATACTTGTCAGGTACTAAATATCAAGTGTTCATTTGGTTTATTTTGCCAAAAATGTGTGCTTTAAGTATATATTGTCAAAAGGGACACAAGACCCATGGAGACAGGAGTAAGGCACCCACTGTTTGAAAAATTGAGAGTACGATGGTAAACGCAAATGTATGAAATAACTTCATTCGTTAAGGCATATGAATGAATGTGGTACACTAGCTGACAACTTCGATTACATTGGAATTACTTTCAAACACTATTAATTAACAAGAATTCCTCGTTCATGTTCATGTGTACAAAAATGTACTTCAACTAGCAAGCTCCTCAAGTTCTTGATCATTGCAGAGACTCGTTATACTTATCAATAAATAGGATATACTCACCAATGGAGCAATTTTACGAGGCGAATTTGGCTCGTCAGAAATCTGTGGCTGCTCTTCCACCAAACCTCTCGAAGCCCGTTCTATTTCCGTCAATGCAACCAGCCATCGCCTCAGCAGTTGAACTCTCTCTTCACCCCTGCAGGTCACCGCAGCTTCCTCCAGCCTTCTCACTGTCTGCTTAAAACTCTTTATGTTGCGCATGCCCTGCAAAAAATTTTAAAAAAACTCAATCTTTTCACGAAAAGGGAACGAAAGTTTTCCCTAGATTGGGGGCAAATACCATGCGATCCTGAAAGATCTTGGCGCCGCCAGCGACGGCCTGGCCGGCGTGGTGGACGACGGTGTCGGCATAGTTCTTGACTGTGCGAGTGATGTTGTTGCCGCCGACCTCGACGGCCTTGCTGACGGCGTTCTTCAACCATGACATTAGCGACCCCCTCGAGTTTCAACAAGGTCGAAAAGTTAATGTATTCGCGATCGATTTTAGTTGTGATTTTGGAAGAAAACAAACAATCAGAGATCGGTCATGGCGGCGAGTCTCGTGATTTAGTTTCGATTTAGGGCCCTAAAGTGGTTAAGTCTTTGCCGTTAAAATGACGACACGCGGTATTTAATGAATGATTATCCATGCGGAAAGCAGTACGGGTAAGTTTATGCGGGCGACTGTATCTTAGCTCTCCTCGTGGAGGGCTGAACCATTCAGCCCCGACGGAGTCTGAATATGTGCTACGTGAGATTTCTTCCCACAAGTGCTACATGCGCTCTTTCAATGGATGGCTTAATCGGAGCTATTTCGGGGTGTTTTCTTCCCACAAGTTGGTTGGCTGGAGGATTGGAGGGCTGGAGGTCAACGCGTTCACGCGGGACACGTGCGGCCTCCAGGAGCAGGATGCAGCTCGTATGGCTTGGCGACTAGCGTGCAGGTCCGAGCGCCGGTGTGCCGAAGGGAGTCCTCGGCAGTGTGATGTCCTCCGAGAGAGGTGAGATGAACGGGCTCGGGGGGAGCACTTTCGGCTCCGTGTTGATTGGACGCCGAAGGGTAGCCTCGGCACGGCTGGATCTCCTTGGCCTAAACAGACGAGAAAGCTCGTCAAGGGGGTCGGACCTTGGTTCCGACCAAGTCCCATCCGATGCCTAAGTAAGAACGGATCTGAAGGATGCTCTGTGGGATCGGTATAGCTCACTGGAAGGCCGATACGCGAGTCCTCCGGCCGAGCTGTGGAGGAGAATTATGTGGTGGAGATAAGGTCGTTCAAGAAGAATACCTCAGGGTTTTGGGTATCCAGAAAGTGGCATGTTTCTACGTTGCTCTTCAAGTCGCTTTATAGGAGTCTTCCCCGACCACATCCCCTCGACATCCCCCCGTTTCGCCCCGATGATCCGCCACCTTGATGGCACCTTCATGGGTCATGAAGGTGTGCGTAATAGGGCTCCTTAATAGTGATTACGGAGGCGTGTTTCAAGGGGAGTGGTTAACTCCTGCTGGCGTGGGTCAGCGGGTGTGTCCGCTTCGGTCCGAGGCCAGCCTGACTTCGAGTCTTCGCGGGGACCTCGTTTTCCCCAGGCCCGTGGGCTTGCAACGTGGGCTTGGGCCATTCAGTATGGGCTCATCCTCGGAGGGTCGTATCAATTGCACCCATCGCTCGGGCCGTTCGGATTCTGATGATTCGGTTCGAGGGATGTGATCCGTGTGTCGTTGACAGGTGCGTCAGTCGAGGCAATGGCATTGAATGAAGGTCATCATGACGCTGCCTGATTGGACTTCTCCCGCCCTTGGGAGCGGAATTCGAAGTGTCGTCGGTTGCAGGATGTCGCCACGCGTCCTTCCTTGAACGGCCTAGATTCGAAATTGTCTCTCATATAAAATTGCCGATTTTTTAGATTTTTCTTTTGCGCTTCCTAATCTGATCTTGCTCCTCCGGCTGTTAACGAATTTCTCTTTGTCTTCACTCTTCAACACCTTTCAAAGTAATCTCCTTTTTCCTTTTCTGCTATTTGATTTGTCCAATGGCTGCGTTGAGGATAGGAACTCCCTCTCATGGGTCTGGTGATCCTCCCGAGCCTCGGCCGGGGTCTGGTAATCCTCCCGAGCCTCGACTGGTCCTCGATAAAGGGAAGGGTCTATTGTTTGAGGACCTGGTCAGTCAGGATGATGCCCTTATGGCAGAGGAGTTTGATGTCCCTCCGGTGATCCTTGGATTGTCATTCGCCGTTCTGTTGAGTATTGATTCCCCGGATTTGGTTTTGATGATGAGCAAACATAAATATCGTGAACTAACTCCTTTGTGAGCGCCGTTATGGAGATCGTCACCAAAAGTCTACGTATATCTAAAGCGACGTCTCAAGACTTCTCAAAACGCGTGATCGTGTGTCTGAAGCTTCGTTGAAGCTCAAGGACCAGTATTGAAGTCAAGAGATCCGGATTGAAGCTTTGAAGACGGTTCGTCAAGTTTTATTTATTGTCTTCTAGCTTCTTCGTGTAGAATGTTAAGCCTTGAGTAGGTCTTACATTATTAGAGCTAGGATTGTCATAGAAGCCCATAGAAACTTTCCCGAAGCCTTACGCTTCATTTCACGGCTTCTAGTGCATCTTAGTTGGTTCAAGAAGGAGAACCAACCGACTAGATGGCAATCTAGTCGGTCAGCAATCCTTCGTGAACCGACTAGATATCCTATCTCAATTCAGCTCATTCACTGTGTACAGTTAGTCGGTCCAAGAAGGTTCACCGACCGACTAGTTGTCAAACTAGTCGGTTTGGAATCCTTCTTAGACCGACTAGTTGTGTATTCAGTTTCACAGCCTGAGCTACTGTTTATCGTTAGTCGGTCCAAGAACAATTATCGACCGACTAGTTGAGAAACTAATCGGTTGGAATTTGTTCTTAGACCGACTAGTTCGCATTGCTGACAGCCTATTTGATTTCATCTCTTAGTCGGTCAAAGCACACTCACCGACCGACTAGTTGTGAAACTAGTCGGTTGGCAAGTCTTCTTAGACCGACTAGTTCTCTATCTCCTGACCTTTTCATATTGGCTGTTCACCTCTTGGTCAATTCATGTTGAATCACCGACCGACTAGTTGAGAAATAAGTCGGTCAGTGATCCTTCTTTGACCAACTAGACTGCTTCTGAATAGAGCCGTTGGAGCATTAATTGCTACGAATTTTGCTCTTTCTTTCCTCTATCCTATATATACTTGGAGAGGTTCTTTCCTAGTATTAAAAGGCTGATATTCTAGAGGTTTAGATAAATCAAAGAGGAGCCATTCAACTCTATTTCAAAGCTCTCTCTTCTCACAAGAATCTCTCCCTCAACTTCTTGAGCCCTAATTCCTCAAGAGAGATTCTCTCGATTGTGAGCCTTCCAAGCCAAGAGCTTGATCCAAGGTCACCAACTCCACCCTAGGCTTCTATTGCTGGTCAACTTCTTGGAGCTAGGGTTTGGTGCCTTCTTCTTCCCCAAAATCCTTCTTGCCCTAATATTGGTAAGTTTACTCAACGCATAGGAATTTGTGGTAAGTATTTCATTGTTTCATTTACTTTGTTTTTACAAGTTGTTCTCTCGGTTTGTGAGAGAAGGGTGTGATCCCGGGTTGTGGGAGTCACATGTCATTTGTGTATGATTTGGTCTTGTAGAGGTTTTTCTACAAGAATTTCATAGTGCAAAGCTTGGGTTAGTGGTTTCTAACTCAAGTATCCGAAGGGGATCCAGGTGGTTGGGACGTAGGATCACCGGGAACAAGTCGGGGAGACTTGGGTGGATCCGAACCTGTTATATCGTTTGTTTGCATTGTTTAATTCTTGTTGTTTGTAGTTATTCCGCATTGTTGTTTGTGTTTTTGCACAATAATTAGGAATAACACTCTTGATTATTTTAAAGTACTATTCACCCCCCCCTCTAGTACTTGTGCAGTAGCTACGTAGGGCATTACATTTGGTATCGGAGCCAAGTTCATAGCTATGACGAACAACGACTACATCGTTTTCAAGAATCGTGAAGGATCTTCTTCGGTGATGGAAGGACACTCCTCAACTAGGCCTCCCTTCTTCATCGGTACCAATTATGGGTACTGGAAATGCCGGATGGAAACGTTCCTCCAAAGCACTTCACTATGGAGAGCCACGTTGACGGAATGTGTCGAGCCCACCGAATAAGATTTCGTGAAGTGGACTACCGCGGAGGTCACCGCGGAGGTAAACAATGACAAGGCAATGAATGCCTTGTAATGTGCGTTGGAGCCCGAAGACTTCAACAAGATATGCACATGTAAGAGTGCATATCAAATTTGGAACCAACTCCTCATCTTGCACGAAGGAACGAGTACGGTAAAGGACTCTAAACTCGTTGTTGCTAACAAAGAGTTCAAACTATTTCACATGGAACAGGGTGAAAGTATGAAGGAGTACTATGCTCGCTTCGTGTACATATCCAACGAATTGGAAGCTCTTGGGAAGAACTGTACCCAAAAGGAGAAAGTCGCGAAGATTATTGACGGACTTCCTTCTTGTTGGGAAAAGCGTACCTTCGCCATCGAGGAAGGTAATGATATGAATAAATATACTGTCGTACAACTAATGAGTACCCTGTTTGGTATAAATTTACCTAAGTTAATCATAATGTAGTTATCATTAGATATTAACTTAGGTAAAGTCCTGAGACTTAATGCAAGGCCAAACATGTATCAAGATGAGTATCTCGATCATTGAGAAATGCTTGACCATCTGAAGCATAAGTCTAAAGGGTTCGTGGTCATAGATGTTTCGAGAAAAGGATATCGATACATCGGATAGACTATTGTGACTTAGTCTTCACCGTATAGCGGTGACGATGATCTCATGATCGTTTAATTTGGCGAAGTCGAAGACGAGACACGGGTGCTCATTGGAGAATGAGTTCATTGAACGACCCACAAGAGTTATCATATTGTTATGATTGAAAAATCTGTCAATGATAACTCTTAGTGATGATAGGCAAGTTGGTCTTTGACTTGAGGTCAGTGTACGAACCTGTATGTGAACGATGTCACTTAGATCTCTGACCTAGCTTCGAGGCAAGGCATGTTGAAAGGTCTTTGGTTGGGTGACACTTGAAGCGCACGAGGAGAGAAATGACCAAGAGAGGATTCGTCTCGCCTGGTCAATGGGAGTTAGTGTCGTAGAGTTAGTTCATTCTTTAGTGAAAACTCTGGCCAGAGTATGTTGGAAGAAGTCCAACATTATTTGACTAAAGATCGATGGAAACTAACCGGGTTCGAGTTATTGGGGTTGACAGTTTGACCGTACCCTAGGCTTGAACTAAATGACATATTTTAGACAAAGAGACTATAACTGTGGAATTTATCACTAACACGTTCAGGGTGGTCCCGATAATACTCATGTCGATGAGTTAATCACATAAATATGATACTGGAACAAGGACGGTAACTGCTGCTCGTAGTTACTACCGTCTGGGGCTTCGAGCCCTACCTGTAGTAGGGTTAGGATGTAGGGTCTCACACAGAGTGCGACCTTCGTCTACTAATAGGTAGAAATATTAGGGAGAATATGCATTTGATGTAAGGGATAGAACACTGCAAAGAGTTTGCAGTTATCTTCTGCATTCAGGATAAATGATCCTGAGTGCAAGTGGGAGATGTTGGGGGATGTATGCCCTCAGATCATTTGTATCTGATGCAAATGATATTTTAAGCTTAGATAGGGGACTATTTTGCATGTGATGTAAACGGAGTTAAATGTGTCTTAAATTTTTTAAAACCATATTTAATAAAATAAACGCATTTAAAAAGTTACCTGGATGACGGGATCGTCCCGCTCTAAACGCAGGTTCAAACCGCGTCAAAAACGGAGTCCAAATGCACACGTTAGAGCCAAAACAAGTCAGCTCAAACTGTTAGGCTGAACCCAGTGAAATTGGATGTCCACCAAGCTCGAATTTTCTAGTTAGGGTTTTTGAAACCTGAGATTTTTTTGACAGCTGGATTTTCCATCTTTGAATGGCATTTGGCTAACTTTGAGACGACGTTTGAGGGGCCAAACGACGTCGGATTGACTAGCCATTTTTTCCTACGCTTTCACCGTTTAACCCTCTTCAATTTGATAGGTTGTATCAAGATTGAAGCTAAACGGTGAAGGAGTTAAAATTCATGGAAGTATGGCCTTCATGAAAGGCAAATTAACTTGAATTATTAAACTCTAAAAACATAGTCCCACATCGGAAGTGGAGTAAATGGGAGGGGACAGCCACCTATATAAATAGGGGCCTACCACCTCCTCTAAACTCCTCCCAAGCAAAAGATCTGAGCAGCTCCCAAAAATATTGGAGCATGCTCAGATCTAAGCTTAAATTAAATATTCTCTTCTCCCTAAAATTTCTGCCTTACTCCTGAAGGGCTCTAGCAAAGCCACGAAGGGTTCGAATCCGATCCGAAATCTTGGCGAAGATTCACACTCGGGTGAAACTTTCTTCGGGGCGTGGTTGGCTCGGCGACAAGGGGATTGCTCGCCTCGAGACACGGAGTGGTTCGAGGATCGGTTCGGTGCGGGACAGGGAACGGCTTGAAAGACGGTGCGGTACACCTTGCATGTACCAAGGCAAGGTTCCGGGTATGTAATTTAGATGCTTTATTTTAATTATGTCGCAGTAGCATAGATCCTCCTTGGGGTGGTCAGATCCACCTCAAGTTGGCATAGATCCTGGCGAAGGGTCTTGATTTTCCTTATGGCTTCTTTAAAAAGTTTAATGATTTTCTTCCACTATGCTTTCTTTTGCCTCTATTGTTCGTCCGACATAGGACGGGCATAGAGATTTGTGCCCTGAGGATCCATCAAAACCCAACACTAGAACTACCCCCTCTTGGAACATGAAATGACATTTTTCCCAGTTGAGCACTAGGTTAACTTTTTGACACCTTTCGAGCACTCTAGTTAGATTCCTTAGACAAGCATCAAAGCTTGCATCATAGACGGAGAAGTCATCCATGAACACCTCCATGATATTCTCGATAAATTCAGAAAAGGTGGCAGTCATGCACCTTTGGAATATCGCAGGTGCATTGCATAGTCCAAACGGCATCCTTCGGTAGGCAAAGGTGCCATATGGACAAGTGAATGTATTCTTTTCGTGGTCGTCGGGATGGATGGGTATTTGGAGGAATCCAAAATGCCTATCTAGGAAGTAAAAGTGTGAGTGCTCGGCTAGACGTTCCAGTATTTGATTAATGAAGGAGAGAGTGTAGTGGTCCTTTCAGGTCTCCTTATTGAGCCTCCTATAGTCGATGCACATCCTCCACCCGGTGACAGTCTGAGTGGGGATAAGCTCAACATTGTCATTCTTAACCACCGTTATTCCTCGATTCTTTGGGACTACCTGAACCGGGCTAACCCACCCACTATCAGAGATAGGATAGATTATTCCCGCTTCAAGTAGTTTCAGGACCTCCTTTTCGACCACCTCCTTCATATTGGGGTTAAGGCGCCTTTGAGGCTCAATAGAGGTGGCACCCTCATCCTCAAGAAGGATCCTATAAGTACACCTACCGGGGCTAAGACCTTTTATATCATTGATCGAGTATCCTATGATGTTTCTAAATTTTTTTAGGATAGCTATGAGGTCGTCAAGTTCAGCATTAGACAATGAGGCGTTGACGATGACTGGGTACGTGGAGTTCTCCCCTAAGAAGGCATACTTTAAATTAGGGGGGAAAGGTTTGAGATCTACCTCTGGGGAGTCGACATCCCCTACCTCCATTACCTCGGCATTCGGTGTGTCCCTTGAAGGTTCAATTTCCGGGCAAGGAGCTTGGTGGCATTTGTGTCTTCTAGCTTTCGAAGTGGAGGTTTCCTCCAATGATATCATTATTGTACTAATCCGATAGCATGTTTCGATGATCTGCGGTATCTCCTCTTGCGGCGTAATCGGTTCTTTCTTAAGGTCGGGTCTCCCAGGTGGAGGCTGGTACTTAATGCTTTAGGTGGTCTCCGTATCTGGACTATCCGTCACGATCCTGTCAAGTGGTGTCAATTGAAGGAAAGGATACGGCGTGTCCACCTGTAAATCTTGATGTGGAGTGATGAGGTAGTTCATCCAATGATGGTAGGGTAGATGAGGGAAAGGATCGCAGGGGTGGATTGCAATTTTGAATATGTGTACTCATATTCAAAAATTTATCACATAGATTTTTAAACATCAAAAACATTTTTAAAATTTATCTCATAACTTTAAAATCTTTTTTTAAAGCATTTAAAAGCATTACACGTGTTTAAAGAAATCGCATGCTAGATCGTAACACAGACCAAGCTTTGATACCACTGAAGGGTTTTCTGGGACCCTTAGGGCACAAAAACTCTATGCCCGTCCTAAGTCGGACAGAACATAGACAGAAAAGCAGCGGAAAAATAAACATGTTAATCTAATTAACATTAAACCCTAAGGTCCAAGACCCTAATCCAAGATCTATGCCGACTTGGGATGGGTCTGACCATCCCAAGAAGGATCTAGCCTACTGCGATTAAATTAAACTAATGCTTAATTAAACACATACCTGGAATCTCAGCCCTGGGGCAGGCGAGATGTTCCGCACCGTCTTCCGAGCTGCTCCCGTCCCACGCCGAGCCGCTCCTTGAACCGCTCTCCGAACCGCTCCTCGAACCACTCCACATCCCGAGGCGATCAATCCCGTGTCGCCGATCCAACCACGCGTCGAAGAAAGTTTCACGCGAGTGAAACCTTCGCCTAGATTTCGGATCTGAATCCGAACTCCTTTGCGTCTTTGCTAGAGCCCTCAAGAGCAAGGCAGAAATTTATAGGGAGAGGAGAAATATTAATTTAAGCTTAGATCCGAGTGTGCTCCAACATTTACGAGAGCCGCTCAGATCTAGAGCTTGGGACGACTTTTGATGAGGAGAGCAGACCCCTATTTATATAGGCGGCTGACTGCTCCCCTTCCCTCAAAATTCGATGTGGGACTAATTTAGAGTTAATCAAATTCAATTTAGTTTGTCTTTCACAAAGTGCAAACTTCCGTGAATTTTAACTCCCTTACCGTTGAACTTCAGGATTGATACAACCTATCAATTCGAAGGGTGTTCAACGGTGAACGCATAGGAAAAAACCGTTCGTCAATCGGAGTTCGTTTGACCCTCCAATTGACCGCTCAAAGTTCAGCCCAAGGCTAGTATTTCGCAAAAACTGAGCCGTAAAACAAATCTGCCCTAAGTGCAGAAAAACTGCACTTTGTGGGACCCACCTGACCAGCTGGGTGAGCCCAGACCAGGCTGGATGCCTGGTCTGGGTGCACCCAGGCTGGTGCGCCCAGCCTGGGCGCCTGGCCCAGGCCTGGGCGCCTGGCCCGGGCCTGGGCCAGGTGCCCAGGCACCCAGGGCGCCTGGGCCAGCGCCCAGGCGCCCAGCGCCTGGGCCTGAGCCCAGGTGCCTGGGTTGGCATCCTGGCTCAGCCAGGTCTGGCCAGGCACCCAGGCCAGACCTGGTCTGGCCTGGGTCAGCTTGGTCTGACCCGGTTTGATCTGTTTGGCTGTTTATGAGCGTATCTTGGTCATTTGGCGTCCGATTTGGACGCCGTTCGAACCTGGGCGTAGACCGGGACATTCCCGTCTTACCCGTGAGCTTTTCCTTACGTTTATATTATTAAATATTGTTTTAAACTATTTAAAACATATTTAATCCCTTTTACATCAAATGCAAAATAGTCCCCATCTAGGCTTAAATTATCATTTGCATCAAATACAAATGATCTGAGGGCATATTTCCCTACATCTCCCACTTGAACTCAGGATCATTTATCCCGAATGCTGGAGATTATTGCAAACATCTTTTGCAATATTTTATCCCTGGCATCAAATGCAAATTATTCTCCCTAACTAATTTCTACCTATTACTAGACGAAGATCGCACTCTGTGTGAGACCCTACAGCCTGACCCTTACAACAGATTGGGCTCGAAGCCCTATACGGCAGTGACCACGAGCAGTGGTTGTCGTCCCTGCTTCAGGAATCATCATTATGTGGTTGACTCATTGACATGAGTATTGTCGGGACCACCCTGACTGTTTTCGTGATGAATTCCGCAGTTATAGTCTTTTCGTCTAAAATATGTCGTGTAAGTCAAGTCTAGGGTACGGTCAAACTGTCAACCCAAATAACTTGACTACGGTTAGTTTCTATCGATCTTTTAGTCAAATAATGTTGGACTTCTTCCAACAAACTCTGGCCAGAGATTTTACTAAAGGCCGAACTAACCCTACGACACTAACTCCCATTGACCGGGAGAGACGAATCCTCTCTTGGTCATTACTCTTCTCGTACGCTTCAAGTGACACCCAATCAAAGACCTTTCAACAGGCCTAGCCTCGAAGTCAGGTCAGTGATCTAAGTGGCACTGTTCACGCACAGGTTCGTCAAAATGACCTCAAGTCAAAAGACCAACTAGCCTATCAGCACTAAGAGTTATTATTGACAGATTGGTCAATGTAACCATATGATAACTCTTGTGGATCGTTCAGTGAACTCATTTTCTAATGAGCACATGTGTCTCGTCTCCGACTTCGCCAAGTCGAACGATCATGAGATCATCGCCACCGCTTAACGGTGAAGACTAAGACACAATGGTCTATCCGATGTTTCGATATCCTTGTCTCGAAAGATCTACGACCACGAACCCTTTAAGACTTATGCTACAGACGGTCAAACATTTCTCCATGATCGAGATACTCATCTCGATACCTGTTTGACCTCGCATAAAGTCTCAGGACTTTACCTAAGTTAATTTCTAATGTTAACTACATTATAACATAACTTTAGATAAATTATTACCAAACAGCTTACTGTTATTTCGAACAAGATGTTTGTGCTATTCACACACAGAGATAGATTGCCTCGAGGGTATTATCTCTCAACATCTCCCACTTGCACTCCGGCCCATTTATATCGGCATCTTATACCGTTTTACACATAAGTTTTCCTGACTTATGTGATAGAGCCTTCGTGAGTGGGTCTGCTAAAACCGTTTACACTATAGACTTAAGGGGTTTCTATGTTCATGCTAGACCAACCATTTGAATCTCATTCAAATAATTCACTTGGTCTTTCGGAATCCATAATATTTTATTTTACTTCCTTGGATCTCATCCAGTTCATCGTACCTTACGATAATAATCTTTAAATTAGTTTCTGGTCATTTCAAATGGCTCATTTTTATTTTTGATAAAGTGTCAAACCTTTTGTTAACTTTGTCAAAATAAATGTTCCATCCCTTTGATGTCTCGCATGTAATTTATACGCTCCCACTGACCTTGAAAACTTTCTGGTTAATTCATATAAGTTGGTCCGTCTAAATCATATTTACAAAAACGAACTTATAAGTGAATGTTCCAATTTTCATGGTCAACTTTGAGCGTTTTACATCGAGCTTGGTCCGAGTGGATCTGTGCACATCTGCTGGCGAGACGGTTTCAACATAATCTATTTTATAGGAATTAGGATGAAAACCGTTCTCGACCAACATGATTGCACTTCACTATTTTCCTTTCTGCACAAATCTTTCAACTTAAAGATTTACTTGTAGAAAGTGAGGAAACATTTTTCTTGGGCACGTAAACTAAATTTCAAAATTTATTTACGCACACGGACCTATTCTAATTGCATCAAGTTTTAAATCGGAGTTACTACTCCGAATTTCATCCCGGAAGTTGACTAAGTCATCATCAGTTATGATGTCTAACTCGACTTTTCGTCTCACGAAATTCGAGTAATTATACAACTTCCTAATGATTGATTTTATGAATATCTTATTGATAATGTCCTCATAGAACATTATCAAAACCTAGGCATTACGATCTGGGACTTAACCCAGAGGGAAGACTTAACTCAGAGTCACTTGCTATGGATCACACCAAGTCTAACTCAGTGTGATTCATACTTTTAACACACGGATGTGTTAACAAACTTGACCCGAGAGAAAAATCACAATTTTCTTTTACTTACGCAAGATTTAATGTAGCTAAGTATTTGACCATTCGATCTAATCGAATCAGTTTAAATACTTTAGTTATTTCGTTCTTTATTTTATCAGACTTGTGTTTCATCAAGAACACGTGTCTTAATAAAATATACGAATAACTTATTTTGGTTAATCTAGACTCGGGTACATCAGTATGTATGAGACTGAGTTCGACAACTCATTCTCCCATTGTCTTACAGATGGGTTTCGGCCATTATATCTAAGAGGATAAGACTCACAAGTGTCCGCAGACTTCATAATACGAGAGGTCAGACCCCTCTTTATGTGACTTGTGAAGCTTAGTCTCTCGATACGGCCTAGTCTATTTTGCCATATAAGTTTGCTATTATCTTGTGTATTTATATATTAACATTTAATATATATATATTATCGTTATACATATTACTCATTGCTTTAGAAGCAATGTGACGACATTCGTCAAAATGTGTTAACCTTTTGTATAACAATAATTATGGAATCGTGACATCAGAATATGTCACATTTTCATTTCCTCCTCCTTATGCATTTACTAATGATAAATTAAACTAACTTTCTCAATTGACTGTCCCGAGTGCCTTCTTCCTTTTCTAAATCACATTTAGATATTAAATAGCCCAACATAAATAAACAGCTATGCAAGCATCTCTTGTATCCAAACGCCTGAGCGTTGCAATCTTGAGTGTAGCTCAAGAAGTTGTCTGTCTCAAGATCCGGTTGGGATACATAGCCTTGCACCGCTCATGCACTCGTATTCGACTCAAACAGTTTGATCGAATTCTCGAACCTTGCGGATCAAAATTGTTTATCCATACAACCTTGAGGGTAGCTCGACAACTTGTAGGGAGAAACATACTTCGAATTATCCTATATGTTCAAGCTGCCTCATATAGAGACGAGTGACATGTAGCGTGAATTTAGTTGTTGGACCCAGAACTTAATGAAATCATATTTCTTAAGTCTGTTCTTTAGAAGGTCATTTAAATGTCAACGAGAATATAGTTTTAATTCTATCAACTAAAATTTAACTTGGTATTCAACCTCTTTTGACCAGTTAACTTATTCCATTAAGATATTATATTTTGATTTATTTAGTAAACATAGTCTTGCCCTAGTTTAGCATCGTTCAATATTAAATATAGGTAGAATGGCTTTTATCTATCTATATCCTCCCACTATTTTTACGATCATTTCAAAGCTTAATAACGAACGATTTAATCGAATTAAAATTAATGGGTAAGAGGTCCAATCACCTTGAGCCTAACAACCTTGAGTGTAGCTCAACAAGTTGCTTGACTCTGTAAATCGGAAGATGACTCTTCATCGATCATATCGGATATGACCCTCTTATCGGTTTTTGCCCCTAGCCATTTGTGATCATGAGTGTGCTCATCCAAATCACAATGTCTAGTCAAGTCGGACCCTTGTTTTCGTGTCTAACCTGACTTGCCCCTTCGCTCGGTGTATTCACGACACGTTGGTTTGGGTTAGGTCTTAGACTTACATCAAGTCAGACTACATCGTTGACTTAACTTACGCCAGCGCTCGGGGTACGAGACGACGGTTTGGGTCAGTCAAGATTTCATCTTATGCATTTAAGGAGTTGGTTTCTACAGGGTTGCCATGTCACAGCTTGAGTGTATCTCAACAACTGTAACACGGGCCCTATAGTTGCTAACCCCTAAAACAAGGAGGGCTACGGCTAATCTTGAAAAAGATCATTAACGTATTTGACTTAGATATAGTCCAGGGTGTCATACAATCATGATTCGCGACATTGCGGTCCAGCGGAACACAGCCAGGGAATTGACTAAGCCAGGATCACTACCCCTTAGGCTAGCTAGGGTTGATCCAGAACTCTTAGCCAAGCACATTGACTGGATCATGGTCCATTGAATGAAGCTTGTCATTTTTGTATGTGTGCCATAGACTAAACAACTTTTATTAACAACTAATTAATCCTATCAACTAGTTGAATCCTTAAATTCAAAATTTTAGGATTTGTTTAATAACTTTTATTAAGTCCTTATCAACTATAAGGTTCACGTGCTATCCTAATCGTTATTAGGATTTTAATAAATTTATTAACCAACGCTAAAAGCGAAGTCCTTTAATGAAAATTAATTATAACAATTAGAATTAAGAAATCATTAAAGGGACTACCCTAATCATGAATTAGGTCTTGAAGTGTTGTTAATATTTTATTAAAATATAGCATGTCATTAAAATTCAAGTAATAAATTTTAATCATTTCTTAATGGCTAACCTAAAGGGTTGTCTTGTGTTATCAAATAAGGGACAAGATTATGCATAGCCATTAACATAAGATTACACTAATTTTATCGCATAAAATAAAAGTGTACAACTATTTAACAATTTAAATAGAACAATGTCTTTCACATAAACAATTTTAGCATGCAAACATAAATTTAACATTTAAATTTAAAATATGATTTTAAAAATATTTTATTTTTATCTCATAAAAACTTGTCTTTAAAATCACAAATTTGCATGCTACTTTAAAAAATTTATTGCATAAAAATCTTAACCTTTAAAATCAGTTTTAAAATATCTCATAAAATTAAAACATCATTTAAAAAAAACTTTCATGCTTAAAAATTTATCATATAAAATTTTTAGGCACTTTAAACTTATCGCATAAATTTTAAAAGATTTAAAATTAGTTTTAAAAATTATCACATAAATTTTAAAACGTCATTTAAAAAAAATTTCATATTCAAAAATTTATCACATAGATTTTTAAACATCAAAAACATTTTTAAAATTTATCTCTTAACTTTAAATCTTTTTTTAAAAGCATTTAAAAGTATTACACGTGTTTAAAGAAATCGCAGGCTAGATCATAACACAAACCAAGCTTTGATACCACTGAAGGGTTTTCTGGGACCCTTAGGGCACAAAAACTCTATGCACGTCCTAAGTCGGACAGAACATAGACAGAAAAGCAGCGGAAAAATAAACATGTTAACCTAATTAACATTAAACCCCAAGGTCCAAGACCCTAATCCAAGATCTATGCCCTACTGCGATTAAATTAAACTAATGCTTAATAAAACACATACTCGGAATCTCAGCCCTGGGGCAGGCGAGATGTTCCGCACCGTCTTCCGAGCTGCTCCCGTCCCACGCCGCGCTGCTCCTTGAACCGCTCCCCGAACCGCTCCTCGAACCGCTCCGCATCCCGAGGCGATCAATCCCATGTCGCCGATCCAACCACGCGCCGAAGAAAGTTTCACGCGAGTGAAACCTTCGCCTAGATTTCGGATCTGAATCCGAACTCCTTTGCGGCTTTGCTAGAGCCCTCAAGAGCAAGGCATAAATTTATAGGGAGAGGAGAAATATTAATTTAAGCTTAGATCCGAGCGTGCTCCAACATTTACGAGAGCCGCTCAGATCTAAAGCTTGGGACGACTTTTGAGGAGGAGAGCATACCCCTATTTATATAGGCGGCTGACTGCTCCCATTCCCTCAAAATCCGATGTGGGACTAATTTAGAGTTAATCAAATTCAATTTAGTTGTCTTTCACAAAGTGCAAACTTCCGTGAATTTTAACTCCCTCACCGTTGAACTTCAGGATTGATACAACCTATCAATTCGAAGGGTGTTCAACGGTGAACGCATAGGAAAAAACCGTTCGTCAATCGGAGTTCGTTTGACCCTCCAATTGACCGCTCAAAGTTCAGCCCAAGGCTAGTATTTCGCAAAAACTGAGCCGTCAAACAAATCTGCCCTAAGTGCAGAAACACTGCACTTTGTGGGACCCACCTGACCAGCTGGGTGAGCCTAGACCAGGCTGGACGCCTGGTCTGGGTGCGCCCAGCCTGGGCGCCTGGTGTGCCCAGCATGGGCGCCTGGCCCAAGCCAGGGCGCCTGGCCCGGGCCAGGGCCAGGCGCCCAGGCGCCCAGGGCGCCTGGGCGGCCCGCCTGGGCCAGTCCCAGGCACCCAACGCCTGGGCCAGTGCCCAGGCGCCCAGGGCGCCTGGGCGGGCCCGTCTGGGCGCAGGCCCAGGTGCCTAGCGCCTGTTGGCATCCTGGCTCAGCCAGGTCTGGCTAGGTGCCCAGGCCAGACCTGGTCTGGCCTGGGTCAGCCTGGTCTGACCCGGTCTGATCTGTTTGGCTGTTTATGAGCGTATCTTGGTCATTTGGCGTCCGATTTGGACGCCGTTCGAACCTGGGCGTAGACCGGGACATTCCCGTCTTACCCGTGAGCTTTTCCTTACGTTTATATTATTAAATATTGTTTTAAACTATTTAAAACATATTTAATCCCTTTTGCATCAAATGCAAAATAGTCCCTATCTAGGATTAAATTATAATTTGCATCAAATACAAATGATCTGAGGGCATTTTCCCTACAAATATATGCCGATTAGGGACCATATGGCGAGACTTAGCGTAAAGAGACGAAAGGAGCGAAGCCGTGGAGTCAATTGGTGCAAGAGAGAAGATTTTGTGAACAACTGCCATCCACGCAGCCGCATCACCATATCTTACTCGGCCGTTTCAAACTGCCTAAGAAGCAACATCTATGCGGCCGCATCAATTACCACCAAACAGCTGTGTTAGAAGACGTATAGAGTGGAGAAAAAGATTGAAGATCAGAGACTTTCGCGGCTCACACGGACGAAGATGACGCGGCTGCGAATTTAAGACGACGTGAGCAGAACGACGCGGACGAAGATGACGCGAGCGGAATCCTTCTTATAGCCATTTTCTGTTATTTTCTAGGGTTTTAGGCAAGTTTGTAAGGATTCTAAACTCTTTTATTTTGTTATTTTCATTGTTCTAATTGCTTATTAGTGTAATATTTTATCTTTGCTTAATAGAAATTTTCTCCCCTTGTTACTATTATCTTGCTTTACCATCTATTGCTATTCTAATATGAATCTATGGCTTTGGTGCCTCCCCATTGCTAGAAACCCCCTCTATTGCAATGAGTAGTGAGTAGTTTTCTTCTAGGGCAATGGGATGAACCCCATTGGATAAGGGCCATGGGTTGAACCAACTAATTGATTTAATTGCTGGGCTAGTTGAGATTAGGGGTACATTGGGACAATTATTATCGTTGTATATTCGACCCCCTCCCTTCGGGTTGATCGGATTGGCCGTCGACCAAAAGTCGGGACCAATCCGGGAATCTGATCCCAACAACGATCCATACTATCGGTGTAACTGACCACCAATGGGCATTGATTAAGAACTCTCTTAATGTAGGTCTAATCCCTAAACACCACTGTGGGCAGGGGGAAGATTGAGGATATTCGTCGAGCGTAATATGCCCAACGTACACTGATGCATCGGAGACCACCGACATCAGTGTAGGTTGGGTTGGCCTATCATTGCATCACGACGACGGGGGGTATGACATGACATAAGTGAATAACCTATCATGCATCACGACAGTGCGGGATATACGAATGCACTTAGGTCACACGACCTCTCCCGAGTTCCAATGAACCCAACAACTGGTTGATCATTAGTTTAACCCTAACTCGAGTCCAACGGCAGGGATCCCCCTGCCCTAGAACTTCTACCCCTTGATCCACACTCTTTCTACCATTCACCAACCAATCACAGATACTATTGTGTAGCTTTCATTCAAAGACCCATAAAACCGATACTCATTGACCGCCTCCTCGTGTTTGACCCGTAAGCGACTACGCACGACCCGTGCGCTATGGTTTTATTAGCATCGACCCTTCGGGGTGCGATCAACTTTTTGGCGTCGTTGCCTGGGAGGCACGAATTGATTTTGGTTTTAGTCTTTGTTGAGAGAATACGTATTTCTTTACCCGATATTCACTTCTCCATTTTTCTTATTTTGCAAATGAATACAGGTTTGTACGACGATGTTGGCCTCTACGAGAACCACACTAGCCCTTGCAAACAAGATGGATAGCCTGACACAGCACTTAACATAGCTGAGAATGGGAGCAGCTTCCTTCAATCCAACCGTGCCGGTGAGCCATGGTGTATACCACATGTAAGGGCACATACACGACCATCATCGACTTGTAATCCACCCCTGTGATCCTTTCCCTCATCTACCCTACCATCATTGGACGGACTACCTCATCCCTCCACATCAAGATTTACAGGTGGACACACCGTATCCTTTCCTGCAATTGACACCACTTGATAGGATCTTGATGGATAGTCCAGATACGGAAACCACCTACAGCATTGAGTACCAACCTCCACCTGGGAGACCCGACCTTAAGCAAGAACCAATTACGCCCCAGGATGAGGTACCGCAGATCATCGAAACATGCTACTGGATTAGTACGATAATGCCATCATTGGAAGAAACCTCCACTTCGGAAGCTGCATGACACAAATGCCACAAAGCTCCTTACCCGGAAATGGAACCTTCAAGGGAAACGCCGCATGTCGAGGTAATGGAGGTAGGGGATGTCGACTCTCCAGAGGAAGATATCAAACATTTTCCCCTAATTTAAAGTATGCCTTCTTATGGGAGAACTCCACGTACCCAGTCATCGTCAACGCCTTATTGTCTAATGCTGAACTTGACGACTTCATACTTATCATAAAAAATTTAGAAACATCATAGGATACTCGATCGATGATATAAAAGGTCCTAGCCCTGGTAGGTGTACTTAATAATCTATCCTATCTCTGATAGTAGGTGGGTTAGCCCGGTTCAGGTAGTCCCAAAGAATGGAGGAATAACGGTGGTTAAGAATGACAAGGTTGAGCTCATTCCCACTCAGACTGTCATCAGGTGGAGGATGTGCATCGACTATAGGAGGCTCAATAAGGTGACCTGAAAGGGCCACTACACTCTCTCCTTCATTAATCAAATGCTGGAACGTCTAGCCAAGCACTCACACTTTTACTTCCTAGATGGGTATTCTGGATTCCTCCAAATACCCATCCATCCCGACGACCACGAAAAGACTACATTCACTTGTCCATACGGCACCTTTGCCTACCGAAGGATGCCGTTTGGACTATGCAATGCACCTGCGACATTCCAAAGGTGCATGACTGAATTTGTTGAGAATATCGTGGAGGTGTTCATGGATGACTTCTCCGTCTATGACGCAAGCTTTGATGCTTGTCTAAGGAATCTAACTAGAGTGCTCGAAAGGTGTCAAAAAGTTAACCTAGTGCTCAACTGGGAAAAATGTCATTTCATGTTCCAAGAGGGGGTAGTTCTAGTGTTGGGTTTTGATGGACCCTCAGGGCACCAATATCTATGCCCGTCCTAAGTCGGACGAACAATAGAGGCAAAAGAAAGCATATCGGAAGAAAATCATTAAACTTTTTAAAGAAGCCCTAAGGAAAATCATGACCCTTAGCCAGGGTCTATGCCAACTTAAGGTGGATCTGACCACCTAAGAAGGATCTATGCTACTACGACATAATTAAAATAAAGCATCTAAATTACATATCCGGAACCTTGCCTTGGTACAGGCAAGGTGTACTACACGGTCTTCCGAGCCGCTCCCCGTCCCACACCGAACTGATCATCGAACCGCTCCGCATCCCGAGTAGAGCAATCCCCTTGTCGTCGAGCCGACTACGCGCCGAAGAAAGTTTCACCCGAGTGTGAACCTTCGTGGCTTTGCTAGATCCCTTCAGGAGTAAGGTAGAAATTATAGGGAGAAGAGAATATTTAATTTAAGCTTAAATCCGAGCGTGCTCCAGCATTTTTGGGAGCCGCTCAGATCTAAAGCTTGGGACGAGTTTAGAGCAGGGGGTAGGCCCATATTTATACAGGTGGCTGACTCCTCCCATTTACTCCACTTCCGATATGGGACTATGTTTTTAGAGTTTAATAATTCAAGTTAGTTTGCCTTTTAATGAAGGCCAAACTTCCATGAATTTTAACTCCCTCACCGTTGAGCTTCAATCTTGATAAAACCATCAAATCGAAGAGGGTTAAACGGTGAATGCGTAGGAAAAAATGGCGAGTCAATCCGACGTCGTTTGACCCCTCAAACGTCATCTCAAAGTTAGCCAAAAATCATTCAAAGATAGAAAATCCAGCCGTCAAAAAAATCTCGGGTTTCAAAAACCCTAACCAGAAAATTCGGGCTTGGTGGACCCCCATTTTCGCTGGGTTTAGCCCAACAGTTTGGGCTGACTTGTTTTGGCTCTAACTTGTGCATTTGGACTCCAATTTTGACGCGGTTTGAACCTGCGTTTAGAGCAGGATGATCCCGTCATTTAGGTAACCTTTTCAACGCGTTTATTTTATTAAATATGGTCTTAAACAATTTAAGAAGCATTTAACTCCTTTTGCATCACATGCAAAATAGTCCCCTATCTAAGCTTAAAATATCATTGGCATCAGATACAAATGATCTGAGGGCATACATCCCCCAACATCTCCCGCTTGCACTCAGGATCATTTATCCTGAATGCAGAAGATAACTGCAAGCTCTTTGCAGTGTTTTATCCCTTACATCAAATGCATATTCTCCCTAATATTTCTACCTATTACAAGACGAAGATCGCACTCTGTGTGAGATCCTACATCCTGACCCTACTACATGTAGAGCTCGAAGCCCCAGACGGCAGTGACCACGAGCAACAGTTACCCTCTCTGTTTCAGTATCATACTTATGTGGTTAACTCATCGACATGATTATTGTCGGGACCACCCTGACTGTGTCAGTGACGAATTCCGCAGTTACAGTCTCTTCGTCTAAACTATGTCGTTTAGTTCAAGCCTAGGGTACGGTCAAACTGTCAACCCCAATAACTCGAACCCGGTTAGTTTTTATCGATATTTAGTCAAATAATGTTGGACTTCTTCCAACATACTCTGGCCAGAGTTTTCACTAAAGAACGAACTAACTCTACGACACTAACTCCCATTGACCGGGAGAGACGAATCCTCTCTTGGTCATTACTCTCCTCGTGTGCTTCAAGTGTCACCCAACCAAAGACCTTTCAACATGCCTTGCCTCAAAGCTAGGTCAGAGATCTAAGTGACACTATTCACATACAGGTTCATACAATGACCTCAAGTCAAAGACCAACTTTCCTATCATTACTAAAAGTTATCATTGACAGATTTTTCAGTCATAACCATATGATAACCCTTATCGGTCGTTCAATGAACTCATTCTCCAATGAGCACCTGTGTCTCTTCTTCGACTTTGCCAAATCAAACGATCATGATATCATCGTCACCGCTATACGATGAAGACTAAGACACAATGGTCTATCCGATGTTTCGATATCCTTTTCTCAAAACATCTATGACCACAAACCCTTTTAGACTTAAGCTACAGACGGTCAAGCATTTCTCCATGATCGAGATACTCATCTCGATACATATTTGGCCTTGCATTATGTCCCAGGACTTTACCTAAGTTAATATCTAATGCTAACTACATTATGATTAACTTAGATAAACTTATATCAAACAACTTACTGTTATTTTGAACAAGATGTTTGTACAATTACACAGAGATGTATGCCTTGAGGGCATACGTCTCCAAACATCTCCCACTTGCACTCAGGCCCATTTATCCCGGTATCTCATACCGTGTTTACACATAAGTCTTTCCAGACTTCTTGTGGTAGAGCCTTCGTGAGTGGATCTGCTAAACCGTCTACTGTATAGACTTACAGGGTTTTCTATGTTCATTTTAGACCAACCATTTGAATCTTATCCAAATAATTCTTTTGGTCCTTCGGAATTCATTTAATATTATTGGATCTCATCCAGCTGGTTCATTTGCTCATCGTACCTTACGACAATAATTTTAATAAGTTATTGGTCATTTTAGATGGTTCATATTTAAAAGTGTCAATCTCTTTTGACCATTTTATCAAAATATGTTCCATCCCCTTGATGCCTCGCATGCGTTTTATTTGCTTCCACTGACCTTGAAAACTCTATGGCTAATTCATATATGTTCGTTTTTCTAAATCATATTTAGAAAATGAACTATAAATGAATGCTCCAATTTTCATGGTTATCTTTAGCGTGTTTATAGAGTTCGGTCTGAGTAGATCTGTACGCATCTGCTGGCGAGACAGTCTCATTATAATCCGTTTATATGAATTAGGATGAAAACATTCTCAACCAACGTAAGCTGTACTTCACTACATTCTTTCTGCACCAATCTTCTAAACTCGAAGATTTGCTTGCAGACATTAAGAAACAATTTCTTTGGATACGTAAATTAAAGTCCTTACTTTATTTACGTGCACGGACCTATTGCATCAAGTTGTTAATCAGAGTCACTACTCCGAC
Organism: Scilla litardierei; assembly: GCA_030789695.1. Classification (NCBI taxonomy): domain Eukaryota; kingdom Viridiplantae; phylum Streptophyta; class Magnoliopsida; order Asparagales; family Asparagaceae; genus Scilla; species Scilla litardierei. The sequence continues at coordinate 100,914 of JAULAV010008066.1, read as the reverse complement.
TTCCATCCTGGAAGTTTACTAAGCCATCATCAATTATGATATCTGACTTGACTCTTCATCTCACGAGTCTCGGGTAATCTTTAACTTCATAAAGATTGATTTAATGAATATCTTATTGATAATATCCTATCAGAACTTTATCAAGAACCAATGCATTATAATCTGGGACTTAACCCAGAGGGAGGATCGTAACTCAGAGTGAACTTGCCATGAACCGCACTATGTCTAACAAAATTTGATTCATGCTCTCAAGCACATCCAATATGTTAAGACACTTGACCTGAAAGAAAATCACATTTTCTTTTATTTACGCAAGATTTATACAACTAAATGTTCGACTTTTCGATCTTATCGAATCAGTTCAAATACTTCTGTCATTTTGTACTCTATTTTATCAGACGTGTGTTTCATCAATAACACGTGTCTCAATAAAATAAGAACAACTTATCCTGGCTAACTTAGACGTGGGTCCGAGTACATCAGTATGTACAAGACCGCGAGTTCAACAATTCGCTCTCCCACTGTCTTACAGAAGGAGTTTCGGCCAACATACCTAGAATAAGATTCACAAGTGTCCGTAAACTTCATAATACAAGAGGTCAGACCACTCTTTATGTGACTTGTGAAACTTAGTCTCTTTGATACTGCCTAGTCTATTTTGCCATCTAAGTTTATTACCATCTTGCATATTCATATATTAACATTTAATATATTATAGTTATTACAAATTACTAACACAAAACATTGCTTCAAAAGAAAGGTAACAACATTTGTCAAAAATGTGTTAGACGTCTTTTGTATAACAATTATTTAGAAATCGTGACATCAAATACGTCACTTTTCAGTCCCTCCTACTTATGCATTTACTAATGATAAATAAAACTATCTTTCTCAATTGACTTTCCTGAGTAACTTCTTCCTTTTCTAAATCTCATTTAGATATTAAATGTCACAACAAAATTACTAGCGGTAGAAACACCTAACGTGTCCAAACACTTGAGCTTCACAACCTTGAGTTGACTCAACAAGTTGATTGACTCAAGATCTAATTTGGATACATGGTCTTGTACCGCTCATGCACTCATCTTCGAATCAAACAGTTTGATCGAAGTTTCGAACCTTGCGGATCAAAACCGTTTTCCATACAACCTTGAGTTGACTCAACAAATTGTATGGAGAAACTTGCTTTTGAACATCAATATATTCTAGCTGCCCCCATATAGAGGCGAGTGACATGTAGCATGCATTTATTTTGTTGGACTCAGAGCTTAATGGAAACACATTCCTTAAGTCTGTCCTTAAGAAGGCCATTTTAATGTCAACGAGAATATAGTTTATTCTATCAATTAGAATTTAACTTGATATTTCATTAAACAGCCTTTTTGACCAGTTAACTTATTCTCTTAGAATATTATGTTTTTGATTCCATCGGTAAACATAGACTTATCCTAGTTTAGCATATGTTCAAGTTTTTACATATAGATAGAATGGCTTTTATCTAACTATATCCTCCCACTATTATTAGCGATCATTTTAAGACATAATAATGAACGATTTAATCAAATTAAATATAATGGGAAAGGGGCCCGACCACCCTGAGTCTCACAATCTTAAGTTGACTCAACAAGTTGCTTAACTCTGTGATCGGTAGACGACTCTTCATCAATCACATCGAATGTGATTCCTTTATCGGGTTTACCCCTAGTTACTTATGACCTTGAGTTGACTCAACAAATCATAAAGACTAGTCTAGTCAGACCCTTGTTTTCGTGTTTAGCCTAACTTACGCCGGCGCTCGGTGTATTCACGACACGACGGTTTGGGTCAAGTCTAGACTACATCTCATGTATTGAGAAGTTGGTTCCCATAAAGTGTCTACGACATAGCTTGAGTTGACTCAACAACTATATCAAAGAACCTATAGTTGCCAACCTCTAAAACAAGGAGAGCTACGGCTAATCTTGAAGAAGATTATTAACGTATTTGACTTAGATATAGTCCAGAGTGTCATATAATCATGATTCGCATCATTGCGGTCCAGCGGAACACGGCCAAGGAATTGACTAAGCCAGGATCACTTATCCCTTAGACTAGCTAGGGTGATCCAACAAAGTTAGCCAAGCACAGTGACCGGATCATGGTCCATTGAATGAAGCTTGTCATTTTTATATGAGTGTCATAGACTAAAACTGCTTTTATTAACAACTAATTAATCCTATCAACTAGTTGAATCCTTAAAATTCAAAATTTTAGGATTTGTTAATAACTTTTATTAAATCCTTATCAACTATAAGGTTCACGTGCTATCCTAATCGTTATTAGGATTTTAATAAATCATTTACAACACTTTAAAGTGTAGTCTTTTAAAGAGAATATTATAATAACGATTAAAATAGTAATCATCATTAAAGGACTACCCCAATCAGGAATTAGGTTTTAAAAGGTTGTAATGATTATTAAAAGATAGCATGTCATTTAAAATTTATCTTATAAATTTCAAATAGGTTTTAATGGCTAACCTAAAAGGGTTTAACAAGTATCACATAATGAAGCATGGCCATTAAAACATAATCTAACTTTATCAACTATAAAATTAGCATTCAATTATAAACCTAAATATCGCATAAAAGATTTATAACTATTTAACAATTATCACATAATTATTAAACATGCATCAACACATTAAAAAATTTATCCTATAAATAATTAATGTGCAACTAAATTTAACACTTAAATTTAAAAGCATGATTTTAAGACTTAAAACAGTTTCATAAAAATTATCATTTAATTTTCATTACATAAACTATGTTTTAAAATCATCATAAAATTTCCATGTTTCAAAAAATAATTTTATCGCATAAAGGAATTAAAAACATCAAAAATGAAAACGGTTTCATTTTTAATAATATCGCATAAAGTTAAAAATTTTAGCATGCATTTAAAAGGCATTCATTTTAAAAACGTCGCAGTCCTAGATCATCATGCAAACTAAGCTCTAATACCAATGTTGGGTTTTGATGGACCCTCAGGGCACAAATCTCTATGCCCATCCTAAGTTGGACGGACAATAGAGGCAAAAGAAAGCATAGCGAAAGAAAATCATTAAACTTTTTAACGAAGCCCTAAGGAAAATCAAGACCCTTAGTCAGGATCTATGCCAACTTGAGGTGGATCTGACCACCCCAAGAAGGATCTATGCTACTGCGACATAATTAAAATAAAGCATCTAAATTACATACCCGGAACCTTGCCTTGGTACAGGCAAGGTGTACCGCACCATCTTCCGAGCCGCTCCCCGTCCCGCGCCGAACCGATCATCGAACCACTTCGCGTCCCGAGGCAAGCAATCCACTTGTCGTCGAGCCAACCACGTGCTGAAGAAAGTTTCACCCGAGTGTGAACCTTCGCCAAGATTTCGGATCGGATCCGAACCCCTTCGTGGCTTTGCTAGAGCCCTTCAGGAGTAAGACAAAAATTATAGGGAGAAGAGAATATTTAATTTAATCTTAGATCCGAGCGTGCTCCAACATTTTTGGGCCACTCAGATCTAGAGTTTGGGATGAGTTTAGAGGAGGGGATATGCCCCTATTTATATAGGTGGCTGTCCCCTCCCATTTACTCTACTTCCGATATGGTGTAAGGGACCCTGCGGGGCAACACACACACACTAGAGGGGGGGGGGTGAATAGTGTAATAGCAAGCAAAGTGCTTAATTAAAAGTTACTAAAATTAAAGCACAATAAGCATCGAAAATTAAACAGAGTGCTCAACAACAACAATCGCAAACACAGAGATTTTACCCTGGTTCCCCAAAACTTGTGTACATCCAGCCACACCAGTATTCACTATAATCCCACACAGAGAAGTGAATACACAATCCCACAAAGAGAGAGACCTCACCAAGAGGATTTAGGATTTCCACAAAGAGATATCCTCACTCACACACAGAGGATTTGTTCTTTCACACAGAAAGAACCAAACTCCCACAAAAAGAGTAACTAATTCCCACAAAGAGAATTAGGGTTTCGAACACAAAACGAAACGAAACAACACTTACCTATGCCTTGATATGGTCTTACCAATGCGATGAAGAAGGCATGCAAGTGAAACTCAAGTGCTTGAGATGAGGCTTTGATTGCACTTGATGATCTTTCTCTCTTCTAGGAATGAATCCTAACACTTCTCATTTGAGTGTATGAGATGAAGAGAAGAAAGATGTTCTCCAAGAAAGGAATGAGAATTAGATCCCTTGGAGAAATTCCCTAGAGCTTAGATGCTATAACATACGAATGAAGCTCTAATGAGGGAATGGGGGAGGAGTGGCTTAGAGAAGAGATTCAATGATCTTCTATGATTTCCTAACCCTATCAAGAGTTCTAAATGAACTAAGCCAATCCCTATATATAGGAAGCCAAAGGAACCCATAAAACCAGCCAAAAACCCAAAGGGAAGAAATCTGCAACGGCTAGATTTTGGCAGTTTATGGCATGAACAGTCGACTGATGATCATTAGACAGTCGACTGATCAACGGCTAGAAAATATCCCAATGGCTATAATCTGAGCCAGGGCAGTCGTCTGTAGAAGACTACACAGGCGACTGAAAAGCAGACAGTCGACTGTATATCCTTCATCAGGCGACTGCAGCAGGGATGGACAAGAAATAGAGAGCTGCACTCTTTCTCCAGTTCATGCACAGGCGACTGATATCAATAATACAGTCGACTGTCTATTAGCCAGGCGACTGTAAAACCTTCATCAGTCGACTGCTGTAAAAGATGGAGAAAAGACAGAGAGAGATGCATATTTCGCACTTACGCCTTTCAGACGACTGAAGGCCATTTCACCGGCGACTGTAAATAAACAGGCGACTGTAAAAACAGCAGCAGGCGACTGTCTTGCAACATGGGAAAAAACCCAGAAAATGCAAGAAGCGCACAGGCGACTGTCGACCAATTCACAGGCGACTGTAAGTGTACAGGCGACTGTAAATTGAACATCAGTCGACTGAAGCGAAAATCTCAAGATGAGTCAATAGAAAATTTGACTTGAGCTGTGCATCACAGTCGACTGTAGAAGGCTCGACAGGCGACTGGAAATCACCCAGTCGACTGTAAAACCTTCAGCTGGCGACTGCAGGAGAGCCAGAGACTCCAAATGAGTCTTTGGGCAAGATGAACCTATTGGGTTGGATTCTATGATAATCCTAAGGCTCACTAAGATGGTGAAATGCAAATGCATGAGAGTATGACCATCTATCAGGGCATTACAATAGTCCTAGACTCAAAAAGAGAAATGCAAGTAAATGAAATTACATGGATTACAAATTTCATCTCCTAGAGTCTAAGTCTTCAAGCTCACGAGGCCTTGATGCTCTCCATCATCTCCAAGCTTTGGCACTCCTTGATAAGCTTCCCTTCATCAATCTCCAAGCTTTGACAATGCTTCTCTAGATGTCCATCCATCATCATGCTCCAAGCTTTGGCTTCATTAGATGATCTTCATGACTTCATCCAAGCTTGAGCACACCATCACTCTTGGAGGTCTTTAAGATATCCCTTGTACTATCCTCCCAGCCTTATGCTTTGTCTCATCAACATATAATCATTAAGATAAACTGAGACTAAAACATAAGATTGATTAACACACTAACATAATGTATTGATCATCATCAAAATAACATTAGTCTTGAAACCAAGATCTAACAATCTCCCCCCTTTTGATGATGACAATCCATTATGTCAAAATATAATAAACATTGAAATAAACAATGTGTGCTAATAAACTCCCCCAATCAATCTGCAAATGTGCACAAAATATAAACATATAAAGCACATGACATATTGATGGTTATTATGCAAAAACATACCAATTGATATTAATGCATAAACAAGCGCAAGGTATATTTTTACATAACCAATTTCTCTCCCCCATTGGCATATCAAAAAGATGGGTAATAGCCAAAATAGGAAAACCAAGGGCAAGAGAAATAACTATCCCATATGCACAACCATAATATGAATGAAATTCAATGTGCCATAAGAATGGAAAAATAATGCTAGCAAGCAAAAATTCCATACCCCCCATAATCAAACAAAACATGCAAACATGGGAGTAATGGACACACTCACACAAATGTGGGTACAAAAAGTAAACAAACAAGCATGGTACCCAAGCAATGAATAACAATGTGAGTGAGCTAGCAAGTTGGAAACCAAACAAAAGTGGAGTTTGGTTTCCGTATATAGTCATATGAAAATATAACATTACGCACATATGAATCTATATACGAATTCCTATCAGGCCTAGAAACATTCTTAGGAATCCACAAAGAAAGTGATTTGGGATTTTTAAGAAGAGGTTTGGTCAAAGCATGAATAGGAGGTGAGGGTGCACACTTATGAGGGGGAACATAAACATTGGCGTGCCCCGTGTGTGAAACATGATATCTATCATTAGATGCATTCACACAAGCAATTCTACCATGCATAGGAACATGTGAAGCATGCAAAGATTTATCATTAATTCTAGCATGCAAGCAATAATAAGATTTCCTATGAGTAGAAACATCACGCGTAGCATTCAAAGAAGAAGCATTCATATCAACATGTTTTTGAATAGGCTTCTTAATATATGCAAGACCGGAATACAAAAAATGCATGATTTCTCTTTGGCTTAGAAATATTAGTTGATTTTAGGCCAAAAGAGTTGGATGTGACTTTCTCATTAGAATGCTCCCCCATAAAATTTATTTGGGTGCTTCTACGAGAAGAGCTTGGTTTGTTCACCTTCAATGAAGAGGATCCCAAAACCGTGTCCTTACTCAATTTGAAATTTTCAGTTTGAGTAGACAATAGCTCACATTTCTTCAAAAGTGAAGAAATGTTGTCATCCCTCTTGGATAGACATGAGCTAAGCTCACAACATTTTGACTTGAGAGCCAATGTCTCATCTCTCAAAATGTTGTAATCACATTCCGAGTGCATCTTCTCCATTTGGAGTTTGAGAGAAGCATTCTCATCTCTCAAGGCACTCAATTGAGAAAGAAATCCTTCTTTCTCGGCATGCAGACAATGAATTTCCTCTTTATGAGTAGCAAATGCACTCTCCTTTAAAGATCTATGAAATTCATTGACATACACAACTTGAGCTTTAAGAGACTCATTCTCTTTGCTCAACATGCACACACGTGAATCAAGAGCAATCTTTTCTTGATTCAATGCAATAGTTTGTGTATCATCACAAGGTTTGGATGATAATAAAGTGTGCGTGTGTGCATCTCTCTCAAGCTTGTTATTATTCGCTTTGGGAGAGTCCATAAACAACGCATTACAATTTTCAATAAAATCACTACGTTGAACGAGAGAGTTACGAGATACCTCATTACCAACGATGCTCTCATCATCGCACGATTCCTCTCCTCCATACTTTTCATCAAGATAATCCCATATCTCACCGGCCGTCTTGAGCTCCTTTACGTTCTTAGCAATTTTCGGAGAGAAGGCATACTGCAACGTATTCCAAACTTTAGCATCCGAGGTGATAGACATTGACTCCTCGTGATCATCAAGCCATCGTAACATTTTCTTCCTCCATTTTAAGAAGTGTTTGCCTTTGAAGACGGGAGGAATGGAGAGGGGTTGTTGAGATTTAGAAGTCATGCTTGCAAAAGCCACCAAACCAAGGCTCTGATACCAACTGTAAGGGACCCTGCGGGGCTACACACACACTAGAGGGGGGTGTGAATAGTGTAATAGCAAGCAAAGTGCTTAATTAAAAGTTACTAAAATTAAAGCACAATAAGCAGCGAAAATTAAACAGAGTGCTCAACAACAACAATCGCAAACACAGAGATTTTACCCTGGTTCCCCAAAACTTGGGTACATCCAGCCACACCAGTATTCACTATAATCCCATACAGAGAAGTGAATACACAATCCCACAAAGGGATACACTCCCACAAAGAGAGAGACCTCACCAAGAGGATTTAGGATTCCCACAAAGAGATATCCTCACTCTCACACAGAGAGACCTCACACAGAGGATTTGTTCTTTCACACAGAAAGAACCAAACTCCCACAAAGAGAGTAACTCCCACAAAGAGAGTAACTAATTCCCACAAAGAGAATTAGGGTTTCGAACACAAAACGAAACGAAACAACACTTACCTATGCCTTGATATGGTCTTACCAATGCGATGAAGAAGGCATGCAAGTGAAACTCAAGTGCTTGAGATGAGGCTTTGATTGCACTTGATGATCTTTCTCTCTTCTAGGAATGAATCCTAACACTTCTCATTTGAGTGTATGAGATGAAGAGAAGAAAGATGTTCTCCAAGAAAGGAATGAGAATTAGATCCCTTGGAGAAATTCCCTAGAGCTTAGATGCTATAGCATACGAATGAAGCTCTAATGAGGGAATGTGGGAGGAGTGGCTTAGAGAAGAGATTCAATGATCTTCTATGATTTCCTAACCCTATCAAGAGTTCTAAATGAACTAAGCCAATCCCTATATATAGGAAGCCAAAGGAACCCATAAAACCAGCCAAAAACCCAAAGGGAAGAAATCTGCAACGGCTAGATTTTGGCAGTTTATGGCATGAACAGTCGACTGATGATCATTAGACAGTCGACTGATCAACGGTTAGAAAATATCCCAACGGCTATAATCTGAGCCAGGGCAGTCGTCTGTAGAAGACTACACAGGCGACTGAAAAGCAGACAGTCGACTGTATATCCTTCATCAGGCGACTGCAGCAGGGATGGACAAGAAATAGAGAGCTGCACTCTTTCTCCAGTTCATGCACAGGCGACTGATATCAATAATACAGTCGACTGTCTATTAACCAGGCGACTGTAAAACCTTCATCAGTCGACTGCTGTAAAAGATGGAGAAAAGACAGAGAGAGATGCATATTTCGCACTTACGCCTTTCAGACGACTGAAGGCCATTTCACCGGCGACTGTAAATAAACAGGCGACTGTAAAAACAGCAGCAGGCGACTGTCTTGCAACATGGGAAAAAACCCAGAAAATGCAAGAAGCGCACAGGCGACTGTCGACCAATTCACAGGCGACTGTAAGTGTACAGGCGACTGTAAATTGAACATCAGTCGACTGAAGCGAAAATCTCAAGATGAGTCAATAGAAAATTTGACTTGAGCTGTGCATCACAGTCGACTGTAGAAGGCTCGACAGGCGACTGGAAATCACCCAGTCGACTGTAAAACCTTCAGCTGGCGACTGCAGGAGAGCCAGAGACTCCAAATGAGTCTTTGGGCAAGATGAACCTATTGGGTTGGATTCTATGATAATCCTAAGGCTCACTAAGATGGTGAAATGCAAATGCATGAGAGTATGACCATCTATCAGGGCATTACAATAGTCCTAGACTCAAAAAGAGAAATGCAAGTAAATGAAATTACATGGATTACAAATTTCATCTCCTAGAGTCTAAGTCTTCAAGCTCACGAGGCCTTGATGCTCTCCATCATCTCCAAGCTTTGGCACTCCTTGATAAGCTTCCCTTCATCAATCTCCAAGCTTTGACAATGCTTCTCTAGATGTCCATCCATCATCATGCTCCAAGCTTTGGCTTCATTAGATGATCTTCATGACTTCATCCAAGCTTGAGCACACCATCACTCTTGGAGGTCTTTAAGATATCCCTTGTACTATCCTCCCAGCCTTATGCTTTGTCTCATCAACATATAATCATTAAGATAAACTGAGACTAAAACATAAGATTGATTAGCACACTAACATAATGTATTGATCATCATCAAAATAACATTAGTCTTGAAACCAAGATCTAACATATGGGACTATGTTTTTTAGAGTTTAATAATTCAAGTTAGTTTGCCATTCATGAAGGCCAAACTTTCATGAATTTTAACTTCCTCACCGTTGAGCTTCAATCTTGATACAGCCTATCAAATCGAAGAGGGTTAAACGGTTAACGCGTAGGAAAAAATGGCGAGTCAATCTGACGTTGTTTGACTCCTTAAACATCGTCTCAAAGTTAGCCAAAAACCATTCAAAGATGGAATCCAGCCGTCAAAAAAATCTCGGGTTTCAAAAAATCTAACCAGAAAATTCGGGCTTGGTGGACCTCCATTTTCGCTGGGTTCAACCCAACAGTTTGGACTGACTTGTTTTGGCTCTAACTTTTGCATTTGGACTCCGTTTTTGACGCGGTTTGAACCTACGTTTAGAGCGGTACGATCCCATCATCTAGGTAACCTTTTCAACACGTTTATTTTATTAAATACGGTCTTAAACAATTTAAGACACATTTAACTCCTTTTACATCACATGCAAAATAGTCCCCGATCTAAGCTTAAAATATCATTTGCATCAGATACAAATGATCTGATGGCATACATCCCCAACATCTAGGACACATCATCTTGCCTCGTGGAATGGAGGTTGATAAGTCCAAAATTGAAGTTATCGAGAGGTTGCCACTTCCTGTGAATGTGAGACGGATTAGGAGCTTTCTTGGACACGCAGGATTTTATCGTCGCTTCATTAAGGACTTTTCCAAGATTGCATGAGCCCTAACTGAATTACTAGCTAAAGACACCCCTTTTATGTTCTCTAACGATTGTCATTTTGCCTTTAACTGGTTAAAGAAGGACCTCACCACTGTGCCAATCATCTAACTCCCGAACTGGAGCTTACCTTTTGAATTAACGTGTGACGCATGTGATGTCGCCATTGGAGCAGTTCTGTGGCAGAGAAAGGACAATAAACTCCACGTTGTTTACTACACTAGCAAAACCTTGGATGAAGCCCAACGGAATTATACTACTACAGAAAAAGAACTGCTTGTCGTCATCTTCGCCATCGAAAAGTTCATGTCATACATCGTTGGGTCCACGGCATTATCCACATAGATCACGCAGCCCTCAGATATCTGTTAAACAAAAAGGATGCCAAACCCTGGCTAGTCAGATGGATCCTTCTACTTCAGAAATTTGATTTGGAGATCATAGACAAGAAAGGTGCCGAGAATGTAGTCACTGACCGCCTCTCGCGCCTTACGTTTGACAAACCAAATCCTCCCCTTTCGATATAAGACTCCTTCCCAAATGACCATCTCTTCGTCGTTGCCATTGCAGAAACTCCTTGGTTTGCCGATATCGTCAATTACCTTGCTTGTGGGATCATGCCATACGACATAACCTAACAATAGCGCAAAAGGTTCATGTACTACATCCGGAGCTATTTTTAGGACGATCCACTCCTCTACAGGACTTGCAACGATGGAATCATCAGGAGATGTTTCTCGGAGAGTAAGAAGACATCCGTAATTCACACTGTCATAGCTTGCAATGCAGACGACACGCTAGCATGATGAAGACTACGACGAAAATCCTCCAATGCGGCTTCTACTGGCACACACTATTCAAGGAAGTGAACAGCTTTATCAAGGACTGCGATATATGCCAAAGAGTGGGGAACATCTCAAGAAGGAATGAGATGCCGCAGAATAGTATCATGAAGATTGAGATATTTGACGTTTGGGGGATAGACTTCATGGGGCCATTCCCATCCAGCCTTGATAACCAATATATATTGGTCGCGATAGATTACGTCTCCAAATGGGTTGAGGCCATAGCCTCACCGACCCGTGTAGTTTCCAAGTTCTTCAATAAGAATATTTCCCCAGATTCAGAGTTCCAAGAGTTGTGATCAGCGATGGAGGAAAACATTTTATCGAGAACAAGTTCGAAGGCTTAATGAGGAAATATGGGATACACCATCATGTCGGACTCGCCTACCACCCCCAAACAAGCGGCCAAGTGGAGGTCTCCAACAGGGAGATAAAGAACATCTTGGAAAAGACCGTTGAAAGTTCAAGAAAGGATTGGGTGATGAAATTAGATGACGCCCTTTGGGCTTATCGGACGACCTACAAAACCCATATCGAAACATCCCCATATCACCTGATATATGGAAAGGCATGTCATCTCCTGGTGGAACTAGAGCACAAGGCTTATTAGGCAATCAAGCATTTGAACTTTGATAGCAAAAACGCGCAGGAGCGACGCCTTATACAGTTGAACGAATTGGATGAGTTTAGGCTCGATGCTTACGAGAATTCCTAAATCTACAAAGAAAAGGTGAAGAAGTGGCACGATAAGCGCATCATAAAAAGGGAGTTCAAGGAAGGCGATATGGTCCTCCTCTTCAATTCAAGGTTAAAGCTATTCCTAGTAAAGCTACGATCGAGATGGTCTGGACCGTTCAAGGTCGTTCGAGTCTTTTCCTACGGCCCCGTCGAAATTATCGGAAAGGGTGATTCATTTAAAGTAAACGAGCATAGACTTAAGCATTACTTCACAGGTGACCCTGTTGATGAAAAGGAGACCATGATGCTACACCCCCAGGAAGAACCCCTGAACGACCACATCCGGGACCTCTCCACCTTAAAACCCCCATGATGACATCAAGATAGTGAGTCGAACGCATGACTTAAACCGAGCACTTCTTCGGAGGCAACCAAAGTATTTCAATTTAGATTTTTCACCCAAATTTTTTCATCTTCATTTTAGACTAGGTTAGTCTAGATTTTTGTTCTTCGATAAACCTACAAACCCAAGAATTTAACCAAGTGTTCAATTGCATGAACAAGAAGAAGAAGTATAGAGGAGAAGAACCCACACGGCCATGTCATCCAGACTCACACGGCCACATGGAAGGAAAAAGGAGGAACAATCGACGTGCCCACGTCATCCAGATGCAAACGAACGCGTCAATATGGGTAACCTTTAACCCAAACATTTTCCATTTTACACAGCCGTGTAGTTAAGTCGACGTGGCCGCGTAACTTACTGTAAGGTCGAGCCAAAATCAATCTCTCAGAAGGTTTTCGTGACCGCATCGTTTAATTCGACGTGACCGCGAAAATCCTCACTTCTAACCAAATCCACCCGGCCGTTTTAATCATTTTCAAATGGGCCGTGAAAGTTGCTGAAAATTTGAGCTAAAATCCCAATTTCTCAGAGGATTTTTGCTACCGCGTCACTTTATATGATGCGACCGTGTTGATTTCCCATTTTGGACGAATCGATGCAGCCGTGTTAATTTAAACGACACAACTGCAAATCTCTCTGTATCCCAAGGCACAAAATTTTCAAAACACAATACAACTTTTGCGGCCGCGTCGTTCAGGCCACGCGACCACGTCAACCACCATTTGCAAAACGTTTTCACGCGGCCGTTTCGATTTTTCACGTGGCCCGCGTAAACTGCCTATATAAGGCTCCCAAAACCCCAAACGGCCCGATCAAGCTCATTTTTTCGAACGGTTCAACTTCCCACTATCTCCTCTGACTCGCTCTCTTTCAAATCTCTTCCAAAACCCTCTCCAACTTTTCCAATCAACTTCCAAAGCCTCTCTCTCCACCAGCTCCCCTCTCCATCACACATCTCACCCCCTTCAGACTGTTCAGACCCCAGCTTCCACTTCTGTTTCCACCCCTCTTGTAGATATACCCTCCACCTCATTACACGTATCCATCCCGCCCCATCCATCTCTGGTGCCCGAGGACAACTCCGCCGTCACACCACGCATCACCACACGACCACCCTCCCCACACCACAATCATGTGCTTGAGCACATTCCTACCCCCCACCATCACCCTACCTCGACCTCGTGATTCCACACACTTCTCCACCATCCATCATGGGGTCCGTTCCCATTCCATCCCCCTCACCTCCTCCCACTTCCCCACCACGTGGCGGCATCCTTCTCTCCTCGTCCTCCAACGATGATTGGACCACCACATCTCCACCTCCACCAATAAAATCTAAGCTTGTCTACAACATTCCATCCCACCACACGTTGACACGACAGCTGAGCATTCAGCTGATTCCATCTTCCCATCTGCTCCACCCACCACACCCACCCAGCCACCACCTGACGGTTTCTCAGCCTGATTGGAGCACCACACATTTTTGGCACCCTTATCATCATTTAGCCCATGCATCGCACACTTGCATTATTATTCGGGCGTGGTTTTATATAGCTTGAGGGATATGCACTGGGTCTCCTTCCCCTAATTTTATTTGTCCTCACGTCATTTTCTGTGTTTTATTCGCGTTGAGGAAAACACTTGGTTTAGCTTGAGGGAGGAGCTCTTTCGTGCTAATTTTCTCTTTTTCCCTCTTATTTTCCTATTTTTATCGTTATTTTCGTTTTCATTTCACTTTTTCTTTTTTATTTTTCCATCTTTCTTTCTTTTCCATGTGCATCATATTTAATCTCAATATATGCATTCAAAAAGACAAATAAAAAAAAATCAAAAACTCCAAAAATATTCGCATTCGCATGATGCATCCTGCACCTTCATGCATACATTTGTATATACTCACATTCGCCTCGAGAATTTTTCGAAAAGGAGTTTTTATATGCACGCAATCCTGATTTGAAATTCGTTTTCTGAACTTTAGTGCTCGATTTCCATGATGTCAATTTTAATATGTGAATAGTTCGTAACCTTAGCTCAAATCCCTTGTAATACCCTAGCTTTGGCTGTCCTTGCAACCCCTAAGATAGAAGTACTTGAAACCAACCTAGATTAACACCTAGGAAACCATTCTATGCATGAACCCTAGGGACGATAGTTGTGTATAATGATTTATAGTCCCTCGAGACTTGAATAACCACACTTCACCTAGTACTGAGGATTGAATCTGCCTAGTTTACCCCATACTTCTCAAAAGAAAAAACCAAAAAGAAAAAAATTTGTGAATTGAAAAAAATAATATGCACCGTTCTCCCAGCGAAGTTGAGTAACCGGATCCACACGATAGTAACCGTCGGGGCCTCGCATAAAAAAGCCTAGCTTGGGGGAGTGCGTATGAATAAGGATTTCATTTGGGTTGGGTTAGTATGTCCGAGGGGTCCTTCTTGACCAGGTACTCTGAGGTCATCTGAACTCGGAGTCACCAATCCAACGATCCTTACACAACCCAACTGCAAATCCCAAAAAAAGAAAAAAAAAGAAAATAAATAAAATAATAATAATATATGTATATAGAATTTCTTTTTGTATATACGCATGTATATATGAAATCATGGATAAACTTGGCAATTTCTTGAATCTAGGAACCGTGTCGTGTCGTGAGCGTCACTTCGTCGATCGACCATTATCCCATTATATCATAATTATCCCCTCTTTGACCATTGTATAGCTTAGGTTCCTACACGTGCAATCTAAGGTCGGGTAAGCGGAAATGTCTTAGAATGTGAGTATAGCCATCGTCTAGTGTATTGCTTGGCGATTTGAGTAGGGATGACGTCCTATGAACATATTCTCGTCGATGGAAAGATTTCCAAGCATTTTGGTTTCTCGAGTCCGAGTTTTCATTTCACTCCCGTATATATTCTAGATTTTTGAAAATTCTCGAAGCTTCGTCGCATCATTTGCATGTTGACTGCATTCCTCATCTCTAAGCTCTCTCTTGTCTTCCTTGAGGACAAGGAAGAGTTTAGCTTGGGGGATTTTGATGAGTATTTATTGTATATAGTTTTCCACTCTTTTTCATGCATGTTTTACATCGTTTCACTCTCCATTTCTCCCCGTTTTCCCCGTTTTCGTCTCTTCTTTTGCTTTTGTGGTCCCTCGTGTGCTTTGCAGGAAATATATGTCGATTAGGGATCATACACCAAGATCTTAGCGTAAAGAGGTGAACGGAGTGAAGCTGGGGAGTCAATTGGTGTAAGAGAGAAGATTTTGTGAACAACTGCCATCCATGCGGCCGCGTCACCATATCTCATGTGGCCGCGTCAAATTGTCCAAGAAGCAACATCTAGGCGGCCACGTCAATTACCACCAAACAGCCGCGTCAGAAAACGTATAGAGTGGAGAAAAAGATTGAAGATCAGAGACTTTCGCGGCCCGCGCGGACGAAGATGACACGACCGCAAATTTAAGATGATGTAAGCACAAGGACGTGGCCGCGGTAAAAGGCGACGTGGCTGTGTAACCGTTTTCGATGCGGTCGCGTCTCTATCGACGCGACCGTGTTGCTGAACCCCAAATCTCTTATTCATGCTAGGGAACGACTGTTGGATCTGGATCTAAGCCTTGAGGGGGAGGGGGTGAATAGGCTAATAAAAATTCTTGTGCAACCCACGAGCAAACACATGCAAGTATAGCATATGCAGAGTAAATAATAAGCAATCACAGAGTGCACAGCAGATTTACCATGCTTCGATCGTCCCCACGACATACGTCCAGCCCCGAAAGCAAATACTAGATTAATATGTTACCAGGTACAACTACAATAAGCTAGAGCTCCAACTCAACTCTCACCTAGTTCGTACGCACTCCCCAAAGTGCTCAACACTATTGACCTAGTAAGATGCTCTCTCTTAATGAGCCCCAACTCGTTAAGAACCACTTGTCTAGCCCCAACTAGACAAGACCCCAAAAACAAGTATGGTAAAATTTCCCCTACAGAGATCTATACACCAATACACAAAGATAAATAAATATGAGTTTAGAATAGCTTAGTGATGGTGTAGTCATCGTTGTTAATCAGTTCAGGCCATATCTGAATCTGACAAGTAGTCGTCGTCTCGAACTCTAAAGCAACTCAAGTTGCGGCTTTGGACCCTCTCCTTTGATGTTACGGCCTTGTCACTCTACTTGGCTTAGTGGTGCAGTAGTGCATGGGTCAACAGCAGTAGTGCGTGGGTCGGCGGCAGCAGTAGCGCGTGGGTCGGCAACAGTGGATGAACGGCAGCAGTGAGTGGATGAACGATAGCATTGCGTGGGCTGCAAGCAGCAGTGCATGGGCTGCTCCTTGTTGGCTTGCGCAATGTGATGAGGAACCCTTGGATGATAACTTACGGCCTTGACCAAGAACCGCCAAGGAGATGTTACGGCCTTGATGGTGTGAATATGGAAGCAAGTTGCAGCCTTGATGGTGTGTCTCCCCTTCAATGTTGCAACCTTGGATGGATGGAGAGCTCTTTGAGTTGCGCAAGGAAGAGTTGAAGTCTTTGCACAATGAAGAAACGTGGGGCTTGAAGTCTTGCGGCCTAGGAGGAATTTTCTAATGCCTTGCACAATAAAGAGGATACCCTTTTATGGTTGCGGCAATAGGACTGGAGCTAGGAGCTTTGCGCAAGGGGGATGATAATAGGCAATGGAGTTTGGCCTTGGATGCTTTGGCAATGGAGTTTGGCCTTGGATGCTTTGGCAATGGAGTTTGGCCTTGGATGCTTTGGCAATGAGAAGATGGAGGCTCTGTTACTTTTGCTTGCAGCAAAGGATGGGCAATGGAGCTTTGCACAATGGGAGAAAAGGCTTGCAAGTTGCACACCTAAGGGAAACATGTTTTTGATGGCCGAAATTTTCTTGCTCTCCTCTCTTGGTTTTGGCTGCAATATTTGTGTATGCCTCTCTCTCAAAATATCTCTCTTTGAATATGGGCTTTATGGGGAGGATTGGATCAATTAGAATCAAATAGAATCAAATTGAATCCCATAATTGATTGAGATTGGAAGGAATCCTAACTTGAATAGGATTTGAATGAATCATCATGGATATGGAGTTTGAATATGGATGGCTATATGACTTGAATTTGAATAGCTATATGATTAGAATTGGATCTCATTTAATCATCATTGATTTGCATAAGATTCTACATATCTCTCCATCTTTGACCAAGTCTTCAATTTGTATGGCTTTAGGATGTGATTCATGCACCAATTGATTTGAATCAATTCAAATATGGATTTGAATTGAGTTCCTCCTTATCTCCCCATCTTTGACTTAGTCCAATAATTGTAGCCATTATCTCCATTTTTGAACAAGTCCAGTTTGCTAATGCATGGCAAATTCTCCATCACTTTGACTTAGTCTTCCTTTGAATATTTGCAAGAGTGCACTCCTGAAAAACACTTAGCACACACATCAAATCGTTCACACATATTTGTTATCATCAAACATGAAGTCATTAATCGTTGTATCCAACTACACGTTGTATCCAACAATCTCCCCCTTTTGATAATGACAAACTAATATTAGATTTGCAACAACGATTCAAATAATATCATCGTGACATGTGTGTTTGTGAAGTCTGATATGGAGGAAGTATGCAACAATATACCAATGATGTTCAAGCAGACAAGCATGCAACAATAATGTTTCAAACATACGAGCATGCTCCCCCTTATATTCATGCTCCCTCTTAAATATATATTCACATATTTATTAAGTACATGCACTCATTCATTATTCATTAATGCTCCCCCTTAAACCAATATTCATATTTTCAAACGCATTAATGCACACCAAATCTTCAATACTTTCTCCCCCTTTTGTTATCATCAAAAGTGTATAATGAAGTCAAATTTCATACCACATGCAAACTAAAGAGTATTATATATTACAACAAACACTTGCATGTAGACATCAGTAGAATAAGCATTTCAAATTCAATAAAAATTATAACAACGACTTCTACACCATCGTGTAAGTATGATGATTAAACATTGAAGCACATGAGGAGAACTTTTAAGAAATTAAACCAAAACCAATCCACATTTTCCATTAAACATGAAATCGCCTAGGATTGATTTTTCCCATCTCATTAAAAATTAGTTCAAGGTACCACACCCAAAAACATAGCCTATAAAGACTCTTAGATGTGGGGGTGGCATTGCTTGACGAGTATAACACCAACGCTAAAGATTACCCGTAAAGCATATGTTGGATACTTGTGGGTAGTGTCATTGCCAAGGATTGTATCCATTTTTCATACAGAGCTATTTTCATTCCATTTCATTTTTTTGTTTCATATTCAATTCTTTGGTGTCAATTTTTATCCATGGCAAAAGACATCATATCCCTTAGATTTTCAGTTATTTTTCATCCTACATTCACTTTCCTATATTTCACAAAAGATGTCTCCAAATGTACAACAAAATTTAATGCTCGTGGAAGTGAAAGTGTATGTGTAGAAATCATATTATTCAAATCATTGAACATGTCATGCCTATTTAGAAAATCAAGCATGCGCATGCAGCCATAACTATAATACATCAATTTCTACATGGATATGATTATCATTCATTAATATCACTTAAATGATTCAAAAGAAAGATATACATTAAGCACCATTTTTTTCTTTTTGTATTTACCATTTTTTTATTTTTCTTTATGAAGAACTAAGCTAGCAAGCAAAAAAACTAGCACACAAATAAAAACAAATCAAGCACACAAACAAAAATGCAATGAAGGTATGCATTAAGGTGCAAAGTAGAAGCCATACCTTCGCGTTGTCATTTGGCTAAGGAACTAAAACATGCGACGTCCAATTCATAGTTCCTCGTAACCTCCATCTTACCTACACGGAAGATGTTATGTGTGACCTTGGAATCCAACAAGGTCCACTCACGTTAGTCATCAAATTTTTAGGAACATATATTTGCTTGAATTTAATGTTATTGTTCCTTTATTTGCAATAATAAGAGGTATGACCAACACAACCACATGAAAAGTACTTTGCATGATTATTTCCAACTTTTGTTGTTTCAATGTGAACTTTTCTATATTTTGTCTTTTCAACAATTTTAAAATCATATCCAAGTCCACGTCTATTATTGCCATAAAGTTGGGTTCTAAGAATAATATCCAACCATTGTTTTTCCAATAGAGAATTTTTATGAACAATTCTAGATTAGTGACTTTGTATTTCAATAACACATTTTCATTCATAAGAAAAGTGCATTTATTAATGAAAGCCTTCTTGTTTTCCTCTTCATTATTTTTCATGTTTTTGGCTTTCTTTTCAAAATCAATTATCTTTTCTTTAAGCTCGTTATTTAGCATGCACATCTTTTCAATAAGCATTTTATTTTCATTTTCAAGCTTAGTAATTTTTTCTTTATACATGCTAATATCATTTAACAAAGTAGGACAAGAAAGAAAATCAATGCTTTCATGCGAGTTAGCTTTCTCCTTTTTCAGCAAATTAATGGTAGAATTACATGCAACAAGTTTTTCTTTAATATTATCGATTTCTTTAGACATGTCATAATTTTCTTATTGCAATTCAAAGATACCATCCCTATAGTCATCTACGGTAGATTCTAGCTCATCTATTGTATCTTGCATTCCTTTACAAATATTCAAAAGTTCAGCTTTATGGCAAGATTTTACCTCATCATGCATTCCTATCAAGTAGAGGGAGGATCGGGCTTCATTCGCCTCAATCTCATCTCCTCTATCCATGTCCCACATTAGCGTCAAAGCTTTTCCTTTCTTCTCCGTGACATGATTCGTTTCTTGTGGGCAATTCCTCATGAAGTGTCCCTTCATCCTGCATTTAAAACATTCCTGTAGTAGTTTTCTGTTCAAAGGAACTTCTATCAGTATTAAAATTATTAGAACGATTAAACCTTTTCGCCATCTCAGCTCTTCATTGGTCAATCTTGATATATCTTCTGAAGTTTCAGACCATTAATGTTGTTCCTCATCAAGATCGTCGTCGTCGTTTGCTTGAAGAGCTAATGGTTTGGGGGCATTGGCCTCTGGTTTCTCTCTAGCTTCGATGCTCTGCAGCTCAAGCTCGTGTGACATTAAGTTTCCTATCAAGTCCTCCACTCTCATCTTTGATAGATCTTTAGCTTCTTGAATGGCTGTGACTTTAAGATAGAATGAGCTTGGTAGCCTCAAGATTTTCCTCACCTGCTCAAGACGAGAGTATGGCTTACCAAGGGATCTAGACCTGTATACGATGTCAGTGAACCTCACAAACATCTCTTTGATGGATTCTGATGGAAGCATGCGGAAGCTCTCATATTCTGTACCCAGCAAGGCAAGTCTTGACTTCTTCACCAGTGACGTTCCCTCATGCGTCACCTCCAGTGTGTGCCATATTTCCTGTGTAGTTACACATTGTGAGATATGATTAAATTGAGTTTTATCCAAAGAGAAAATAAGTGCATTCATAGCTCTACCATTCAATGAATAAATTTTCTTATCAGCAGCATCCCACTTATCTTTAGGCTTTATAATTTCAGTGTCTTCAATTTTAATATTAGGGGGTTCATATCGGTTTTCAACAATATCCCATACATCATAATCAACAGACACTAAATAAATTTTCATTCTTCCTTTCCAATATGCAAAGTCTATTCCATTAAACTTAGAGGGTCGGGCTATAGACTGACCTTCAGCAAAAGCAGAATCAGATATATTCATGGTCATCTAGACTAGATCCTCTAACATGCTCTGATACCTCTTGTTGGATCTGGATCTAAGCCTAGGGGGTGTGTGAATAGGCTAATAAAAATTCTCGTGCAACCCACGAGCAAACACATGAAGTTATAGCAGATGCAGAGTAAAGAATAAGCATTCACAGAGTGCACAACAGATTTACCCTGGTTCGGTCGTCCCCACGACCTACGTCTAGCCCCGATAGCAAATACTAGATTAATGTGTTACCAGGTACAACTACAATGAGCTAGATTCCTAACTCAACTCTCACCTAGTTTGTACGCACTCCCCAAAGTGCTCAACACTATCAACCTAGTAAGATGCTCTCTCTCTTGACGAGCCCCAACTTGTCAAGACCCTCTTGTCTAGCCCCAACTAGACAAGACCCCCAAAAACAAGTATGGTAAAGTTGTAAGGACCCTGGCTATGAAGAAAACACTTGAAGGGGGGTTGAATAGTATTTATAAAATTTAAACGATAGGTATACCAACTTAAATTCCTAACCAACAATAAATACGGAATTATAAATTAACCCAAATTGAAACAATGCTAACACAAAGTATGTTTCAAGGATTCGGATTACCCAAGTCAACTCCCGACTTGTTCCCGGTAATCTTATGTCCCTTCCACCCGGATACCTTCAGATACTCCAGTTAGAACCCTAACTTGAGGTTTCCTTTAAACCCACTTGTAGCAACCCTACAAGTGAAATCGACACACAATCGATGTCATTAACTCCCATAACTTGGGATCAAGCAAACCCCTCTCACAAACCGAGAGTTAAACTAATATCGAAAGATATGAAATAATAAAATAACAACACTTACAATCACATATGCCTTGAAGTAGAACTTGAAGGAGCAAGTGTGTTGTGTGTTGATGTCTTTTTTCAAGAAGAGAGAAAATCCATTTCTCTTGTCACCACCAATTGCCTAGAGGATATCACTTTGATTCTAGGTTGGAAAGCAAGAGAGAATGAGATTGGAATTTTAGGGCTTTTGAATTTGAGAGCTTTGATAAACTTGAAGTTGAAAGCCAGGGGTTTTCAAGAGATGATCAAGAAGATGAATAACCCTTCAATGGAATAGTAGAATCTCTCTTTATAGGTTTACCAAAACCGTCAAACAAAATCCTAAAAAACCCTTTTGAAATCCATGGAGAAAAGCCAACAAATAGAATTTACACTGGTGAAGAAATCACAGTCGACTGATGCACTGTATCAGAGAGTATGTGAGAATTCAAATGGTAACTTACCACGTAGGACAGTCGACTGATGAAAGACTGACAGGTGCCTGAAAACCTAACATGCACTTGAAAACCCTTCTGAAGGCGACTGGCTGCAACATGAGTACGTTGAGAAAACTCAGAAAGTTTTGGGAAGACAGGACATGCGATTGATGTGGAACTCACAGGCGCATGTGCCATGGGCAGGTGACTGTGAAACAAACATCATTCGTCTATCACTAATAAGAAAAACTTTCCAGAGAGTAGAGTTGCAGAGAAAGAATCGACAGACGACTGTTGAAGCATTCACAGTCGACTGTGCCTCGGACACGCGACTGTCAATCCAACATCAGTCGTCTGACAATATGGAGAAGAAAATGATCTTTGGGCAGGAGAGAGACAGACGACTGACTAACAAATCACAGGTGCCTGTAGCTTGGACATGCGCCTATCTTTTGTACAACAGTCGCATGTTTAGAGTTAAAGCTAAAAGCCCAAAAACCAATTGATAAAGTATGTGCATAACAGGCGACTGTAGAATAAATCACAAGCGACTGTTTGGAAACATGCGCCTGTAAAACGTTTAGCAGTCGCCTGCTGAAATCCCAAAATGCACATGCATGAGAAATGTGAATTGGAGGCTTAGGAAACGTGATCTAATGATTTCCTAGAACAATAATAAAGATGTGTGTGCTCCAATATAGTTCTACTTCTAAGCTACATACTATAAGAGAATAAAAAGATTACATTATGTAGTAGCATCTCTTCTATCCAAAGAATGATTTTGAAGTCTTCTAGGAGCTTCAATCACCATCTTTGATCATCCAATCCACCTTTCATGCTTTGACTTATCCTTGACATCCATTACTAATTGATCTTCATGATATGCTTAGGTAATGAATTAACTACAAATAGGGGATTAGTCACAAGTATTTATGTTTGCTCAGCATTAACACCAAGTAGGGAGAAGTCCAATACTCAACATTCTACCCCTTTTTGATGATGACAAACAAACATAAAAAAGATAAATAATTGTGCTTAATGAATACTTACTCCCCTACATAGATGCCAATAAAGTTAGTCAATATTTATAAGGGCATCTATATATCAATTGAAGCGAGCATGTAAGATATGCATGAATGAAATGATTTTAATTCTTGAAATCTAGGATTTTATAATCCAAGTTCATTATATCTTACTCCCCCTGAATCTAAGGCAACTTCAATCTTAGATTCAAGTTTAGAACTTACTTAGCACATAATTAGGATATGTTTATTTCTCTCCCCCCATGGCATTATCCAAAAAGTGGGAGTAGAAAACAACAACAATAGTGCTAAATAAGTACTAAAACAATCATGAGAGTCTAAAGATGGGATATATATTTAATGTGAGGCCAAAATATAATCGAGAAAATCACGAAGGTGCATCGCATTGATATATACCAAAAACTCATCAACACAAGAAATCTTAGTTGACTAAAGGAACTAGAATCCAATATTGACATTTCAAAAATGAGAAAAACATCTCACATCATATCATGCATATAATTAAGCATACAAAGAGAGACAATTTCACAATGTACACATAATCAAAAAAAATGGGGCACAATGTGAAACAACATATGATAAAGTGAAAGCATCATCACATATATAGAATCAAAAGATACAAGGAGTACAAAAGACAATATCAACTCCATGTACATACAAAAAATATGATCATCATACATACACCATCATCCATCAGTACAATCAAAAAATCAAAATACAGATAGACACTCAAACTCTCAACCCTAACAAAATAAATCTAGGCATAAGGGTGAGAAGTCTCCGCGAAGCGTCAATCCAAATCAGCAGCAGAGGAGTGTACAGGAGTAGCCAACTCAACTCAAAACTCCTGGGCATCTAGATCATCAGGAATATCTTCGGGAAGAGGAGCAGCAACAACAGCAGTGGAGACATCCTGAGGAGCCGGAGAAGCAACCGGCTTAGAAGCAGTGTCAACAGAAGGCTCATGAAGCTCAATAATGACGAATGAGGAGGCTGAGAAGGCTGAGGAGATGGTACAAAAGACCTGAGATGAGCAGGGAATGGAATGCCCTGATGCTGGAACATCAGATGGAACAACTCATAAAGACCAGAAACCTTCTTGTCCAACAGATCACGAGAGGGTGTAGCAAATAATGAAGGCTGATCAGTGGGTGGAGCGGTGGATGAAGACGAAGCTGAAGAAGACTGCCTCTTCTTTAATGCAGTCTGCAGAACTGAAGAAGACTTTGATTTAGCAGAAGCATCAAGAAGAGGACCAAGAGGCATGTGCTCATATGGAGACAGATCGATCTCGAAATGACGAAAGACTAGAGTGAGGAGTCCTCCATATGGAATGTGAGAGGAGGCAGTAGTGAACTCGACCTTGTCCATCTGATCAAGGAGGACTCCGACCCAGTTCACAGACATGCCAGAGAAGATGGCGTACATGTAATGGAGGATCTCCTGAGAAGGCTGATCAAAGGAGCCATATTTCGACAAGATGTTGGACGTCACTACTAGGTGAACAACCCAATCTCGAGCAGAAAACATGGAAGCCCTACCGCCAGATGAGAGATATGAAGGGATCACAGAGAATATGTCCTGAAGGACAGTTTGATCAAGATCTGCAACGTCTGAGAGTGAAATATCAGCAGGCAAGGAGCCAGATTAAGGAATCCTAAGAATGGTTCCTAAGAGAATATGGTCAAGCCTGATACGAGTCCCCTGAACAATGGTGTCAATGACACTCGTGTCAGCATATTACCGCGAATGCGGTTGGCATAGAATAGCTAGAAAAGGAATGGATAGGCACGAGGGGATTCGACATGAGAGAATCGAAACAAATCGACCAAATGGGTCGACGTGAGGATCTCAGATAGTCTCTCAGCGGTGAAGGCCTGATAAACAATGAATCACTCACGAAGGAGCTTGATCCCAAGCATAGCATGAAATTTTACCAAAAAAGAATCGTCTCGGCAAATGGGGACAAGAGGATCCGTAGGAGGTGGCCGGGGTGGATTTTGGCCTTGGGTAGTAGCGGGAATAGTCTCGTGGTGGGGGTTAGCAGCCACACGAGTGAAATCAGCCTCAGCGATAAGCTCATTGATGCGAACATCGATGGGTATACGCTGACGCTTCTGAAGAGGCTCAACGAAGTCTTCTTCTTCGGTGGAAGAAGAAGAGAGTCTGAAGTATCTGAAACATCAGAGAGAGGTTGCGGAAACTTGGTGCATGATTTATAGGGGGTTTTCTTGGGTTCGACAACACTGGGTTTAGGGTTCTTAGGCTTCCTAGGAATAACGGCTTTCCCTTTGGCCTTGGGAGGAGCCATCACACGAATCAATAGAAACACGATAAAACTAGAGCATGATCAAACGAAAAAGAGAAATATATACTAAATCCACGACGAACGATGGAAGAGGAGAGACCCAAACTCTCAATCGAGTGATTGGGGAGAGAGATCGACGTGTAGAATCTTCGAATCGACGAGGAAGACAAAGAGACGGTTGAAGTTCGAAGGTGGAAGACGAGAGTTCGACTGCCTCGTGAATATAAGACGGGGCAAATGAATCTGGGCCATTGGATCGTCAGATCAACTGCTCAAATCAAGTTAACGAATCGCCGCTGAAGTGGACAGTCGATGATGTACAATCGTCAGTCGACGGGTCGAAAATATAGAGATCTGACTTCGATAAATAGACAGGCGCCTGTTGAGTAACTCACAGTTGTCTGGCAAGCTAAAAGTTGACTGTAAATTACGCAACAGTCGTCTGACAGAGGGTCAAAAAATATGATGAATAAACAAAGACATCTCAAGATTAGGATATGCACTTGATGAACAACTTGTAGTCGCCTGTCGGAGAGACAGTCAACTGGAAAAAGTTCACTATTCGCCGATGTGAAAAATTCAGACAGCAGATAAGAAAAATTAGAGTTGGGCAAGCGACTGTCGAAGGAATGACAGTCGTCTGTCCTGATCCAAAAATGTACAGAGAGGCTGAAATCCAGAGGATTAAGACAACTCAACCTAAGACCTATACTCTAACAACACTCTAATCATGAAATCAATATCAAAATATTATAGATTATCATACAAATCACGTATATTAATCCAAACACTCGAAATCATCAAAAATCTCTGATACCAATTGTAAGGACCCTGGCTATGAGGAAAACACTAGAAGGGGTGGTTGAACAGTGTTTATAAAATTTAAACGATAGTTATACCAATTTAAATTCCTAACCAACAATAAATGCGGAATTATAAATAAACCCAAATTGAAACAATGCTAACATAAAGTATGTTTCAAGGGGTAGGATTACCCAAGTCAACTCCCGACTTGTTCCCAGTAATCCTACGTCCCTTCCACCCGGATACCTCCGGATACTCAAGTTAGAACCTGACTTGAGGTTTACTTTAAACCCACTTGTAGCAACCGTACAAGTGAAATCGAAACATAATCGATGTCTTTGACTCCCCCAACTTAGGATCAAGCAAACCCCTCTCACAAACCAAGAGTTAAACTAATATCGAAAGTTACGAAATAATAAAATAACAACACTTACAATCACCAATGCCTTGAAATAGAACTTGAAGGAGCAAGTGTGTTGTGTGTTGAAGTCTTTTCCTAGAAGAGAGAAAATCCATTTCTCTTGTTACCACCAATTGCCTAGAGGATATCACTTTGATTCTAGGTTGGAGAGCAAGAGAGAATGAGATTGGAATTTTAGGGCTTTTGAATTTGAGAGCTTTGAAAAACTTGAAGTTGAAAGCCAGAGGTTTTCAAGAGATGATCAAGAAGATGAGTAACCCTTCAATGGAACAGTATAAGCTCTCTTTATAGGTTCCCCAAAACCCTCAAACAGAATCCTTAAAAACCTTTTTGAAATCCGAGGAGAAAAAGCCAACGGATAGAATTTACACACTCGACGGTCGACTGGTGAAGAAATCACAACCGACTGATACACTGTGTCAGGGGGTAGGTGAGAATTCAAACGATAACTTACCACGTAGGACAATCGACTAATGACTGACTGACAGGCGCCTGTAAACCTAATAGGCGACCGAAAACCCTTCTACAGGCGACTGGCCGCAACATGAGTAAGTTGAGAAAACTCAGAAATATTTGGAAAGATAGGACATGCCACCGATGTGGAACTCACAATCGCCTGTGCCATGGGCAGGCGACTGTGAAATGAACATCAGTCGTCTGTCACTAATAAGTGAAACTTTCTAGAGAGCAGAGTTGCAAAGAAAGAATCGACAGACGACTGTTGAAGCATTCACAGTCGACTATGCCTTAGACAGGCGACTGTCAATCCAACATCAGTCGTCTGGCCGTATGAAGAAGAAAATGATCTTTGGGTAGGAGAGAGACATGTGACTGACTAACAAATCACAGGCGCATGTAGCTTGGACAGGCGCATGTCTTTTGTACAACAGTCTCCTGGTTAAAGTTAAAGCTAAAAGTCCAAAAACCAATTGATAAAATATGTGCTTAATATGTGACTGTAAAACAAATCACAGGCGATTGTTTGGAGACAGGTGCCTGTAAAATGTTCAGCAGTCGCCTGTAAAATGTTCAGCAGTCGCCTGTTGAAATCCCAAAATGCACATGCTTGAGAAATGTGAATTTGAAGCTTTGTGATCTAATGATTTCCTAGGACAGAAATAAAGATGTGTGTGTGCTCCAACATAGTTCTACTTCTAAGCTACATACTATAAGAGAATAAAAATATTACATTCTGTAGTAGCCTCTCTTCTATCCAAAGAATGAACTTGAAGTCTTCTTCAAGCTTCAGTCACCATCTGTGATCATCTAATCCACTTTTCATGCTTTGACTGATCCTTGAGTGACATCCATTGCTAATTGATCTTCATAAAATGCTTAGACAATGGATTAACTGCAAATAAGAGATTATTCACAAGTATTTATGTTTGCTCATCATCAACACTAAGTAGGGAGAAGTCCAATACTCAACAAAAGTTTCCCCTACAGAGATCTGTACACCAATACACAAAGATAAATAAATATGAGTTTAGAATAGCTCAGGGATGGTGTAGTTGTCTTTGTCAATCAGCGCAGGCCAGATCTGAATCTGACAAGTCGTCGTCGTCTCGAACTCTGAAGCTACTCAAGTTGCAGCTTTGGCCTATCTCCTTTGACGTTGCTGCCTTGGCACACTCCTTGGTTTAGTGGTGCAGCAATGTGTGGGTCAGCAGCAGCAGTGCGTGTATGAACAGTAGCAGTGCGTGTATGAACGGAAGCAGTGCGTGGGTTGCAAGCCGTAGTGCATGGGCTGCAAGCCGCAGTGCGTGGGCTGCTCTTTGTTGGCTTGTGCAATGTAATGAGGAACCCTTGGATGATAACTTATAGCCTTGACAAAGAACCCCCAAGGAGATGTTGCGGCCTTGATGATGTGAAGAGGGATGCAAGTTGCGGCCTTGATGGTGTGTCTCCCCTTCAATTTTGCAACCTTCGATGGATGGAGATCTTTTTGAGTTGTGCAAGGAGGAGTTGAAGTCTTTGCGCAATGAAGAAACTTGGGGCTTGAAGTCTTGTGGCCTAGGAGGAATTTTGTTGAGCCTTGCGCAATGAAGATGATACCCTTGTATGGTTGCGGCAATAGGATCGGAGCTAGGAGCTTTGCACAAAGGGGATGATGATAGGCAATGGAGTTTGGCCTTGGATGCTTTGGCAATGAGAAGATGTAGGCTATGTTACTTTTGCTTGCGGCAAAGGATGGGCAATGGAGCTTTGTACAATGGGAGAAGAGGCTTGGAAGTTGCGCATATAAGGGGGAAGGGTTTTTTATATCCGAAATTTTCTTGCTCTCCTCTCTTTGTTTTGGCCGCAATATTTGTGTATGCCTCTCTCTCAAAATATCTCTCTTTGAATATGGGTTTATATAGGAAAGGATGCGCTCAATTAGAATCAAATAGAATCCCATAATTGATTGAGATTGGAAGGAATCCTAACTTGAATAGGATTTGAATGAATCACCATGGATATGGAGTTTGAATATGGATGGCTATAGGATTTGAATTTGAATAGCGATAGGAATAGAATTGGATCTCGTTTAATCACCATTGATTTGCATGAGATTCTCCATATCTCTCCATCTTTAACCTAGTCTTCAATTTGTATGTCTTTAGGATTTGATTCATGCACCAATTGATTTGAATCAATTCAAATACGGATTTAAATTGATTTCCTCATTATCTCCCCATCTTTGACTTAGTCCAATATTTGTAGCCATTATCTCCATCTTTGACCAAGTCCACTTTGCTAATGCATGGCAAATTCTCCATCACTTTGACTTAGTCTCCCTTTGAGTATTTACAAGAGTACCACTCCTGAAAAACACTTAGTACACACATTAAAACATTCACACACGTTTGTTATCATCAAACACGAAGTCATCGATCATTGTATCCAACTACACGTTGTATCCAACAACGACGCGACCGCGTCGTTTCTTGACGCGGTCGCATCAGACCATTTCTTTGTGGCAGCTAGGGCAAATCTCGGGGCTATTTTGGTCTTTTGGGCGCACGTATATAATCGCCCCTTCATCCTTCTGCGAGAGGAATCCTTCTTTTAGCCATTTTCTGTTATTTCCTAGGTTTTGGGCAAGTTTGTAAGGATTCTAAACTCTTTTATTTTGTTATTTTCATTGTTCTAATTGCTTATTAGTGTAATACTTTATCTTTGCTTAATAGAAATTTTCTCCCCTTGTTACTATTGTCTTGTTTTATCATCTATTGCTATTCTAATCTGAATCTATGGCTTTGGATGCCTGCCCATTGCTTGAAACCCCATCTATTGCAATGGGTAGTGAGTAGTTTTCTTCTAGGATAATGTGATGAACCCCATTGGATTAGGGCCATGGGTTGAACCAACTAATTGATTTAATTGCTGGGCTAGTTGAGATTAGGGGTACATTGGGACGATTATTATCGCTGTAGATTCGATCCCCTCCCTTCAGGGTGATCGGATTGGCCGCCGACCAAAAGTCGGGACCAATCCAGGGATCCGATCCCAACAACGATCTATACTAACTGTGTGACTGACCACCAATGGATATTTATTAAGAGCTCTCCCAATGTAGGTCTAATCCCCAAACGCCACTGTGGGTGGGAGGAAGATTGTGTATATTCGTCGAGCGTAATGTGCCCAACGTACATCGATGCGTCGGAGATCACTGACATCGGTGTAGATTGGGTTGGCCTATCATTGCATCGCGACAGCGGGGGGTAGGACTGACATAAGGGAATAACCTATCATGCATCACGACAGTGGGTGATAGGCGAATGCCCTTAGGTCACACGACCTCTTCCGAGTCCCACTGAACCCGGCAACTGGTTGATCATTAGTTTAACCCTAACCCTAGTCCTACAGCGGGTATTCCCCAAGCCCTAGAGCTTTTACCCCTTGATCCACACTATTTCTATTATTCACCAACCAATCACCGACACTATTGCGTAGCTTTCATTCAAAGACCCATAAAACCAATACTCGTTGACCGCCTCCTCGTGTTCGACCCGTAAGCGACTACACACGACCCGTGCGCTGCGGTTTTATTAGCATCGACCCTTCGGGGCACGATCAACACACAATGAGCGAAGTCAATCTACAAGATATTACAGGGACCAAAGAAAATGTGGAAGCTCCTACAATAAATTCTAACTATGTTCAAGCTCTTTTTGTGAAGGAATGCAATGTAGAGCCTTCAACAGTGAATGCAAGCAATGTAGGTTGTCATGTGTTTATGGATATAGCCATTGTAAGAAGATGTAAGAAGGTTTTTAGTAGGCACATGTTTAACTTACAATAAAACAAGAAGCAAAAGGTATGAAATCTTTCTTTTGACATTTAAGTAGCTTGGATTATCATGTAAAATAATAATTTGTATGGACATTCCTATATTTTGTGTGTACAGGAGGAGAGGGGTAAAGGGAACGGGTATGTTGGAGGGGAAGAATTGGTTGTATCTACCTATGAGATTGAAGAAATCCCAAGCGTTAATAACACAATTTGGGGTCCTAAGAACAATAGCATAAATGATATGAATGCATATGTTAATTCCTACATTAGCGATGTGATAAATAGTGGTAATTATGTTGGGAAGCGAAAGTCCGCTTGGACTTGACTTCCAAAGGTCTAATCCCCTTGGACCTAACAAAGCTTGGGTACCATGAGCTTATGCTATACTATGTTGGTACCCAATAACAAGAAAGAGAGCAATAAAATTCATATTGGATCTAAAAGGAAAGTATGGATACTTGATAGCGGATGCTCCAAACACATGACGAGAGATCTCACATTGCTCTCCGAAGTGGTTAGCATCAAGGATGGTGCAACGGTCACTTTTGGAGGTAATCAAAAGGGAACCATCATTGAAGTATGCAAAGTCGGTAATCCTTCCAAATCACTTATTACCAATGTTAATTTAGTTAGTGGTTTATGTCATAACCTTATCTCCATTAGTCAACTTTGTGACAAGGGTTACAAGGTTAACTTTGGAGAGGGTATGTGTAAAATTGTAGATATTGATTCACATGTTTTATTTATCGGTATTGGACGTAAAAATATTTATTACAAGTGGGTTGCTACAAGTGGGTTTAAAGGAAACCTCAAATTAGGGTTCTAACTTGAGTATCCGGAGGTATCCGGGTGGAAGGGACGTAGGATTACTGGGAACAAGTCCGGAGTTGACTTAGTTAATCTGAACCCTTGAAACATACTTTGTGTTAGCATTGTTTCATTATGGGTTTATTTATAATTCCGCATTTATTGTTGGTTAGGAATTTAAATTGGCATAACTATTGTTTAAATTTTATAAACACTATTCAACCCCCCTTCTAGTGGTTTCCTCATAGCCAGTGTCCTTACAAAGTTTTGCATGGCAAGAGCTTTGGTAACAGCTACGAGCTTTGGAAAAGGAGATAGTCCTTGTTCTAGTGGTTTTCTTATATGATCTTTCCATTGTTGAGTGTTCATAAGACTTCATATTTACCAGAGTACTAGATTTTCATTGTCAAGAAGGTTCACTTGTTGGAGATGATCTTGGTAGTCTATGTAATCTCTGGTTTTATATATCTGATCTAGTGAAACCCATAACAACAGAAGACTGGACGTAGGTGCCACATTGGATCGAACCAATATAAATCATATGCCTTTTTGTGTGATTGATTGATCTGTGATTGTAGTGGTGTTCTTTGTATTTTCTATAATATTTTCAAGGTCCTACTCTGTTTGATAAAGTTTGTGAAGTATCATTCATTATTCCGTTGCATGCACATCTTGTGTCAGTCGATACCACCACCCAACATAGAGAACATGATACTTTAGGTCTTTACCAAACGAGATTTAGGATTCGTGAGTATCAATTGAGTGTACTAACACAAAGGTATGATCTTTATGGTTTTATTTCTACTGTTTGCTAGAATTGCAATATATCTTGGGCATGTCAATTGCTAGTTAGAAAATTTAATTTTCTTTCTTTTGCTGCATGATCTAGATTGTCTAGATTTCTAGTATTGTTCCCTTACACTAATTGCATCTGCTCAATCATTATGATCGTCTGACTCTAGCATATTATACCACCTATAAATCATACTCTGCCATATCAGCATTAACCATTCTTCAAGACCCATGCTTGCCTCTTTGGATTCAAGAAGAGATACGGTCGCATCAGTCCATCTTTCAGGTTCCGAGATGAGGCGGCTAGATCAGCATGTCATAATAAGGGTGCCTTTTTCTAATCATCGTCCTTCAACATATGCACCACATTCTCAAAGACAAGTTGATCCAATCTGACGAGGTTAGCCAAAGTCTCTCTACAGTTTCATCTTCGTCTTTTTGCCTCTCCACATCCAACTTGGGTAGCTTAGCTCAGCTCGACAATATCAAGCCAGAAGACGAGGGCCCATTGTAGATGACGTTTTGACTAAGGGCCAGCGACAGTGGGGTCGTGCTAAGCTCAGCAGATAGGATCCACCACGAATCACCCACACCCACATCCTCAAGGACGCTCTTAGACTGGGAGGTCGGCCTCACCAGACCGTAGTGACACTCTACTGGATGATCTCGGTACCCAAGGTTGGTCCCTCAGTTGCAACACTCTCAAGGACGACCTCGATACCCGAGGTCAGCTCTCTTCTACAAGGACGACCTTGGCACTTGAGGTCAGCTCCTTAGTATCTATGCTTTACCAGGGAAACCTTGGCACCCGAGACTGACCCTAAATACTGGCCCTCGACAGGGGATGGCCTCGGTACCCGAGGTTGGCTCCATCGACTGCATGATCCAAGCACTTGCCTTCCGGGCTCATCCCGCGTAATAAAAGCAGCACGATCTCTGGCAGACGGGCCTCTCTCTCTCTCTCTCTCTCTCTCTCTCTCCAGGTGGTTACCAATGGAATGTCATTTATGCTCATTAAACGAGTGTGTAACCACCCGGTGTATATGTGTGAACCAACTGGGCCATTAAATTAGGAATCCTCATAACACCATTGACATCGCCTAACCAAAACCCCACTTCTACAAAACAGCCGATGATCTTCGTGAATAGATATCTCTGAATCAACCCACTCATCTACTACACCTTACAATCTCATCATTCCTCATGCTCATAACTAACTTAAGCATCAAAGTCAAATCGGAGTGCCACCACCTCTGTTTCCTTTGATGCTCTTCATATCTGTTTCAGGCGACAGTGACAGATTCCTCGACCCACCAAAACTATGCCATGGCTCTCTATTGCAGAGATAATTGCCTCAACAGCCTGATCATAGCTCTCAACATCTGTTGCATCAACAGTTGGCTATTTGTATTTGTCAGGTCATTGAACCATCCTTATCCAGAGCTTATCACTCCTAATTTTCTTGTCCCAAGTCTGGAGTTTGGTGCTCTTATCCATCCTTTAAGTTTGTTTCGAGTTCCATGAACAACATATGCCGTGAAGATCATGCCACCCCATTTGACTTCACACCACATGTCATCTTCATTTTGATGATCAACTGTAGTGGGTAGCAAAGTGAGGGGGCAATTATTGTGTTTGGAAATCCAAACGAGCTCAAAAAAGTGAAAAGCTACATGGATCAATGGAGGAGGCTTGTGCCTGCATGAGACTTCAGCCCATGTTCTAATGAATTAAGATTGATTGAGGATGAAGTGATCCGAATGTCCATCGAAGATATCACTAGCATAAGAGCAGAATATTATAAGAAAATGCTGGCGGTTAGGGTTTAGATTTGTATGGATGGAAGTACTAATATGTCTTCCTTATATAGATAGTCATAATATATGTCGTTAGCTAAACAATCTCATGTCAATACATATATACATATTGATGTGTCGGCGTCTAAGAAGGTTGACTTGAGCATAGGAGGATGTTAGGTTGGGTGATATCTCGACATCTCCTGAAAAAAATCTTGTTTTTAGTGTGCAGATCTAAGGGGGATCAACTATCATACTTGTTAAATCCAAATATGGATCAACAATGAATTGGGCTGACGTGGACTCCTTTTATCAGGAGGAAACCTTGTCAGCTGTTGAAGTGGGACCCTCGGTTGGAAGAACCATTGTCGATGAAGGCTGGGCTAAGAGTGCGAGAGGAAGCTCGATCAATCTTAGGGTTGAGTATGACGATCGTTTGACCCTTCACTTGAGTCGAGCCTTGAACAACGATCGATTGGAATGATCGTTTGAGTGATTAGCTGGGCCGAGCCTCGATCTCCCTGCACCACAAACGCATGTCAGGGGGGTCGGATCTGGGATCTAACCCAAATCCCCTCCGATGCTTAAGTTAGAATGGACTTAAGACGAAGGCTTGGGGATGTCAAGATTGATTTAAGGGGATGCATCTCGAGGCAGTCACCTCAAGCATTTGGAGGAAGAATTATGTAAGTGGAAGATAGATAAGTTTGTCAGAATAGCTAGAGCTTTGTAACTCTGGAATCCTCCCTCTATTCTGATTATCTTCTCTGTATGTATAGACTGGAGTGTCTCTTTAGTGACGTTGGGTGAATAACGGTCACCAATTATGGTGGCACGATCTTCCCTCATCAATGGGAGTAACGACTGGCCATGCCTCATGCCATTTATGAGCACATTATCAACTGCCTCCCTGAGCAATGGAAGCTCAACAGGTAAATGGCACGTGGGCTTTGACTGAGTAAACATTCGGCATTCCTCGTGGACCTTGTGGGCCTAGTGGGCTTTTCAATGATAATATTTCCCTCTCCTCGAGTTCCGGTCCAAGGATTTAACAATGGTCTCCATCGCTTAAGCTCAAACCGTCTGCCTCTTGGGGTCAAGTGATGTGATGTCTCATAAATGAGGCATAGCAGTCGTTGCGGGAGTATTTGAGTTTAAGCACCAAAACCTCCATTCTTCTGGTTTGGACGCTGCATCAGTTCAAAATCCGAGATACTAGGATGCTTGGATTTTCGTCACATGTCCTTATACGATATGATTAGCTTTAGATCGTTGTTTTACCTTGATAAGGTAGTTTTGGAAAGGAGAAAAATTCCATCGTCTCCATCTTTCTCGAATTAAATCTTAACATCTGATTATGGCCTCTTCCTCACCTCGAGTCTCCGCTGAAACCTCGGCTACCATCCCTCGGAAGGACAAAGAAAAAACTATCGTCCCTGACATAGTTTTTGGCTAAGCCTCTCGAGTGACGGTTGGCCAGATTTCTGATTTTCAAGGAAGATATGTGAGGGGTATTTACCAGATTCGACTGCCACGGGCAGAGGAGAGGGTTCATTCCCCTGGCAATTGTGAAGTGGGAATCTACGTGAGATCTTTTCATCTCGGGCTTTGATTTCCCCTGCACCCGTTTATGATATGTTGGCTGAGCACGTTGGGCCTTTCCGTGTGTTAACAAATGCCAAATGTCGTCGGCATTTTGGTCAGTTTCATCACGCTATGCGTTTTTAATGGCATTAACCCATCCATGGAGCTGTTTAATTTCTTCTTCAAAGTACTTCATCCCCCTGTCCCCGGGCTGGTACATGATTTTGCTCGCCAAGATAGGAAATTGTTTAAGGATCTCCCTAGTTCTAATCTGGGATGGAAAGATCAATTCGTCTTTGTGGTACTCCCTGGTGAAGCAAGCTTTGTCACCGAATGGGGGAATACTAAACTCCCAAAGGATGAAGACAAAGCTCTTTCAGAAGAAGGAAAGAAAGCTGGTGATCTTCTATTGGGGTTGCCTACTGAGAAGAAATTAACAAAATGGCTCTTGTCTGACCATATGCTTCTCAATACTGTATAGACCTAAGGTTGAATCATTTGCTTGCTCTTATCCTGTTTTTCTCATTCTCGAATCTGACCTCCCTTCTCTGTTGGTATGATTGGAGTAGAATACCAGGCTGAGCCAGGCGTGAGAGAGGCGCTTGAGGCTTCAATTCATGAAGCTGAAATGAATGTGCCTCCCCCTGCAACAAGTTGTTTGGACATTGGAATAATTGAGACTGCCGAGAATTTATCCCCGGTGGTTTGTGAAGTCCCACAGTCGACCCAAACGTTGAAGAGGAAGAGAAAACACCCTCGGTTGAAGTTGAAGAGGTCATGACTAATAAAAAAATCAAGAAGGCAACACGTCATTACCGACGTAGATCCTTCTGAGTCGAATGACTCTGGTACTATTGTTGGGAATTGGGGGTTCCCTCAGGGCACAAAAATTCTAGTCCCGTCCTAAGTCGGACGGAACATAGACACAAAAATTATAGCAGCGGAAGAAAAACTATGTTAACTAATTAACATGCAAGTTAAAACAATTTTAACTTGGCCCTAAGGTCCAAGACCCTATGCCAAGATCTGTGCCGACTTGGGATGGGTCTGACCATCCCAAGAAGGATCTAGCCTACTGCGATTAAACTAAACTAATGCTAAAAATACTTTAACCACATACCCGGAATCTCAGCCCTGGGGCAGGCGAGATGTTCCGCGCCGTCTTCCGAGCTGCTCCCGTCCCACGCCGAGCCGCTCCTTGAACCGCTCCCCGAACCGCTCCTCGAACCGCTCCGCATCCCGAGGCGATCAATCCCCGTGCCGCCGAGCCAACCAACCGCCGAAGAAAGTTTCACGCGAGTGAAACCTCCGCCAAGATTTCGAATTCAGAATCCGAACTCCTTTGTGGCTTTGCTAGAGCCCGCAGGAGTAAGGCAGAATTTTAGGGAGATAGAGAAATATTTATTTAAGCTTAGATCCGAGCGTGCTCCAACATTTACGAGAGCCGCTCAGATCTAGAGCTTGGGACGAGTTTTGAGAAAGGGGGGAGACCCCTATTTATATAGGCGACGGACTCTCCCCTTTTCTCAAAATCTGATGTGGGACTAAATAATGGGTTAATTAAAATCAAGTTAGTTTGCACTTCACAAAGTGCAAACTTCCGTGAATTTTAACTCACTCACCGTTGAGCTTCAAGATCGATACAACCTATCAATACGACAAGCGTTCAACGGTGAACGCATAGGAAAAAACCGTTCGTTAATCGGAGTTCATTTGACCCTCCAATTGATCGTCCAAAGATCAACCCACGGCTAGTTTTTCATAAAAACTGAGCCGTCAAATCTGTTCTGCCCTAGGGCAGAAATTTCTGCACAAGCGGGACCCAACAATCTGACTGGGCGCCCAAACCCAGACCTGGGCACGGGCGCCCAAGTCTGGGCGCGGGCGCCCAGGCGCCAGCCTGGCGCCTGGCGCCAGGTGCCCAGGCGGGCGCCTGGCGCCAGGTGCCCAGGCGGGCGCCTGGGCCGGGCCAGGCGCCCGGCCCAGAACGCCTGGGCGCCCAGCGCCCAGGCGTCCTGGGCCGCCTGGGCCCAGGCCCAGGCGCACAGCGCCTGGGCCTGCGCCCAGGCGCCCGGGGCCATGGCCTGGGCCGGGTGCCCAGGCCCAGGCGGGTCTGGGCGCCCAGGCCCAGGCCGGCTTGGGCTTGACAGGGTCTGGCCAGCAGGCCAGACCAGGTTCAGACTGGGCTAGTCTGCCTGGTCTGGCCTGATCTGACCCTTTGGGCTGTTTTGAGCATAACTTGATCATCTGGTGTCCGATTTGGACGCCGTTCGAACCTGGGTCTAGACCTGGACATTCCCGTCTTACCCGTGAACTTTTCCTTGCGTTTATTTTATTAAATATTGTATTAAACAATTTAATACGCATTTAATCGCTTTTGCATCAAATGCAAAATAGTCCCTATCTAAGCTTAAATTACCATATTGCATCAAATGCAATTATTCCATCCCTTGCATCAAAAAATGCAATTATTCTCACTAACTAATTTCTACCTATTACTAGACGAAGCGTTACACTCTGTGTGAGACCCTACAGCCTGACCCTTACAACAGGTTGGGCTCGAAGCCCTATACGGCAGTGACCACGAGCAGTGGTTGCCGTCCCTGCTTCAGGAATCATCATTATGTGGTTAACTCATTGACATGAGTATTGTCGGGACCACCTGACTGTTTCCGTGATGAATTCCGCAGTTATAGTCTCTTCGTCTTAAATATGTCGTGTAGATCAAGTCTGGGGTACGGTCAAACTGTCAACCCCAATAACTTGACTCCGGTTAGTTTCGATCGATCTTTAGTCAACTAATGTTGGACTTCTTCCAACATACTCTGCACAGAGTTTTTACTAAAGACCGAACTAACTCTACGACACTAACTCCCATTGACCGGGAGAGACGAATCCTCTCTTGGTCATTACTCGCCTCGTACGTTTCAAGTGACACCCAATCAAAAGACCTTTCGACAGGCCTTGCCTCGAAGCTAGGTCAGTTGATCTAAGTGGCACCGTTCACGCACAGGTCCGTCAAAATGACCTCAAGTCAAAAGACCAACTATCCTATCATCACTCAGAGTTATCACTGACAGATTGGTCAATATAACCATATGATAACTCTAGTGGATCGTTCAGTGAACTCATTCTAATGAGCACCTGTGTCTCGTCTTCGACTTCGCCAAGTCAAGCAATCATGAGATCATCGCCACCGCTAAACGGTGAAGACTAAGACACAATGGTCTGTCCGATGTTTCGATATCCTTGTCTCGAAACATCTACGACCACGAACCATTTCAGACTTATGCTACAGACGGTCAAACGTTTCTCCATGATCGAGATACTAATCTCGATACCCGTTTGACCTTGCATAAAGTCTCAGGACTTTACCTAAGTTGATATCTAATGTTAACTACATTACAATATAACTTAGATAAATTATTACCAAACAGCTTACTGTTATTTCGAACAAGATGTTTGTGCTATTCACACAGGAATAAATGGCCTTGAGGGCATCATATTCCTACATCTCCCACTTGCACTCAGGCCCATTTATCTCGATATCTAATATCGTTTTTACACATAAGTTTTCCCGACTTCATGTGGTAGAGTCTTCGTGAGTGGATCTGCCAAAACCGTCTACTCTATAGACTTAAGGGGTTTCTATGTTTATGTTAGACCAACTTTTTGAATCTCATTCAAATAATTCATTTGGTCTATCGGAATCTATAATACTTTATTTCCCTGGATCTTATCCAGTTCATCGTATCTTACGATAATAATTTCAAATTAGTTATTGGTCATTTCAAATGGTTCATATTCATTTCTGATAAATAATCAAACTTTTTGATTACTTAATCAAAATATATGTTCCATCTCTTTGATGTCTCGCATGTAAATTACACGCTCCCACTGACCTTGAAAATTCTCTGGCCAATTCATATAAGTTGGTCCGTCTAAATCATATTTAGAAAAACGAACTTATAAGTGAATGCTCCAATTTTCATGGTCAACTTAAGCGTTTTACATCGGCTTTGGTCCGAGTAGATCTGTACACATCTGTTGGTGAAACCGGTTTCATCATAATCCGTTTTAAAGAAATTAGGATGAAAACCGTTCCCGTCCAACATTATTGTACTTCACTATTTTCTTTTCTGCACCAATCTTTCAACTTAAAGATTTACTTGCAGTAAGTGAGGAAACATTTTCCTTGGGTACGTAAACTAAATTCTCAAATTTATTTACGCACACGGACCTATTCTGATTGCATCAAGTTTTAAATCGGAGTTACTACTCCGAATTTCATCCTAGAAGTTGACTAAGTCATCATCAGTTATGATGTCTAACTCGACATTTCGTCTCACGAGATTCGAGTAATAATACAACTTCCTTACGATTGATTTATTGAATATATTATTGATAATGTCCTTATAGAACATTATCAAAACCTAGGCATTACTATCTGGGACTTAACCCAGAGGGAGGACTTAACTCAGAGTCACTTACAATGGATCACACTAAATCTAATTAAGTGTGATTCATACCTTTTAACACACTGATGTGTTAACAGACTTGACCTGAGAGAAAATCATATTTTCTTTTAATTACACAAGATTTTATGTAGCTAAGTATTTGACCATTTGATCTAATCGAATCAGTTTAAATACTTTAGCATTTCGTTCTTTATTTTATCAGACTTGTGTTTCATCAAGAACACGTGTCTTAATAAAATATACGAATAACTTATTTTGTTAAAAATAGACTCGGGTACATCAGTATGTACTAGACTGAGTTCGACAACTCATTTTCCCACTGTCTCACAGATGGGTTTCGGCCATTGTATCTAAGAGGCTAAGACTCACAAGTGTCCGTAGACTTCATAATACGAGAGGTCAGACCCCTCTTTATGTGACTTGTGAAGCTTAATCTCTAGATACGGCCTAGTCTAATTTTACCATATAAGTTTGCTACTATCTTGTGTATTTATATATTAACATTTAATATATATTTAGTTATTTACAAATTACTTAACGCAAAACATTACTTCAGAAGCAATGTGACGACATTCGTCAAAATGTGTTAAACGTCTTTTGTATAACAATTCATTCTGAAATCGTGACATCAAAATATGTCACATTTTCATTTCCTCCTACTTACGCCTTTACTAATGATAAATTAAACTAACTTTCTCAATTGACTTTCCGAAGTGCCTTCTTCCTTTTCTAAATCACATTTAGGTATCAACATAAATAAATAGCTATGCAAGCAACTTATGTATCCAAACGCTTGAGCTTTGCAATCTTGAGTGTAGCTCAAGAAGTTGCTTGTCTCAAGATCTGGTTGGGATACATAGTCTTGCACCGCTCATGCACTCGTATTCGACTCAAACAGTTTAATCGAATTCTCGAACTTTGCGGATCAAAATTGTTTGTCCATACAACCTTGAGGGTAGCTCGACAAGTTGTAGGGAGAAACATACTTTGAATGTCCTATATGTTCAAGCTGCCTCATATAGAGACGAGTGACATGTAGTTTTAATTTATTTATTGGACCCAGAACTTAATGAAATCATATTTCTTAAGTCTGTTCTTTAGAAGGTCATTTAATGTCAACGAGAATATAGTTTAATTATATCAATTAGAATTTAACTTGATATTCAATTAATCAACTTTTTGACCAATTAACTTATTAAAATATTATATTTTAATTCCTACGGTAAACATAGTCTTGCCCTAGTTTTAGCATATGTTGAATATTAAATATAGGTAGATTGGCTTTTATCTATCTATATCCTCCCACTAATTTTACGAACGTTTTAAAGCTTAATAACGAACGATTTAATCGAATTAAAATTAATGGGTAAGAGTTCCAATCACCTTGAGTCTAAACAACCTTGAGTGTAGCTCAACAAGTTGATTGACTCTGCGATCGGAAGATGACTCTTCATCGATCATATCGGATATGACTCTCTTAATCGGTTTTTGCCCCTAGCCATTCGTGATCATGAGTGTGCTCATCCAAATCACAATGTCTAGTCTAGTCGGACCCTTGTTTTCATGTCTAGCCTGACTTGCCCCTCAGCTCGGTGTATGCACGACACGTCGGTTTGGGTCAGGTCTTAGACTTACATCAAGTCAGACTACATCGTTGACTTAACTTACACCGGCGCTCGGGGTACGAGACGACGGTTAGGGTTAGTCAAGATTTCATCTTATGTATTTAAGGAGTTGGTTTCTACAGGGTGCCATGTCACAGCTTGAGTGTATCTCAACAACTATAACACGGGCCCTATAGTTGCTAACCCCTAAAACAAGGAGGGCTACGGCTAATCTTGAAAAAGACCATTAACGTATTTGACTTAGATATAGTCCAGGGTGTCATACAATCGTGATTCGCGACATTGCGGTCCAGCGGAACTCAGCCAGGGAATTGACTAAGCCAGGATCACTACCCCTTGGACTAGCAAGGGTTGACCCAGAACTCTTAGCCAAGCACATTGACTGGATCATGGTCCATTGAATGAAGCTTGTCATTTTTGTATGTATGCCATAGACTAAACAGCTTTTATTAACAACTAATTAATCCTATCAACTAGTTGAATCCTTAAATTCAAAATTTTTAGGATTTGTTTAATAACTTTTATTAAGTCCTTATCAACTATAAGGTTCACGTGCTACCCTAATCGTTATTAGGATTTTAATAAATTTTATTAACAACGCTAGAAGCGAAGTCCTTTAATGAAAATTAATTATAACAATTAGAATTTAAAATTCATTTAAAGGACTACCCTAATCAGGAATTAGGTCTTCATATAGTTGTTAATGATTTATTAAAGCATAGCATGTCATTAAAATTCAAGTAATAAATTTTAATCAATTTTAATGGCTAACCTAAAGGTTTGTCTTGTGTTATCAAATAAGGGACAAGATTTAACATGCCATTAAAAAAACGCTACACTAATTTATCGCATAAAGATAGTGCACAACTATTTAACATTTAAATATACTAAGTTTATCGCATAAACAATTTTTAGACTGCATACATAAATTTAACATTTAAATTTAAAATATGATTTTAAAAATATTTTATTTTTATCTCATAAAAAAAACTTAATTTTTAAAATCACTAACTTTGCATGCTAATTTTAAAAAATTTATCTCATAAAAATTTTAATCTTTAAAAAAAGTTTTAAAATTATCTCATAAAATTAAAACATCATTTTAAAACTTTCATGCTTAAAAATTTATCAAATAAAAAATTTCTAGGCATCCAAAATAAATTTAAACTTTTAAATATTTAAAATTAGTTTTAAAATTATCACATAAATTTTAAAACGTTATTTTAAAATTTTCATGTTCAAAAATATCAAAAAGAAATTTGAACATCTAAAACATTT
Organism: Scilla litardierei; assembly: GCA_030789695.1. Classification (NCBI taxonomy): domain Eukaryota; kingdom Viridiplantae; phylum Streptophyta; class Magnoliopsida; order Asparagales; family Asparagaceae; genus Scilla; species Scilla litardierei. Next base: position 57,234 of record JAULAV010008066.1, on the reverse strand, counting down.
TTTAAAAATTATCTCATAATTTTAAAAACATTTAAAAGTATTTAAAAGCATTAACACGTTTAATAAAATCGCAGTACCTAGATCGCTACGCAAACCTTGCTCTGATACCACTGTTGGGAATTGGGCGGTCCCTCAGGGCACAAAAATTCTAGTCCCGTCCTAAGTCGGACGGAACATAGACACAAAAATTATAGCAGCGGAAGAAAAACTATGTTAACTAATTAACATGCAAGTTAAAACAATTTTAACTTGGCCCTAAGGTCCAAGACCCTATGCCAAGATCTGTGCCGACTTGGGATGGGTCTGACCATCCCAAGAAGGATCTAGCCTACTGCGATTAAACTAAACTAATGCTAAAAATACTTTAACCACATACCCGGAATCTCAGCCCTGGGGCAGGCGAGATGTTCCGCGCCGTCTTCCGAGCTGCTCCCGTCCCACGCCGAGCCGCTCCTTGAACCGCTCCCCGAACCGCTCCTCGAACCGCTCCGCATCCCGAGGCGATCAATCCCAGTGCCGCCGAGCCAACCAACCGCCGAAGAAAGTTTCACGCGAGTGAAACCTCCGCCAAGATTTCGAATTCAGAATCCGAACTCCTTTGTGGCTTTGCTAGAGCCCGCAGGAGTAAGGCAGAATTTTAGGGAGATAGAGAAATATTTATTTAAGCTTAGATCCGAGCGTGCTCCAACATTTACGAGAGCCGCTCAGATCTAGAGCTTGGGACGAGTTTTGAGAAAGGGGGGAGACCCCTATTTATATATGCGGCGGACTCTCCCCTTTTCTCAAAATCCGATGTGGGACTAAATAATGGGTTAATTAAAATCAAGTTAGTTTGCACTTCACAAAGTGCAAACTTCCGTGAATTTTAACTCACTCACCGTTGAGCTTCAAGATCGATACAACCTATCAATACGACAAGCGTTCAACGGTGAACGCATAGGAAAAAACCGTTCGTTAATCGGAGTTCGTTTGACCCTCCAATTGATCGTCCAAAGATCAACCCACGGCTAGTTTTTCATAAAAACTGAGCCGTCAAATCTGTTCTGCCCTAGGGCAGAAATTTCTGCACAAGCGGGACCCAACAATCTGACTGGGCGCCCAAACCCAGACCTGGGCACGGGCGCCCAGGCGCATGGCGCCTGACGCGGGCGCCCAGGCGCCAGCCTGGCGCCTGGCGCCTGGCGCCAGGCGCCCAGGCGGGCGCCTGGGCCGGGCCAGGCGCCCGGCCCAGAACGCCTGGGCGCCCAGCGCCCAGGCGTCCTGGGCCGCCTGGGCCCAGGCCCAGGCGCACAGCGCCTGGGCCTGCGCCCAGGCGCCCGGGGCCATGGCCTGGGCCGGGTGCCCAGGCCCAGGCGGGTCTGGGCGCCCAGGCCCAGGCCGGCTTGGGCTTGACAGGGTCTGGCCAGCAGGCCAGACCAGGTTCAGACTGGGCTAGTCTGCCTGGTCTGGCCTGATCTGACCCTTTGGGCTGTTTTGAGCATAACTTGATCATCTGGTGTCCGATTTGGACGTCGTTCGAACCTGGGTCTAGACCTGGACATTCCCGTCTTACCCGTGAACTTTTCCTTGCGTTTATTTTATTAAATATTGTATTAAACAATTTAATACGCATTTAATCGCTTTTGCATCAAATGCAAAATAGTCCCTATCTAAGCTTAAATTACCATATTGCATCAAATGCAATTATTCCATCCCTTGCATCAAAAAATGCAATTATTCTCCCTAACTAATTTCTACCTATTACTAGACGAAGCGTTACACTCTGTGTGAGACCCTACAGCCTGACCCTTACAACAGGTTGGGCTCGAAGCCCTATACGGCAGTGACCACGAGCAGTGGTTGCCGTCCCTGCTTCAGGAATCATCATTATGTGGTTAACTCATTGACATGAGTATTGTCGGGACCACCTGACTGTTTCCGTGATGAATTCCGCAGTTATAGTCTCTTCGTCTTAAATATGTCGTGTAGATCAAGTCTGGGGTACGGTCAAACTGTCAATCCCAATAACTTGACTCCGGTTAGTTTCGATCGATCTTTAGTCAACTAATGTTGGACTTCTTCCAACATACTCTGCGCAGAGTTTTTACTAAAGACCGAACTAACTCTACGACACTAACTCCCATTGACCGGGAGAGACGAATCCTCTCTTGGTCATTACTCGCCTCGTACGTTTCAAGTGACACCCAATCAAAAGACCTTTCGACAGGCCTTGCCTCGAAGCTAGGTCAGTTGATCTAAGTGGCACCGTTCACGCACAGGTCCGTCAAAATGACCTCAAGTCAAAAGACCAACTATCCTATCATCACTCAGAGTTATCACTGACAGATTGGTCAATATAACCATATGATAACTCTAGTGGATCGTTCAGTGAACTCATTCTAATGAGCACCTGTGTCTCGTCTTCGACTTCGCCAAGTCAAGCAATCATGAGATCATCGCCACCGCTAAACGGTGAAGACTAAGACACAATGGTCTGTCCGATGTTTTGATATCCTTGTCTCGAAACATCTACGACCACGAACCATTTCAGACTTATGCTACAGACGGTCAAACATTTCTCCATGATCGAGATACTAATCTCGATACCCGTTTGACCTTGCATAAAGTCTCAGGACTTTACCTAAGTTGATATCTAATGTTAACTACATTACAATATAACTTAGATAAATTATTACCAAACAGCTTACTGTTATTTCGAACAAGATGTTTGTGCTATTCACACAGGAATAAATGGCCTTGAGGGCATCATATTCCTACAACTATGACGGCAGCCTTTGAGCAAGCTCAAGCTTCAGAAATAGATCGAGCCACAGTGCAGGTTTGGTCTTGGAGAAAAGTCAGGCTTTGGAGCAAGGTCTGGCTCTTTCTCTGAAGAAAGCCTCAGTGGAGTCTTCTTCCCCTCAAGCATCGCTTAAGATTGAGGATTCATGGCCCTGAGGGGTTTATTTCCTCAGGATTTATTAGCCGAGGAAGTCCCACCTGAGTTCAGATCGATCCCTTTGGAAGATCGAACACCCCAAAATCCGGTTAGATATTCTGAAGAAGAAGCTTTTTCGGTCGGCTTACCCAGTGGGTCTGGACGAATAAGCTCTATTGAGCTGTGGAAGCATCTTTTGACTTGCTGAGAATTTGGCTCTTCTGCGAGACAAGGATGTCTTGGAGAAGGTTGTCCATGAGAGGTTAGCTACGCTCGCAATCCACAAAAACGTTCAGGTAAAGACTTATATATGATCTTTACTTGAATCCGAGTATCGGAGGTAACCCTTTCACCTGTCCGTAGGCTATTGTGGCAACGCTTGAGTTGCGCCATCGATCGTTGGCAGTGGCTAATCACGAAGACACCCTGGCGAAGGAAGTGAAGTGGACAGACTCAGCAAAGAGGGCCATCGATAAGGCGAATGTGTCATTACAGTAATGGAAGCATCGCAATGATCTGCATAAGTCTCGGGTGAAGCAATTGGAGCAAGAATTAGACGAATCTCGTATTAAGGGGATTGCCCTTGAAGTACAGATTCAAGAAGAGGTTGCTCAGAGGGAGTGAGCAGAGACACAGCTGCTCGAGGAGAGAAAAGCATAGGAAGCAAGAGGGATTGTGCCTCAAGATCGAGTACCCGACATCTCCCCAGAGCTAAATGAGAAAGAGATTGGAGAAAAGGCTATCGAATCATCTAAAGCCAGCTTGTGCAATTTTGATGTGTTATTCAATAGAGGCTTTGAGCAGTGTCGTCGGGAAATGAAGAATCTATTTTCTGCTCTAGCCACTGAGATTGATCAAGTTTCAGTCCCTCTATATGATGATGACTCAGATGGTGAGTCTGATGAAGCTGGCCAAGTCACAGCCACGAAGGTTGCTGTCCCAGCTGACGAAGTTGTCATTGTAACCAATCAAGCTGCTGGTGTGACTGCTTCAGGGGGTGAGGAAAAAGTTGCCACGACGGGTGAGGAAAAAGTTGCCAAGACCGAGGAGTCTCAAAACTTTTCCAACCTCTCATTTTTGTGCCCCTTAGGTTTTTTATGTACACTAGGGTGTGTGTTTTTGTAAGGGATTAGAAATATTTACAAAAATTAAAATCTTAGGGACTTGTTTTGCACCTTATCGCTTTGGGGAGTGTGAGTGTCGTTGGTTGGCCCCTTTCAACAAGTCAAACCGAAGCACGTGATTGAGTTGTTGAACAAAGTCTCTTTAAATCTCCTGACACAATAATCTGCTTAGCAAAGAGAGACATGTTTTATACAAAAGTTGTATGGTGGTGCAAAGGTAGCCCCTCGAATGATTAGTCATTTGATTATTGTCGTTTGGTTGTGAAAAGGTGGCCCTTTCGATTTACTGCCAACAACAAAGATGGATCATTCAGTTACGAGGGGTGGCCCCTTCATTTTACGGCTGACGACTGAGATGGGTCATTCAGTTGCAAGGGGATGGCCCCTTCGTCTTACGTCTGACGACTGAGATGTGTCATTCAGTTGCAAGGGGCGGGCCCCTTCGTCTTACGGCTGACAACCGAGATGGGTCGTTCAGTTGCAAGGGGAAGCCCTTTCATCTTACCGATGTCGATCGAGATTGGTCGTTCAGTTATGAGGGGGTGGCCCCTTCGTCTTACGACTGAGGACTAGGATGTGTCGTTCAGTTGCGAGGGGATGGCCCCTTCGTCTTACGGCTGACGACTGAGATTGTCATCTGGTAGCGAGGGGGCACCCTTCATCTTATGGCCGACAACTAGGAAGTGTCTTTCAGTTGCGACGGGTGGCCCCTTCGCCTTACGGTCGACGACTAGAAAGTATCAGTCGGTTGCGAGGGGTTGGCCCCTTTACCTTACGACCGATGACTAGGATACGTCGTTCAGTTGCGAGAGACATGGCCCCTTTGGCTTACGGCCAACGACTGAGATGGGTCGTTCGGTTACAAGGGGGTGATCCCTTCGTCTTACGGCTGAAGACCAAGAAGTGTCGTTTGGTTGTGAGGGGCATGTCCCCTTCGTCTTACGGCCAACGGCTGAGATGGGTCGTTCGGTTGCAAGGGGGTGGCCCCTTCCTCTTGCGGCTGACAACCAAGAAGTGTCGTTAGGTTGCGAGGGGCATGGCCCCTTCGTCTTATGGCCGATGACTAGGAAGTGTCGTTCGGTTGTGAGGGGCATTGCCCCTTCATCTTATGGCCGATGACTGAGATGGGTCATTTAGTTGCGAGGGGGTGTACCCTTCGTCTTACGGCTGACGAACGAGAAGTGTGGGTTGGTTGTGATGGGCATGGCACTTTCGTCTTATGGCCTACAAAGGAGTTGGATCGTTCAGTTGCGAGGGGATGTCCCCTTTATCTTACGTCTGATGACCAAAAAGTGTCGTTCGGTTGCGAGGGGCATGGCCCCTTCGTCTTACGTCCGACGACGGAGTTGGGTCGTTCAGTTGCGAGGGGGTGGCCCCTTCGTCTTACGGTTGACGACCAAGAAGTTTCGTCGGTTATGAGGGGCAGAGCCCTTTCGTCTTACAGCCGACGACGGAGTTGGGTCGTTTAGTTGCCAGGGGTGGCCACTTTGTCTTATGGCTGACGATCGAGAAGTGTTGTTCAGTTGCAAGGGGTATGGTCCCTTCGTCTTACAGCCGACGACTAGGAAGTATCGTTTGGTTGCGTGGGGCATGTCCCCTTTGTCTTATGACTGACGACGGAGATGGGTCGTTCAGTTGCGAGGGGTGGCCCCTTCGTTTTATGGCTGACGATCGAGACGTGTTGTTCGGTTGCGAGGGGCATGGCCCCTTTGTCTTACGGTCGACGATGAAGTTGGGTCATTCAGTTGCGATGGGGTGGTCCCTTCGTCTTACGATTGACGATCAAGAAGTATTGTTCGATTGCAAGGGGCATGGCCCCTTCGTCTTACGGCGAACGATGGAGTTGGATCGTTCAGTTGCGATGGGGTGGCCCCTTCATCTTACGGCTGACAACTGAGAAGTGTCGTTCGTCTTACAGCCGATGACGGATTTAGTGATGGAAATTAAATTCCACCCCAAGTGATTTTAATGATGAGCACACCAAATGAAGCTTAGTGTACTAACTACACTACAAATAAGTGTGCAGGATATACGACAAATGAAAAGCTTTATTCATACTCAAAGAAGCGCAATCTACGCTCAAAGACAAGGACGAACGTGGCTAAGATCAAATGATAAAGCTCAAAGCTCAAATAGAACATGTAACGGCCTGTATTTTTCCAATACTTTCAAATTAAGTATTTAAAGAAAATTCAATTTTAATTGTGTTTTATAATGGTTTGTTAGGAGTCTTAAACTGATTTCAAAAATTTCCTATAAAAATATTTTGGAGTACCAGACTAGTTATGGAGTATTTAAGTAAAATCGGATTTCATCAAATACCTCCAAAAGATCTGATAAAAATTCGTTTTCAGATATTGCAGTTTTGGGTCAATAAATTTATTTTCTATTCAAACGTTTTCAAAATGATTCCAAACTTCTGCAGTAGCATCCTATGATCATTTGGGGCTTCCCACATTAATTTCGTAATTTTCTGATATCGTTTCAATAGAGAACCCGCAAACCCGCTTTCTAAACGTTTTGGCCAAAAACTAGTATTTCCGTAGCTCAAACCCTGGAACGGTCATCGTATTCGCCATCCTCGCGACGATACGATCCCGTGGGTATGTTTTCGTAATTTTTCGGACACGTTTACTAGTAAGGGCATTTTCGTAATTTTCGCTTTTTGTATTTTCACTAATGACCTTTCGTTAATTGGGTTTTATCTTGCTAATTATCTTCTTAATTACCCTAGCTAATCACCCTAACCCAACCCGTATCACCCTCATCCCCATCTAACCCCCTCTCCTCATCTACCAAAACCCAACTACCCCCTTCATTTAACCCTATATATTAACCTCTCTCCCCCCTGTTTAATTTCGAACACAGACCCTCTCTCTTAGGGCTGTTGACGAACAGAACGTTCGACGAACTACTCGTGAACAAGCTCGGTACATGTTCGTTTACATTTGTTCAGGAAGCTTAATGAACAAGCTTGAACAGATTTTTAGAGCTCGGTTAGTAAACGAACAGAGCTTGAACATAACTATGTTCGTTTATTTATGTTCATGAACAAGCTCACTAAGTGTTCATGAACAAGCTCGTGAACAAACTCGCTAAGTGTTCATGAACAAGCTCGTTAAGTGTTCGTGAACAAGCTCGTTAAGTGATGTTTGTAAACAAGCTCGTTAAGTGTTCGTGAACAACCTCGTTAAGTGATGTTCGTGAATAAGCTCGTTAAGTGTTCGTGAACAAGGGCTTGAGTGAACTAAAATTAAAATTAAACACTCACCTACTCAAATTGAATTAAACACATCCACCTCTTCAACTTCCCAGCTTCCCACTCCTAGACTCGCAAGCACCTAGCTCTCTTTTGGTCCATTGCCATTGTTCGTTCGTTTGTTTGCAAATCTGTTCATGAACAAGATTGATTGTGTGTTCGTTAACACGTTCACGAACATGTTCACGAACAAGCTCGATAAGTCTTGTTAATGAACAGAACGTTCATTCGGTAAGCTCGGTTTACGTTCGTTTATGTTCATTTACGTTCGTTCGGTAAGCTTAACAAACAAGCTTGAACATGTTTTTAGAGCTCGGTTAGTAAACGAACAGAGCTTGAACATGAATTTTGTTCATGAACAAAACCAAGCACACTGTTCAAGCTCGTTCAAGCTCGTTCATCAACAGCCCTATGAGTCTCTCTATCTCCCACAGTAACCCTCTCTCCTTCGTTCTCCTTCCCCCAAGCCCGAACAGAACTCACACACCCTCTCCCTCATTCCGCTCTCTCCCTTCTCACTCTCCCTCCCTCACCCACGCCACCGACGGGCTGACCGCCGCCCGCCACCACCGCTCTCCTCGCTCTCACCCACGCCCTCTCCCCCACCTCCTCCTCTCGCCGGCGTCGTCTTCTCGACGTTGCCTCCACCGTCAGACCCCAGCTCCGCCTCGCCGTCCTCCTCCCCTCTCCGACGCAGACGGAGTCGCCGCCACTTGCTCCGGGAATCTCCGACGCCGTCGCCATCACCGAGCATCTCCGACGAGGCCCCGCCACATTGCCAACGAGCGCCACCGCCCCCGGAGCTCTCCGCCCTATCCCCTGGGATCCACCCATGCTCCGCCACCGAGGCCGCCGTCGCCGTCATCTCCCTCCGTCGCCGTCGCCGCCTCCGCCCCCGCCTGTGCCGCCGTCGCCGTCAGCTTCCCCCCGCCCTCCGCCATGCACGAAGATGACGAGAACGGAGGCAACTGTAAAAATTCGAAATGGCAAACTTGTAAATATGCCGAAAAAAACGTATTTTCGTATTTTTAATTATTTAATAATATGTGTTTATGGTTTTAAATCCATAACTAAAAATATAGGGCCCAGAAAAATGTGTGACTACCTTTAGAAAATCAGAAATGACATTCTGGACCCAATGGCGCTAGTTTCGTCTCAATCCGACGCTTAGTTTTTTCAGAAATAATTTTTAACCCTAAAAGATAAATACCTGATTTCCGTTCAAAAATTCATATCTTCTTATTTTTACATAAACTAATACTTGAGAAAAATATATGTTATTATACTCTTTGTAACGGTCGTTTTGACACCTCATTTGCAACATTCCGATGCAAATTGCATCCAGAATAAATTCTTGAATAAATACGTTACTAATTGAAAAATGGTTTTTAAATTGTTTTTAAGCTTTTAAAAATTATAGAAATTACTATAAGCCTCAGAAAAATATTCCTTCTTGCAGTAAAATTATTTTCACCATATATAGTCTATATAAAAATTTAGAACGCTTTTCGACAACGTTTCAACTAGTTTTGAAAATCAAAACGATCAAGTTTAATAAATAGAAAATAGGGTACGCTTTAACCAATTGTTCTTGTGATTTCAGGTACCAATCTTCGTGCACCAGCTCTTCCAGCTCCAACCTCGTCTTGCCACGACGAGCTCGAATATTGTAAGTCACGACATATTCTAAGTTTAGAAAACTAGTTTATTGTGCTTATATGACCCGTTGTCACTCTTATAGCCTCGAACGGATATTCAAGTTAAACCAAACTAGAGAACTAAATGAAAGTAATCTACCAAAGATTACTTTGCCAACTTTCAACTTGGGTAAATTTTGTGCTAAGCCACACTACCACGTGCTCAAAGCACGGAAGTAACAGCTTTTGGTGTTGGGCTTGTCTTTATCCTACTTGCTGGTTTTCAATGAGAAAGTCAACCAGTTGACCTGGTGTGACTAACATGTGGAACATTCCTGTGGAACATCCTGTGGAACATTCTTGTGAAGAACTTGTACTTGACACATCACTGGGGTATTGGGGTAACTCACAGTTGCGAGAGTACGGGAGTGACTAGAGTTCGATCTACATGTCAAGCTGCCTGTGTTTCGGCCTCCTGTCTAGCTGCCTGTGTTTCGGCAAACCATCCTGCTGCCTGGGTACCGGCATTCGTCTGGGTAGCACCCAGGCAAGAGATGAACTGAACGGTCACATATTGTACTCTCCGACTTGAGTCACGTAATTCTAGTGTAACTTGCACAGTTACTTTCTTTACAGTACATGCACTTTACTTTACTTGCCAGTACAGTCACCTTTACTTTACGCATTCCATGCACGTTGCTTCTACACTTGTACAGACACTGCACCGTACTTTACTTTCACTTTAGTCTGCTTTGTCATACTTGTACAGTACCTCTCTTTCTTTATTTAGAATTGTTGTGACTTACCTACGGTTCCATCTCTGTGGCACCGCAGACGACGTACAAATGAAGGCAGCTGCTCTTGAGTTAATAGCGCCAGACTTCGACCATGAGACCGCAGCTTCCGGAGCTATTTTCAGTCGTGTACTTTCTTTCTTTCTTTTATCATTGTTGGAACATTTGTACGGTTCGGATTGTAATAATTGGACACTATTTGGGTATTTTTGTACATCTCTGCATCGTGGCTATTTTGATTTCACTGGTTAACTGCAGAACCTGCGCAATTATCAAATAAGTAACGGGCCCCCGAGAGCGGGTCGTTACAAAACAAAAAGCTCAACTGAAGCTCACATGTACTCCATCAAATTGATCAAGCTTCCGAAGACGTGTCCTAGTCTATAGTGAGTGTGTTGTGTCTTTTTAGGGTATTGTTAAAGCCAAATCGTATAGACAATCTCACACACAAACGATTTTAAAATGTTTTTGAATATCTTTTAAATCATCTTCAAAAATGATTTTGAGAGCTTTCGCTAGTCGTTTTGTAATTCCGTAGTGAAACTCCACTACACCCTGGAGTTAGCTACTTATTTGACTAGTTGTGTTGCAAGAAAAACTCCTCTGGGAGTCGACTACCAAAGGTAGGGAGTCGACTACCAGCTGAGAATCAAAATTTTCTGAAACACACTGGGAGTCGACTACCACTCCTAGGAAGTCGACTACCAGCTATCGAAGTTTGACGTTTTGACTTGAATTTTGAAATATCGTTGAGCGATTTTCTCCCATGATTTTCGGGACAAAAGTCAAAGTAATTTGAATTTCAAATTCTCAGATTTCTCCTATAAATAGAGGACCATTTTCATTGATAAAAATACAACTATTGAATTCAAATTCTCTCGTGCAAACGCTCTAAAGTTCTAAGCTCTCATTCTCTCTTTAGCCAATTCTGTTTTATTCGTGATCTTGCAAATTCTGTTATTATTTTCTGAAGATCATAATCTCGTTTTATTGGCTAACTGTTTTTCAAATCCGTATTACTTTTCTCTTGATTTTTTGTTTAAAGGATTTTTTGAAAAACATTAGATCTAGATCACAAAGAATTCATTCGTATCTTTGTGTGATCTAGAATCATATTCTATCAAGCCACTACACGTAATCTCGTCTATTACTATTTGGCTATAGAATCCGGATGTAAAACCAATCTCCACCAATTTATTATGGTGAATTGGATATTGATTTTTATTGTGTTGTTGTTGGAACCCTAGACAAGTCTAGGTGTTGCTGTTGGAAATCCTGGTCAAGACTAGGTTGTTGAAAATCCTAACGAGTGGAGTTAGGTACTTCTATTTGCTAAGGCAGATAGTGAAAAATCTCGTACCGGATTGGTCGGGGACTGGACGTACCCAAAAGTTGTGGGGAACCAGGATAAAAATCCTTGTGTCTGTGATTGTTTATCTGTGTTTGTTTATCTTTGCTCTTACTTTATTTGCTAATTGTTGTTCATCTATTGCAAAGATTAACTTTACTTTATCCGCTGTGAATAACGATATAATATTTGTCTTTCTCGTAATATTATCTTAGCAGTGCTTATAAATTCTCTGGGAGTCGACTACTGTTCATAGGGAGTCGACTACCTGCTATGAAATTACTCTGCGATTATTAGATTACGTTGTTGATTAAGAACCAAGCGTAGATCACTCTACTTGGTTTCTTAGGCAACATTAGAAGGATTTGTTTTGTGTTAATTTGTAAAGAACGAAAAAAAAAGTTTATCTCTATACAACACTATTCAACCCCCTCCTCCTAGTGTTGTTTGCCATCCACAGGATCCAACACTTGGTATCACAGCGAGGCTACAAAAGTGATGGCGTCAACATCTTTCCATTCTGAAGTACTGAATACCATGCGACCACCATTGTTCAACAGAACCAACTATACAAGCTGGAAGATCCGAATGAAGACTCACCTATAGTCATTGGACATTGAAGCTTGGACAGTTACTAAAGTCCCGTACATCGCACCTACCGACGTTGAGTTTGGGAAATGGTCTGTCGACGACAAGAAGAGAGCTAATCTCAATGCAAAAGCAATGAATGCACTATTTTGCGCCGTAACAGGAAATGAGTTCAATCGAGTTTCTCAATGTGAGACAGCACACCAAATATGGCACACTCTTCAGGTAAGTCACGAAGGAACTGAAAAGGTAAAGGAATCCCGCATAAATGTTTTACATTCAAAATTCGAATCTTTTAAAATGGAAGAAGGAGAGAGTATCACCGATGTGAATAGTCGTTTTACTAATATTAAAAATGAGCTTGCAGGATTAGGAAAGAAACTTTCTGAATATGAGCAGGTAATGAAGATACTAAGATCCATCCGACCCGAGTGGAAGGGAAAGACAACTGCCATTCGAGAAGCTCATAATGTAAAGGACCTCACCATCGAAGAACTAATGGGAAATCTCATGGCATATGAGATTGAACTTGAAGAAGATAAGAAGATCGAAGAAAAACCAAAGAAGAAGAATCTCGCGTTCATAGCCCAAGAGGAAGATTCTGATTACACGAACAAAGAAGACTATATCACCTTCATCTCAAAGAACTTTAAAGAGTTCATCACAAGTAAGTATGGTAAACACACTTTTAGACATACTAACAGTATTATTTGTTTTGGTTGCAATAAACCAGGGCACGTCAAGAGAGACTGTCCATTGGAGAGAAACAATCGTGATTCCAGAGATCGTGGGAAGAACAGAGACAATAATGAAAAGCGAAACAATGGAAGAAACAAATTCCGACGACCAAAGAAGGAAGCTTACGCAGCCTTCGACCAGAGCAACGATTCCTCGTCTGATGAATCCACAGCAGAAGATGACGATGAAAGAAGAGAAACAGCACACATGTGCTTCATGGCATCCACATCCTCCAAGGTAAGCTCGCATCATGATTCATCTAGCGACAATGATTCGTCATCAAGTGATGATGAAGACATGGATTATAGGGGAGCATATAAGGAGCTATGCAAAAGGCATGAAAAGCTCATAAAAGAACATAGAAGAACACTTAGAAATATTAAAAAGGATACTAAAGAAAAAGAAGAAATCATTAAAGAAAATAGTCTCCTTAAAGAAAAGAATTATTTTCTGCAAAAAGATATTTCATTGGTAAATGAAATGGTTGAGAATCTGAATAATCTTCTCATAATTGTCAAAGATAAATACGACGCTACAATGAAAATTATTGAGAATTTCAACAAAGGAAAATGGAAGCTAGATAGTATAATAAATGATCAAAAAGCCGCATCTAGCAAAACCGGACTCGGTTATTATTCACATCATACCAAGAAACGGGTTAAGCATACTAGGATGCATCATTCTAACGATAATTTTTTGAGCATCTGGATACCAAAGAAATTGTCCGATCAATGAAAGAAAAGGTACGCGATAGACTTTGTTCAACAAATTCATTTAAACAAAAATTATAAATATGTTGTTCATGAAGGAATTAAACCATACTGGGTTTGGCTTCCTAAAGACTAACTCCTCGGACTCAAAAGCCAAAGAGTACCATAAACGTTTATTTTTAGGTACTCTAAAGAAACAAAGAGGAGAAATCAAGATCCAAACAATTGATAACTGGATCAGCATCAAAAGCACTCTTTTACGACTTAATCATTTTTTTTGCAAAATATACATGTTTAAATTTATTTAAATAAGTTAATGACTTTTATATGTTTATGCTATACTCTTAAAACATTTCGTGTTCAGAAAAACGCACTCAAACTTGGATCAAAAACCCCTCGGGAAGAGAAAACGACTCAACCCAGTAGGGAGTCGACTACCTACATGTGGGAGTCGACTACCAGCGCGTGTGCGGATTTCTGGGTTTGATTGTTTTCTAACTCCTATTGGGTTCTATAGAGTTTATGGGTTCAAATCCACAAAGGCAACTTATACCCAATAAGCTAAACTTTATCCTAGCCCTTCATTCCTTGATCCAATGCCTCTTATTCTTCACCATCTTTCATTCTAAGTCAAAAACCCCAAGAGAAACCCTAGGGTAGCCGACTACCACATTCATCTCTTTCTCTTGAAATTTTTTTTGGTGCTTTGGGTTGCTTGGAGCTCTTTCAACTTCATCTCTTTCTCAAATTTACTCAAGGTAAAAACTTTTTACTTCATGTTTTTTTTCTTCATCATTTTACTTCATGATTTCCTTGCTTATCTAGTATTGTAAAATTCTTTTTTTACTCTATCTAGATGCCTATTAAGGGAATATTTTCCAAGAAGAGAAAAACCTCCACTGAAATTGATTCTGAGAAAGAAACCATTTTACCCTATCTGTTTAGGAGCACCACATATGAACACTTCGTTAAAATCTCTAAGAAACCCATCCTCCATGAAAGATTTGTTAAACTCGATGATGTAGTAAACTATGGCATTGATAGCTTACTAGATTTTCAGAACTTGGCCAACCTATTTTCCTCTGAAAACACTTATCTCTGCTATCCCAGGCTTGTGCACCTATTTTATGCTAATATGGATTACGATCTTGCTAAAAGCCGATTTGTCACCAAAGTTCTTGATACAAAACTTGCCATTACCGTCAAATCTCTTGGAGAAGCCCTAGGCATTCCCTATTTTGGCATGTTACTAGATAAAATAGAAATGACTGAAGGAAGTGTTTTAGAGAGAATGTATTTACCAGAAAGGCATTTTCAGACTAAACTTCCCTGTAGCGATCTTCACCATCCGGCAAGAATTCTGGCAAATATATTATCCTACAACATCACTCAAAAATTTGGATGTCATTCTATCCTATCTGAAAAGCAGGCCAAATGTATCTATGCTATATTAGGTAACATCCGCATCAATTGGGCCAAAGTCATCATGGACTCTATTCTTGCTTCAGCTTCTTCTGATAGACCCTCATCCACATTAGCTCATGGTCATTATCTCACAATCTTGTTTATTAGTTATAATGTGCCTTTGGATCATGAAACCTCAATTCTAGAACCGGCTCGAGTCTTTGATGTTCATGCACTTGGAAGAATGAATCTACACCATGATCTTGATGAGAACATTCCCGAAGAAAAACTTGCAGCTGCATGAGGATCATCATCCTCCAGGAGAGGTAAGCAAATTGTTGTTTCAGATTCTGAGGAAGAAGAAGAAGGAGCAGAGGAAAAAGGAAGCAAGGAAGAAGAAGAAGCACCGGCATATATCTTTGAACTTCAAGAGATGATTCTGAAGAAAATTGGGAAATTAAAGATATCACAGGAAAAAGGTGTTGAAGACCTTAACAAAAAGGTGGACGACCTTAAAGAGCTCGTCGTGAAAAGCAACAAAATGACGGAGGACACGCTTGTCATGATCCTTGATGAGATCAAGGAACTGAAGAAGAACGGCGGTCATCCTTAGCCTTTCTTAAAAACAATGGTTTTAAAACAATGGTTCCCAAAAACTATGATTTGAACTTATGGTTTGTAATAACTCTTTAATTGTGTGATGCTTACTATGAACTTATCCATTATGCAATATATTAGTTGCTCTTATAACTAACATCTCTCTTGCAGGAATAGGAAATTAAATTCCCCTCCTAATTATATTATGATTCATATGTTATATTATTTTTTCGTTGAATTACTTTTTTGTTGATGACAAGGGGGAGAAAAATATGAAATGCAAAAATGAAATCATATGTATTGTATTGTTTTGCTAACAGCTTCGATGCAGGGGGAGAACCGCATCAAAGCAGGGGGAGTAAGTATACTTTTCATGTATTCTTATATTTTAACTTACTTCATTTTTCATTTGGGTGTCATCATCAAAAAGGGGGAGAGTGATGGAAATTGAATTCCACCCCCAAGTGATTTTGATGATAAGCACATCAAATAAAGCTTAGTGTACTAACTACACTACAAATAAGTGTGCAGGATATGCGACAAATGAAAAGCTTTATTCATACTCAAAGAAGCGCAATCTACGCTCAAAGACAAAGACGAACGTGGCTAAGATCAAATAATAAAGCTCAAAGCTCAAATAGAACAAAAAGCTCAAGTGAAGCTCACATGTACTCCATCAAATTGATGAAGCTTCCGAAGACGTGTCATAGTCTATAGTGAGTGTGTTGTGTCTTTTTAGGGTATTGTTAAAGCCAAATCGTGCAAACAATCACACACACACACACGATTTTAAAATGGTTTTGAATATCGTTTAAATCATCTTCAAAAATGATTTTAAGAGCTTTCGCTAGTCGTTTTGTAATTCCGTAGTGAAACTCCACTAAACCCTGGAGTTAGCTACTTATTTGACTAGTTGTGTTGCAGGAAAAACTCCTCTGGGAGTCGACTACCAAAGGTAGGGAGTCGACTACCAGCTGAGAATCAAATTTTCCTGAAACACACTGGGAGTCGACTACCACTCCTAGGGAGTCGACTACCAGCTGTCGAAGTTTGACGTTTTGACTTGAATTTTGAAATATCGTTGAGCGATTTTCTCCCATGATTTTCGGGACAAAAGTCAAAGTAATTTGAATTTCAAATTCTCAGATTTCTCCTATAAATAGAGGACCATTTTCATTGATAAAAATATAACAACTATTAAATTCAAATTCTCTCGTGCAAACGCTCTAAAGTTCTAAGCTCTCATTCTCTCTTTAGCCAATTCTGTTTTATTCGTGATCTTGCAAATTCTGTTATTATTTTCTGAAGATCATAATCTCGTTTTATTGGCTAAATGTTTTTCAAATCCGTATTACTTTTCTCTTGATTTTTGTTTAAAGGATTTTTTGAAAACATTAGATCTAGATCACAAAGAATTCATTTGTATCTTTGTGTGATCTAGAATTTTATTCTATCAAGCCACTACACGTAATCTCGTCTATTACTATTTGGCTATATAATCCGGGTGTAAAACCAATCTCCACCAATTTATTGTGGTGAATTGGATATTGATTTTTATTGTGTTGTTGTTGGAACCCTAGACAAGTCTAGGTGTTGCCGTTGGAAATCCTGGTCAAGACTAGATTGTTGGAAATCCTGACGAGTGGAGTTAGGTACTTGTATTGGCCAAGGCAGATAGTGGAAAATCTCGTACCGGATTGGTCGAGGACTGCACGTACCCAAAAGTTGTGGGGAACCAGGATAAAAATCCTTGTGTCTCCGATTGTTTATCTGTGTTTATTTATCTTTGCTCTTACTTTATTTGCTAATTGTTGTTCATCTATTGCAAAGGTTAACTTTACTTTATCCGCTGTGAATAACGATATAATATTTGTCTTTCTCGTAATCTTATCTTAACTGTGCTTATAAATTCTCTGGGAGTCGACTACTGTTCATAGGGAGTCGACTACCTGCTGTGAAATTACTTTGTGATTATTAGATTACGTTTTTTGATTAAGAACCAAGCGTAGATCACTCTACTTGGTTTCTTAGGCAATATTAGAAGGATTTGTTTTGTGTTAATTTGTAAAGAACGAAAAAAAGTTTATCTCTATACAACACTATTCAACCCCCCTTCTAGTGTTGTTTGCCATCCACAGGATCCAACAGTTGGGTCGTTTAGTTGCGAGGGGGTGGCCCCTTCGTTTTACAACTGAAGACCGAGAAGTGTTATTTGGTTGTGAGGGGCATGTCCCCTTCGTCTTACAGCCAACGACTGAGATGGATCGTTCGATTGCAATGGGTGGCCCCTTCGTCTTACGGTTGGCGGCTAAGAAGTGTCGTTCGGTTGCGAGGGGCATGTCCCTTTCATCTTACAACCGATGACTAGGAAGTGTTGTTCGGTTGCGAGGGGCATTGTCCCTTCATCTTACGGTCGATGTCTGAGATGGGTCGTTCATTTGCGAGGGGTGGCCCCTTCATCGCACGGCTAACGAACGAGATGTGTGGTTTGGTTGCGATGGCCATGGCCCCTTCGTCCTACGGCCTACGACGGAGTTGGGTTGTTCAGTTGCGAAGGGGTGGCCCCTTCATCTTACGGCTGATGACTGAGAAGTGTCATTTGGTTGCGAGAGGCATGACCCCTTCATCTTACGTCTGACAACAGATTTGGGTCGTTCAGTTGCAAGCGGGTGACCCCTTCATCTTACGGCTGACGACAAGAAGTGTCGTTTGGTTACGTGGGGCGTAGCCCTTTCGTCTTACGGTCGACGACGGAGTTGGATCGTTCAGTTGCTAGGGGTGGCCCTGACGACCGAGAAGTGTCGTTCAGTCGCAAGGGGCATGGTCCCTTCATCTTACGGCTGAAGACTAGGAAGTATCGTTTGGTTGCAAGGGGCATGGCCCCTTCGTCTTACGACCGACGAAGGAGATGGGTCATTCAGTTGCGAGGGGAAGGCCTCTTCGTCTTATGGCTGACGATTGAGCAGTGTCGTTCAGTTATGAGGGGCATGGCCCCTTCGTCTTACGGTCAACGAAAAAGTTGGGTCGTTCAGTTGCGATGGGGTGGCCCCTTCGTCTTACGATTGACGATCGAGAAGTGTCATTCGGTTGCGATGGGCATGGCCCCTTTGTCTTACGACCGACGACAGAGTTGGGTCGTTCAGTTACAAGGGGATGGCCCCTTTGTCTTATAGCTGATAACCGAGAAGTGTCGTTTGTCTTACGGCCGACGATGGAGTTGGGTCGTTTAGTTGCAAGAGGGTGGCCCCTTCGTCTTACGGCTGATGATCGAAAAGTGTTGTTCGATTTCAAGGGGCATGTCCCCTTCTTCTTACGACCGACAATGGAGTTGGGCCGTTTAGTTGTGAGAGGGTGTCCCCTTCGTCTTATGGCAGACGACCAAGAAGTGTCGTTTGGTTGCGAGGGGCATGGCCCCTTAGTCTTACGACCGACTACTAAGAAGTTTCATTTGGTTACAAGGGGGCATGGCCCCTTCGTCTTATGGCCGACGACTGAGATGGGTCATTAATTTGGGGTAAATATTGTATATTTAACACATCATTTAGACCCATTTTGTGCTTATAAGGTATGCATTTGGTCTCTAATACAATCGTATTTTGAATATCGTCATTTATTAGAGCAATCACTTGATTTAAGCACAAAACAACAATATATTGAGTATTTCTGACCTTTTAGTATTTTCATATGAAGATCTCGATCTCACGATTCCAACGACTATTTATTTGTATTTTTCTGTGATCTGTGCTAATTACTATGAAATTTTGAATGTAGAATACCAATTTAATGAAGAAATACGACTAAAATATGCTTGAAATACGGCGTGTATACGCCGCAGTATACGTACCCCCGCTTCCTTAGGACACGTGTCGCGATCTGGAGAATTCCCGATCAAATCGAACAGTTGCAAATGGTGGAAGACGCGGGCGAATCTCCACCATTGATCAACAACCCAACGGCCCAGAACAAGCCGCTGTGGATTCAAAGTTGGGAGAAAGGAGCTAGCAACATGGCTTATTGCTGAGCGTTGATGCTCGATTGGACGGACGTGGAAAAGTCCGAGTCGTATTCGGAGAGGATCTGTTGAAGTGGCGACGTGGCGCTACACAAATCGTTGGATTCTGATCCAACGGTGTAAATCAAATCCGACGTGAACTCGGATTCGTAAGTGAAGCAGGCATGGATCCGCTAACCTATGACACGCGTCAGCTCCTTGAGCGATCCCGCTTCGATCGTGCGGCTAAGATTTGTGGTGGCTGAGGATAGCAGGTTTGGTTCGGTTTCTAAGCGTGTTTCGAACCTGTTAAGCAACTAAAACCTGCAATGCTCATATATATACGTATTTTAGGGTTTTGGGGGTAATTTTGGCGTATTTGGGGCTCTAGGAGCCGTATTTGGTCATAAAATTTGGAGGCCCTGGAGACAGAGGCTAGAGCTATCATCTGAAGGAGATTTGGGGCTATTTGGAGAGATTTGGTGATAAATTCCTTAACTTTACTCTTGTATTTTGCGTATTTAGCACGTATTTTAAGACATTGAGCATGCATTTGTCTATGAATATGGTTTATTTTCTCTCCATGCGTGGCTAGTACCTATTGTGTTGGTTGTGATATAGTTATGGTGTTGTAATCATTCATTTCGTTATCTTTTCGCCCTATATTCACGTTAAATTGTGTATTTCATTGATTTCTACATATATCTTGTTTGGGTATGTTATACGGAGACATGGGCATGCTTGAATCGAATATGATCTGAGTAAGAGTTATTCGTGATGCAATCTGAGAGGATGTATCGTGACCCGAGAGGGCACTTGTGCGTATCTTCCTTATGAAATCGACATTATACGTGATTACTTTTTGGCACTATTTTACGCTCTTTATCGCCATACCTTTCGACGTTCTCGTGCCCTAGCTGGACGAAACGTTAAGTTATAGAAAAGATATTAATAATCATTGATTGCACATACCCTACGAAATCACTACCAACTCATACTCTCCATATTAGTACCCTATTATCGAATTCACCGTAATTATCGTAGGATTGTCTTTTATTATTTTAAACCATCGACACCATTACTTATATCTCTTATAGGTGGTTGTGTATTATGGTTTTAGTACTCTTTATAAACTGAAATTTGTGGGTTTGCAAGTCAGTTGTCCCGTGGATACGATACCTGGACTCACCAGGATTATTACTTGTTCGATCTCCTACAATTGGGAGTAGCGCTCACACATTTCGAGATGAGTCAAGTTTTTGGCGCTGTTGCCGGAGATAACGGTATTTGTGAACCATAATTTCAGTTTATTCAGAGGAATATTCGGTGAGATTCTTCCACCTTATAGTTTAGAATTTTTTTATTATCTTTGTTTTCTTTGAAAACAATCAAATGTGTGTGTGTGTGGATGGATGGTGATGCATATTTTTCAAACGTAATTTCTGATTTAACCTGAATTCTACCAGTTTTCCATGGTATGGAAGAGGAGAATTCATATTTACACGTGCAAGAGTTTGAAAAGATATGCCACCAATTGTTTCATGGGAAAAAGCTTGAGCACATTGAGAGACTATGTATTAAATATTTCCCGTACTCTTTAAGAGACAATGCTATATCTTGGTTTAATATTTTGCCTCATGACTTATTATTTACTTGGTTATCATTTCAGGCTGTCTTCCTTAAGAGATTCTTGCCTCCTTTCATGTGTCAAGCACAGATGCAACAAGCTACGAAACAACAGATTGTGAACTTTATCCAAGCTGATGGGGATGCCTACCATCAGGCTTTGAAGAGGTTCAACGAGTTAATGCTTGCGTGCCCACACCATAGCCTCCACGCTGATCATCACTTGCAGATCTTCTACACAGGATTACTGCCTCCTACGCGGGATTTCGTTCAGATGAGCTGCAATGGAGAATTCTTTTCATATATGACAGAGGATGCATGGTGGTACTTGCAGGACCTTGCACTACATGAGAGAACTGCGCCATCTGAGGATTAATCACCTAGATATGAAGAAGATGGCCAGAGCATTCCTTTCGCAGACACATTTTAGCAGGTCCAGGGACAGCCTGAGGAGTTACCGTGGAGTTATTACCGATGCAATCCTATGGAGTACCAAGAGAAAACATATGAGATGGAGCATCAGAGCGACTTAGATGAGCATGAGGAGATGTGTGATGGGGGGTGGATGTGGACTATAAGGGTGACACGATGCATTTCCATTTTGACGATGATGAATATGGGGTGGAGATAAGTGATGACAAGAGTAAAATCATTGAACCTGAACCATGTCTTCCTTCAGATTCATCTCCCCCACCTGACGAGTACGAGCACATTGGATGGACTGCTATAGGTTATCACTACTATGAAGAGGAAGATATGAGCGAGGGAGAGAGCTTACAGACTACATTAGAGCCCGAGCCATACGGCCCCACAGATTCGTTTCAGCAGCCATTATTTCTTCCACTTCATGATGTGCACCAAACTATCATCCATGAAGACCTTCAGGAAGAACCACAAAGTTTCGAGAGGCCTGCAGAACCTACGATTACTGATGAAGAGGATGAAGAGAAAGAAGGTGACTACGAGAAGACTTACACTGAGCATGAGTTGTCTTGCCCTCCAGACCTATTTCTGCAGCCACCTCCACGTCCTCCTGAGGCAGAGAACCAAATCAAGTATAGCGATCATTTTCAAGAAGTTCTCATGAACCTGCACACTCTAGTTCTGAATCTCAAATTTTAATTCCAAATCTTTTAGATTCAGATGGTCGTCAATTAGCTTTAAAATCTTTTATCGTTTATGACTACCCATTATGGCAAGCTTTCATGGTAAATCAATTTCGTCCATCTTTATTTGAGACAACGTATCTCATGCAGGAAAAACATACACACATGGAGCAGATATGCTGGGTTGTGTCGATGCTTGACCAAAGGAAGCGAGTGGAGGAAGAATACTCGTCGAGGAGAGCAAGGAGCAGATAGAACAACTTCCTCCACCATTAAAGATCCGGGATCTACCATTTGACCACGGTGTGTTCTTTCTATTAGCGTAGACTTTTTATATGCTTTTTAGGATGCTTGCTTTTGAATAAACTCGTACCACTTTTGACATTGAGGACAATGTCCATCTTTAGTTGTGGGGAGTGTATGAGGCCTTAGGATTTTTTTTAAAAAAAATCAAGGCGAGAGAAACGAATAAATCACCAATTCTCATCATTTAAAACTCCTTCACATACCACAAATACGGATGATTATGCATTGATTGAGTTCTAAAAATCGTTTATGGCCTGAATTAATTTTTATTTCTTCATGAAATTACCCATTAATATGATATTTATGAAAACTTTCAATTTCAATGATTAATATCTCGAAATAGTTTGAATTTGTTTCATGCATGCTACTGTGATGCAAAAGCTTAAGTATACACGATTTATTAGAACAGTTTTCAAGTTGAAGAGGAATTTGGCCTTTGTTACTAATGTTTATATTCATATTTATGGGTGTTGAGTTGCTTTAAAAAAAGAAAAAAAGTGAAAAAGAAAAAATGCATCGTTCCCTTGAGTTCATTGATTAGCCAGGTCTTTGTGCCTCAGGAAACATTGGAGATTCGCATCGAAAGATGAATGAATAGGGAGTGCATTTAAAAAAAGAGAGGATAAAATAAAACTTAGATGATTCGAGCCATTAAGTTCGATGGGCTCTTCTAAGCCAAATGCCCGAAGGCCGTATGGCCTAGGAATCATTAACTGAAGGCTCATTACATGGATCATTCTAAGTCGTCAAAAAGAAAAAAATAAATGGTGAATAAACTAAGCAACTTCAATACCCATGATTTGAACGATCTTTTTGAGATGCCAATCCCTTGGAAATAAGAAAACTAGCATATAACGACGTGTAATACTTTCGCTTGCGCAAAATGATACTATCATGTTATTTATTTAAATTAAATTAGAGAAAAATATCATGTGATTGATCTTATTCATGGATTGTGTATATTGCTGGTCAAAATCATGTTGGAAAGTGTCTTATTGAGCCATGCCATAAGTGATTGATAGAATTTATTGTTTTATTAATCATTCGACGTCATCGCTCTTTTAGATAGGGACTAGCAAATCGCTAATTGGAGGGTGTGATATGGGGTAAATATTTCATATTTAACAACTCATTTAGACCCATTTTGTGCTTACATGGTATGCATTTGGTCTCTAATACAATCGTATTTTGAATATCGTCATTTATTAGAGCAATCACTTGATTTAAGCACAAAACAACAATATATTGAGTTTTTTTTGCCCTTTTAGTATTTTCATTGAAGATCTTGATCTTACGATTCCAACGACTATTTGTTTGTATTTTTCTGAGATCTGTGCTAATTACTATGAATTTTTGAATGCAAGATACCAATTTATTGAAGAAATACGGCCGAAATACGCTTGAAACGTATATACGCTGCAATATATGTACCCCCGCTTCCTTAGGACACGTGGTGCGATCTGGAGAATTTCCGCTCAAATCGAACGGTTGCAATTGGCAGAAGACGC
Organism: Scilla litardierei; assembly: GCA_030789695.1. Taxonomy (NCBI): domain Eukaryota; kingdom Viridiplantae; phylum Streptophyta; class Magnoliopsida; order Asparagales; family Asparagaceae; genus Scilla; species Scilla litardierei. The sequence continues at coordinate 33,581 of JAULAV010008066.1, read as the reverse complement.
GGGCGAATCTCCACCGTTGATCGACAATCCAACGGCCCACAACAAGCTGCTGTGGATTCAGAGTTGGGCGAAAGGAGCAGGCGACGTGGCTTATTGCCGAGCGTTGATGCTCGATCAAACGGACGTGGAAAAGCCCGAGTCGTATTCGGAGAGGATCCGTTGAAGTGGCGACGTGGCGCTACACGAATCGTTGGATTCTGATCCAACGGTGTAAATCAAATCCGACATGAACTCGGATTCATAAGCGAAGCGGGCGCAGATCAGCTAACTTGTGACACGCGTCAGCTCCTGGAGCGATCCTGATTCGATCGTGCAGCTGAGATTTGCGGCGGCTGAGGATAGCGGGTTTGGTTCAATTTCTAAGCGGGTTTCGAACCCGTTAAACAACTCAAAACCCGCAATGCTCCTATATATACGTATTTTGGGGTTTTGGGGGGTAATTCTGGCATATTTGGGGCTCTAGGAGCCGTATTTGACCGTGAAATTTGGAGGCCCTGGAGACAGAGGCCAGAGCTATCATATGAAGGAGATTTGGGGCTATTTGGAGAGATTTGGTGATAAATTCCCTAATTTAACTCTTGTATTTTGCGTATTTAGCGCGTATTTTGAGACTTTGAGCATGTATTTGTCTATGAATATGGTTTATTTTCTCTCCATGCGTGGCTAGTACCTATTTGTGTTGGTTGTGATGTAGTTCGGGTGTTGTAATCATTCATTTCGTTATCTTTTAAGCCTATATTCACGTTAAATTGCGTATTTCATTGATATCTACATATATCTTGTTTGGGTATGTTATACGGAGACGTGGGCATGCTTGAATCGAATATGATCTGAGTAAGACTTATTCGTGATGCGATCTGAGAGGATGTATCATGACCCTAGAGGGCACTTGTGCATATCTTCCTTATAAAATCGACGTTATACGTGATTACTTTTTGGCACTATTTTATGCTCTTTATTGCCATACCTTCCGACGTTCTCGTGTCCTAGCCGAACGAAATAATGAGTTATAGAAAAGATATTAATAATCATTGATTGCACATACCCTAAGAAATCACTACCAACACTTACTATCCATATTAGTATCCCAGTATCGAATTCACCATAATTATCGTAGGATTGTCTTTTATTATTTTAAACCATCGACACAATTACTTATATCTCTGATAGGTGGTTATTTATTATCGTTTTAGTACTCTTTATAAACTGAAATTAGTGGTTTTGCAGGTCAGTTGTCCCGTGGATACGATACCTGGACTCACCAGGATTATTACTTGTTCGATCCCCTACACTTGGGAGTAGCGCTCACACATTTCGAGACGAGTCAGTCGTTCAGTTGCGAGGGGGTGGTCCCTTCGGCTTACGGCTGACGACCGAGAAGTGTGGTTCGGTTGCGAGGGGCATGGCCCCGTGTTACGCCCACCGATGGAGATGGGTTGTTCAGTTGTGAGGGGGTGGCCCCTTCTTCTTACGGCTAGCGACGAGAAGTGTCGTTCGGTTGCGAGTGGCATGGCCCCTTCATCTTACGGTCGACGACGAAGTTGGGTCGTTCAGTTGGGATGGGGTGACCTTTTCATCTTACGGTTGACGATCGATGATGTGTGTTTATATTTCATACATTCACGCATGTTTTCTTTTGTGTTTTTCCGTTGTTTTCCGCCGTCTTGTATTCGTTTTCTCGTGTTTTCTTGTTTTCTTTCACTTTTCCGTGTTTTTTGTATTTTGCAGGAGTTTACCGGTGTAGGGGACATATAACGATGATATCATGAGTCCCCGGAGCAACGGGAGAAGTCACGTGTGATCCAGGGGGACAAACGACGAAGATAGCATCTTTCAGCCCCTCACCCGACCGGTTGGTCACTTCCAACCAATCGGGTGATGCACGCGTGCACCACCCGGACACAAGCTGAAGCGGGCGGAAAGTCAACCGGTCGGTTCAGAGACCGGTTCAAACGCCCCAACTCTCTGGAATTTGATGCTGAATGCCAACCGATCGGGTGACCTTCACCCGATCGGTTCACCTGTAGCCGATTCTCCAAGGCCGAGACACGGAGAGCTCAACCGACCGGTTCACCCGACGGCATGAAGATCCAACCGATCAGCTTCAACCCTCAACCGACCGTGCCATATGACCGGGTGAAGTCCCGTGCTGAACTGCCGAAGAAACGAAGCAGGTCACCCGATCGGTTGAATTTTCAACCGATCGGGTGATATCGTATTCTATATATAGGACCCCTAGGTTTTCCAGAAACGAGAGTTGTTATTTTTTGCTGTTTTTTCTCTCTCTTGACGGCTGTAATTTTTCAGATATTTGTAAGTTTTCCGATCTTTACCAAACTTTAATATAGTGTTATTAGTATTGCTCTTACTGCATTTCAATCGCTTGATCATGTTTTTAACGGTCGATTTTGATTTAGATCGCTTTTTAGTAAATATGTGTGAGTAGTTCCCAAATCTGGGATTTTGGTGGAAACCCCTTCGTGGGTTCTCCCCGATGCGTCCATAGGACTAGGAAATCGATAGGGATTAGGAATCTACCGGTTATGTGGGGTGTTTTATTGTCATCGACGGGAAAAAGACCGCCTTTGACCGTTGGGCCAAGGGGGAATACACTTGGCGGTTGACTCCCTAGCCATAGCTCACGCCCTTAGCGTTGACGTCAAATCCTAGCACGCGGGAGCGGAAGGATGAGACGTTGGGAGTTATCATTGCGAGCTTAGTGCTCACGGAGTCGGTCAGTGTTAATGCACATGGGAATGCCCACTGACCGAACCCGGGAAGTCTGGCGTATCATCCTGGGCACCGACCAGAATATCGGGCCCATGGGGACGCTGGTACCACTCTTAGAGGCAACGTCTCACCATTAGACCCTAATTTCGATCGTTATCCTACCCGTAGGCCGTAACGGCGAGAATCGCACGATAGGGTGGAAACCGAAGTCCCAGGTTTTCCCTTTATATTGTTTATCCCTCGCATTCTATTTTCTGTGACAACCATCATCCGATTCGGGCTAGCTCGCCCATGGGGTGAATCCTATCCTTCTTGACACAAGCACAACCACGCCTCCCTGAGTTCGACCCCCAAGCCATACTACAACACCGTGCGCTTGCGGTTACAAATATTTAAATCTCACGCCCCCAATTATATATTGCGCGCACACATCTGACGCGCAAAAGCTGGGGACGTCAAGCTTTATGGCGCCGTTGCCGGGGAGGCAACGTGCTTGTTATTTTAAGATTTCATGAACCCTTGAGTCTAGCTCACATCTCTACCTCGCGATAATTTTCGCATTCTACACTTTTTGATTTTACTTGTACATATTGTAAATATTAGTTGTATAGAATTGATAAACCGAGTCGTCATGCTGCCATCGGTACTCCTCGCCCCTCCCCGTTCATGCAACCGATGCTTTTGACGTGTTTGCTATCTGTGCAGATCATTTTCTCTCCTCTCTTGTAGGTTGTCTGCTCCATGACGAAGATGTTGTGTGCAGTTTCGAGGAGATATCTGGGATCATTCGCACCACATCCGCTGTTTGGCACAAAGTTTGACAGGATCCCTAAATGCCTCGAGTATTCTAACCTTTCTGTCCGCCGCTGTGGAAAATCAGAGAAGGTATCATGATGTGCAGCTGCATCCCGGGACGACAACTCTCCTCTCTCCTGATGAAGTGGCGTGTATCGACCTACCTAGTTCCGAGTTCAGTGGGGGAGAATTGTTCACCTATGAGGAGTTTTGTCAGGAGAACTATAGGACAGAGCTTGTCGAGCACTTTGAACAAGAATCAACCCATCCCTTCCAAACTTCTATGGAGCCCCCCAGACCCTGGGAAGATGAGGAAGCCGGAGGCAGTGGTGGGGAGCCATCGATTATCGAAACCTGTTTCCACGTCGAAGCCTTCTTCCCGGATGATTATTATGAGCTTGAGAAAGACCCAGAGCCAATCTCCATTGGCCCCTCATTGCCTTGCGAGGCTTTGCCCTGTGAAATCACGGCTGAGAGTGAAAGTCCGGATGCTAGCTTTCAAGAGACCCATGAAGAAGTCCTTTCGCTAGAGGATGCTCAGCTTGAGAAATATGCGTCGGGACCTCATGAAGTTGAGATGAAAGAGTTGCCCCCGGACTGAAGTATGAATATTTGGGAAAGGACTCAACCCTTCCAGTCATAGTGAACTCCTCACTGCCTGAGGACCAGATGACCAAACTTCTTGGTGTTTTGAAAAGGTTTAAGGGTGTTTTTGGGTATGCAATCGAAGACTTGAAAGGAGTTAGCTTGGGCCTCTGCTCCCATAGAATACTGCTTGAGGATGAGCAGGCCTCCTCAATTGAGCCGCAGCGGAGACTCAACCCTATAATGATGGAAGTGGTCAAAAAAGAGATTGTTAGGCTTCTACATGCCGGTATCATATACCCAATCTCCGACAGTCGCTGGGTTAGCCCGGTGCACGTCGTACCCAAGAAAGGAGGAATGACGGTGGTTCGCAACGAGAAAAACGAGCTCATACCCATGAGGACCGTCACAGGGTACCGGATGTGCATTGACTATAGGAAACTGAACAGGGCCACGAGGAAAGATCACTACCCTCTCCCATTCATTGATCAGATGCTAGAGAGGCTGGCGAAGCACAACTACTTCTGTTTCATGGACGGCTACTCCGGATTCCTTCAAATCCCTATCCATAGCGATGACCAGGAGAAGACTACTTTCACATGCCCATTTGGGCATATGCATACAGAAGGATGCCGTTTGGGCTTTGCAACGCTCCAGCTACATTCCAAAGACTGATGTCCGCTATCTTCTCTGACTACTCCCAGGACATCATGGAGGTCATCATGGATGATTTTTCCGTCTATGGAATTGAGTTCGACTCATGCCTCAGCAATCTAACTAAAGTCCTGGAGAGGTGTCAAGACAAGGGTCTAGTCCTGAACTGGGAGAAATGCCATTTCATGGTCCAAGAAGGAGTTGTGCTGGGACATGTCATTTCTTCGAGGGGGATTGAGGTTGATAAGGCAAAAGTTGAGGTGATTGAAAATCTTCCACCACCACTCAATCTTCGAGGAGTCCGTGGTTTTTTAGGGCATGCGGGATTTTACCGCCGCTTCATAAAAGACTTCTCAAAGATTTCCAGACCGCTGACCTAACTCCTCGTGAAGGATGCACCTTTCATCTTCAACGAGGAGTGCATGGAAGCCTTCTGCCTTCTTAAGCAAGCCTTGATTTTCGCGCCCGTAATTCAGCCGCCGGACTGGAGTCTACCCTTCGAGCTAATGTGTGACGCTAGTGATTACACCGTAGGAGCCGTCTTGGGGCAGAGGAAGGATAAAAATCTGCATGTGATATATTATACGAGCAAGACCCTTGATGTTGCCCAAAGAAATTACACAACCACAGAAAAAGAATTGCTAGCGGTCATCTACGCGATGGATAAGTTCCGGTAATATCTCGTTGGAGCAAAGGTGATCGTGCACACTGATCACGCGGCTCTCAAATACCTATTGAGCAAGAAAGAGGCTAAGTCGTGGCTCATTAGATGGATTCTCCTCCTCCAGGAATTCGACCTGGAAATCAAAGACAAGAAGGGGGCGGAGAATGTCGTTGCCGATCACCTGTCAAGAATGCCTACCCTTGATTTGAATGCTACTCCGGTTGATGATTCGCTCCCTGACGAGCATCTCTTCTCCGTCTCTTTCGCTTGGACTCCTTGGTACACCGACATTGCAAACTATCTGACTTGTGCCATCGTCCCCCACAACGTGAGCTATCAGCAGAAGAAGAAATTCTTCCATGAGGTCCGAAAATTCTATTGGGACGACCCCCATTTGTACAAGACCTGCAACGATGGGGTGATACGAAGGTGCATTCCTGAGATTGAGGCGACCTCCATAATATCTCATTGCCATGATCAGCAATGTGGAGGGCATGCGAGCACCTATAAGACGACTGCAAAAATCCTCCAGAGCGGATTCTACTGGCCAACCCTGTTTAAGGACACCCATGCTTATGTCCAAGCCTGCGACAAATGCCAAAGGACGGGGAACGTCTCCAAGAGAAACGAGATGCCTCAGCACTACATCTTAGAGGTAGAGATCTTCGATGTTTGGGGAATCGACTTCATGGGACCGTTCCCCTCCTCCTCTGGAAACCAGTATATTTTGGTAGCCGTGGACTATGTATCGAAATGGGTTGAAGCGATAGCCAGTCCTACTAATGATTCCTGAGTGGTTGCCAAGTTCTTTAAAAACAACATCTTCCCGTGGTTCGGTGTGCCTCGAATTTTGATCAGTGACGGAGGGAGCCACTTCATAGAGAAGAAATTCGAAGCTCTCTTAAAGAAGTACGGGGTGCAACACTGAGTCGGGCGTGCCTACCACCCGCAGACTAGCGGCCAAGTGGAAGTTTCCAACCGGGAGATCAAGAGCATACTAGAAAAGACGGTGGCCAAGTCTAGAAAGGAATGGTCATCAAAACTTCCTGACGCGCTCTGGGCTTACAGGACGACATTTAAAACTCCGATCGGGACGACCCCCTACCGGCTTGTCTACGGGAAGGCGTGCCATCTCCCCGTGGAATTGGAACACAAGGCATTTTGGGCGATCAAGGACCTAAACTTTGACGCCAAGGAGGTTGGAGGGCATCGACAGCTTCAACTTAACGAGCTCGACGAGATCCGGCTCAATGCTTATGAAAACGCCCGGATCTACAAGGAGAAGCTGAAGCGGTGGCACGATAAGCGCATCCTGAAGAGGGAATTCAAGGAAGGAGACTTAGTTCTCCTATTCAACTCAAGGCTGAAGCTTTTTCCTGGAAAGCTCAAGTCAAGGTGGTCGGGGCCCTTCCGCGTCACCAAGGTCTTCCCGCATGGGGCTATCGAGAAAATGGGAAGAGATGAGCCATTCAAATTCAACGGACAACGCCTTAAACACTATGCAGTAGGAGAACCAGCATTCTCTCCGGTCAGACTCTCAACGACCGACAACTCTTCCTCAAACCCTCCGGATCCTAATTGACCACCGTATGAGGCGTCGAGCAAACGACGTTAAACAAAAGCGCTCCATAGGAGGCAACCCATGCTCTAAACTGTTGTCTTCGTTTTTAGGATTTTTATCTCCTTCATTTTTTCTATTTTAAGAATTAATTTCATCCGCGAGATCATCCGTCGAGGAACTTAGGCCATTCGTGAATTTTTGCAGGAAACAAGCCCTCACCCGATCGGGTGACTACTCAACCGATCAGGTGAGACGTAGCATACGATGGCCGTATCTGCTCTCCTTGCGAACCGGTCGGGTGAAGCTGCGCTGAGACCGTGTGGCTGACCGTGTGAGATAGGCTGGACTCTCGGGAAATTTGGGCGATATATCAACCGATCGGTTGAGTGATGCGGCGGTCGTGTGACTGACCCGGTGAAAAGTCACAATATTCTCGGAAATATTCGAGAAGCGGTCAACCAACCGGGTGATCTTCACCCGATCGGTTCACCTGTAGCTGTTGACCGAAGGAAATTTTTTCGAATTTATCCAACCGATCGGGTGAAAACTCACCCGATCGGTCGGTTTTCGCCCCTATATATATCCTCTCGCGCGTCTTCAACCACCCGACCCCCAACCCCCCCAAATGTAGGAATATTATGCCCTCGAGGCCATTTATTCCTGTGTGAATATCACAAACATCTTGTTCGAAATAACAGTAAGCTGTTTGGTAATAATTTATCTAAGTTATATTGTAATGTAGTCAAACATTAGATATCAACTTAGGTAAAGTCCTGAGACTTTATGCAAGGTCAAACGGGTATCGAGATGAGTATCTCAATCATGGAGAAACGTTTGACCGTCTGTAGCATAAGTCTAAAATGGTTCGTGGTCGCAGATGTTCCGAGACAAGGATATCGAAACATCGGATAGACCATTGTGTCTTAGTCTTCACCGTTTAGCGGTGGCGATGATCTCATGATCACTTGACTTGGCGAAGTCGAAGACGAGACACAGGTGCTCATTAGAATGAGTTCACTGAACGATCCATTAGAGTTATCATATGGTTATATTGACCAATCTGTCAGTGATAACTCTGAGTGATGATAGGATAGTTGGTCTTTTGACTTGAGGTCATTTTGACGGACCTGTGCATGAACGGTGCCACTTAGATCAACTGACCTAGCTTCGAGGCAAGGCCTGTCGAAAGGTCGTTTGATTGGGTGTCACTTGAAACGTACGAGGCGAGTAATGACCAAGAGAGGATTCGTCTCTCCCGGTCAATGGGAGTTAGTGTCGTAGAGTTAGTTCGGTCTTTAGTAAAAACTCTGCGCAGAGTATGTTGGAAGAAGTCCAATATTTATTGACTAAAGATTGATAGAAACTAACCGGAGTCAAGTTATTGGGGTTGACAGTTTGACCGTACCCCAGACTTGATCCACACGACAAATTTAAGACGAAGAGACTATAACTGCGGAATTCATCACGGAAACAGTCAGGTGGTCCCGACAATACTCATGCCAATGAGTTAACCACATAATGATGATTCCTGAAGTAGGGACGGCAACTACTGCTCGTGGTCACTGCCGTATAGGGCTTCGAGCCCAACCTGTTGTAAGGGTCAGGCTGTAGGGTCTCACACAGAGTGCAACGCTTCGTCTAGTAATAGGTAGAAATTAGTTAGGGAGAATAATTGCATTTTTGATGCAAGGGATGAAATAATTGCATTTAATGCAATATGGTAATTTAAGCTTAGATAGGGACTATTTTGCATTTGATGCAAAGGCGATTAAATGCGTATTAAATTGTTTAATACAATATTTAATAAAATAAACGCAAGGAAAAGTTCACGGGTAAGACGGGAATGTCCCGGTCTAGACCCAGGTTCGAACGGCGTCCAAATCGGACGCCAAATGCTCAACTTATGTCCAAAACAGCCAAATGGCTCAGTCTGATTCAGACCAGGTTAACCCAGGCCAGACCAGGGTCTGACCTGGGCACCTGACCCATCAGACTGGGCACCAGGCCACTAGGCCTGGGCCCGCGCCCAGGCCCAAGCGCCTGGGCGCCTGCCCAGGCACCCAGGGCGGGCGGCCTGGGCCCGCCAGGGCCCAGGCGCCCTGGGGGCCTGGGAGCCCAGGCGCCCTGGGCCGGGCGCCTTGGGCGCCCTGGGCCGGGCGCCTTGGGCGCCCGGCCCAGGCACCCGCCTGGGCGCCTGGCGGCTGGCGCCAGGCGCCAGGCTGGCGCCAGGCGCCAGGCTGGCGCCTGGGCGCCCGCGCCCAGACTTGGGCGCCCGCGCCCAGACTTGGGCGCCCGTGCCCAGGTCTGGGCCTGGGCGCCCAGTCAGCAATTTTGGCTGTGGGGCCCACAGGCTGGGCCCCACCTAAGGGTGTGGAACCCTAGGTTTAATGGGCAGTTTTTGACGGCTCAGTTTTTGTGAAAAACTAGCCTAGGGCTGATCTTTGGACACTCAATTGGAGGGTCAAACGACCTCCGATTGACGAACGGTTTTTTCCTATGCGTTCACCGTTGAACGCTTGTCGTATTGATAGGTTGTATCGATCCTGAAGCTCAACGGCGAGTGAGTTAAAATTCACGGAAGTTTGCACTTTGTGAAGTGCAAACTAACTTGATTTTAACTAACCCAAATAATTAGTCCCACATCGGATTTTGAGAAAAGGGGAGAGTCCGCCGCCTATATAAATAGGGGTCTCCCCCCTTTCTCAAAACTCGTCCCAAGCTCTAGATCTGAGCGGCTCTCGTAAATGTTGGAGCACGCTCGGATCTAAGCTTAAATAAATATTTCTCTATCTCCCTAAATTTCTGCCTTACTCCTGCGGGCTCTAGCAAAGCCACAAAGGAGTTCTGATTCTGGATCTGAAATCTTGGCGGAGGTTTCACTCGCGTGAAACTTTCTTCGGCGCGTGGTTGGCTCGGCGGCACGGGGATTGATCGCCTCGGGATGCGGATCGGTTCGAGGAGCGGTTCGGGGAGCGGTTCAAGGAGCGGCTCGGCGTGAGACGGGAGCAGCTCGAAAGACGGCGCGGAACATCTCGCCTGCTCCAGGGCTGAGATTCCGGGTATGTGGTTAAAGTATTTTTAGCATTAGTTTAATTTAATCGCAGTAGGCTAGATCCTTCTTGGGATGGTCAGATCCATCCCAAGTCGGCATAGATCTTGGCATAGGGTCTTGGACATTAGGGCTAAGTTAAAAATAGTTTTTAACTGCATGTTAATTTAGATTAACTAGTTTTTCTTCCGCTGCTATTTGTTTTTCTGTCTATGTTCCGTCCGACTTAGGACGGGACTAGACTTTTTGTGCCCTAAGGGACCGCCAATTCCCCAACACCAAATGTGCGCCCCTCCTATTCATCTGCCGAATCGATCTCCTCCATCTACCCCACTACTCCTAAATCTTCATCCCCACTCATTCCCATGCCCCCCCACCGCCACCCTTCCCATCTACAGCATTCTCTCATCAAACGTCCAAACGCTAACCCTAATCCCCAAATTTTGAAAATTGCGATTCTTGTTGGATCAACGAGTGGCGGCTTCCCAAATCGCTCCCTTATATTGCGTGGGGTCTTTCGGGTGCTTATTCTTACAACGTTGATGGGTAAACTCCCTCCACTCTTCACATTTATTTCATTTTTTGAAATGTCTTGAATTTGTGTTTGCACACTTTATCTGCTTCATCATCTTCATATACACCATATCACACCCCATCATTCTTCCCCGCGCCATCCCCATGTCCGGGAAGGGAAGGGAAGTAGCCTCATCGTCACGCAGACATCCCCTACACGGTCCCTTTTCCCCATCTTTCCTCGGCATAAACCTTTCGTCTGAGGAGTAATCCGATCGCTTACAAACCCTTCTTCATCGCCCTATGCGACCTACTCTTTTCGCCGACTTCCCCACCCTACAATCCCTTGGACTCTTTAGGGGCGTCTGTGCACTTTTTCGCTTCATAGGTTTCGATTATCTTCTGCGGACTCAAGCCAATACACACAGGAATCTCACACTTGAGTTCCTCAGTTCTCTCGAGGTGTCCGATCATGGTTTCACCTTTCGGGCCTTCAATTGTGATTTTTCCATGAGCTTAGACACGCTTAACAACATTCTACACTTCCCTAACCCCGATAGCCGTGTTGAATGCTCTACTCATGATCGATCTGACATCTTTTCTAACTTCCGGGCTGATGGTGTTTGGCAACGATTCACCCGATATACCTTTTTTCCAGCGGTAGCCCTCGCCTCCTACATCATACACCCTTGCTACCGTTTCGCCCACTGCTTCCTTGCCAACACCATTTTCGCTCGCGTTGATGTATCCGCGGTGTCTAGTGATGAGCTGCTCTTTCTATATGCCATGTCCCACGACCGGATTCATGGAAATATCCCTTTGCCCATAAACACCGCTCATTGGATCGTCCACGAGCTCTTATCCGTTAGCCGCGCAGTTTCTGGCTCTATCTGCTGTGGGGGAATTGTCACTCTTATTGTCAGTTGTGTCTTGAGGATGCCCCCCGACCTCCCTATTGTCCCAGGACATAGCCGTATCGATCGCGACTACTTGATCTCTATCGGTATGCTTACTCCTTTTTGGGAGGATCGTGCAGCCTACCTCTATAGTCCTGCCTACACTCCTTTTGCCATCCTCCCACCCTCGTCTCCGTAGCGCTTCCCCTTACGCCTTACACACCTACACTGGGAGTTCTACCCTGACTCTTGGTACGCTTCACTCGTTCACTTACCACCCATGGATCCTTCGATTGGCACCCGTGTGTCGGTCCACCTCGTCCCACCATCATCCACCACGATCCACCGATATATCCCGATCCTCCGATAGTCCTGCCTGTTGCTCCTCCTTCTCCTATTCGCACACCCTCCCCTTCGTCCTCGGAGGATTCCTTCTACCATTATTCACCACCCTCCTCGCCATCTCCTTACCATTCTACCGAAAGCGACTCCGATTGACCCCCCTTGCATATCTCTGCATTTTCACGATCATATCATCTTGCTAGCATTGTCACGTCTAGCTTGGGGGAAGTCAAATTTTTCTGTGTGCTGTATTGTGTCGTTTTTCTGTGTGTGCTTGTTTTACCTATTGAGTCGTGCCATTTTTGGTCTTCTTTTTTTCTATTTTTATGTCGTGTCGTGTGATTTTCCTTTTTTTACATCTTTTACTTTCTGTTTATATGTCGCGTGGTGTGATTTTTCTTTATTTTCAGTTCCGTTTGTGTGTTTTTCTCGTCTTTCTTATCTTTTTATGTCGGTGTGTATCCCCCCCATTTTCTTTGCCCTCCCGTATTCACTTTTATTGCATTGAGGGCAATGCAAACTTCAGCTTGGGGGAGTCGCACTTTGTGCGTCATTTGAGTCTTTCTTTTTCGTTTTTGAGTCCTTTTCATCGAGTTTTTATTTTTCTTTTCTTCTTTTTTCATCCCCTTCTCCTAGAGACGAACGCTATGATGAATTGCCACAAAATCACACACACCTAGCATGGCATCGATAATCACATTCACTAACCCTAGGATATCGAGTCCTCTTGCATTTCATGCATCGTGGGTCCACTTAGCTTTTTTGTGAGTCGTGCGTCGCGCCTAGCTGTTTGGTGTGCTTCTACTTTGTGATTGTGTTTTATATACTTGTCCAGGAATTACCCCTAGATTATCATGTTTCGATTTGAATATGCGGTATTTGCTTCTCCTATCTGCTTCTGTATGCATGAATATATATTTCGTATGCTTCATTTCGCATGTGTCGGGATTCCACAGTTAGGACTAGGACAACCCATTTAGCCTACGCTCTGATTAGTGAAATATCTCCCTTGCCCAAGTGTCTAGAAACCGACTTCTTTTTTGTTTTACTTGGTGCAAATCCCCTCGTAGTGTACCGTTCTCCCACTTGGGAGAGTACACATGTGTATAGCCAAAAACCCAAAAATTCAAAAAAAGGGAGAAAAACCCAAAAAGAAAAGAAAAGAGAAAATTGTATAGCCAAAAAGCCAAAAAAATACATATATCCAAAACCCAAATATATATATATATATATATATATATATATATATATATATATAAGTGTGAATATTTTCCTACTTACCGAGAATAAAGGGAAGACGAGAATTTGCACAGAGTGTTCTACTCCACATCATCTCAACCCCCATCGCTTTCGAAAACACTTGGAATAGGGAATTCTAGCTATTATTTAGGTGATAGTGTGGTGATGTCCGAGCCCCTAGCTGTGGAGTCCATGATGCATGATGCATTTCTATTCTCATACTCTTCTCTTGTATGCTTGAGCCATATATTCACCTCTATTTCTAAATCGAATCGATATTTGGGTCATTACTTGGATTTGTGTATATGGAGCTTATTGCACAATGTAGATAGTGACACAGATTGCTAGCACACAACCACACTCACTCGCGCTTCATGGCATGGGCCCACGTCACTTGTCTGGACTCGTATTCCTCGGTTTAGTGGTGTGATTTGGCGTTTGTTAGCTTGGTGTGTGTTTTTGATTTTGCTGGCTCTGACGGGCGATTTAGGATTTTCTGTTTTCTCCTTTCCTCTCTTCCTCTCTATTTTCTCCCTCCGAGCTCCTACTCTCACTCGTCTTCCTCGAGGACGAGGAAGGGTTCAGCTTGAGGATTTTGACGTGCGTTTATATTTCATATATTCACGCACGTTTTCTTTTGTGTTTTTCTGTTGTTTTCCGCCGTCTTGTATTTGTTTTCTCGTGTTTTCTTGTTTTCTTTCACTTTTCCGTGTTTTTTGTATTTTGCAGGAGTTTACCGGCGTAGGGGACATATAACGATGATATCATGAGTCCCCGGAGCAACGGGAGGAGTCACGCGTGGTCCAGGGGGTAAAACGACGAAGATAGCATCTTTCAGCCCCTCACCCGACCGGTTGGTCGCTTCCAACCGATCGGGTGATGCACGCGTGCACCACCCGGACACAAGCTGAAGCGGGCGGAAAGTCAACCGGTCGGTTCAGAGACCGGTTCAAACGCCCCAACTCTCTGGAATTTGATGCTGAATGCCAACCGATCGGGTGACCTTCACCCGATCGGTTCACCTGTAGCCGATTCTCCAAGGCCGAGACACGGAGAGCTCAACCGACCGGTTCACCCGATGGCACGAAGATCCAACCGATCAGCTTCAACCCTCAATCGACCGTGCCATATGACTGGGTGAAGTCCCGTGCTGAACTGCCGAAGAAACGAAGCAGGTCACCCGATCGCTTGACTTTTCAACCGATCGGGTGATATCATATTCTATATATATGACCCCTAGGTTTTCCAGAAACGAGAGTTGTTATTTTTTGTTGTTTTTTCTCTCTCTTGACGGCTGTAATTTTTCAGATATTTGTAAGTTTTTCGATCTTTACCAAACTTTAATATAGTGTTATTAGCATTGCTCTTACTGCGTTTCAATCGCTTGATCATGTTTTTAACAGTCGATTTTGATTTAGATCGCTTTTTAGTAAATATGTGTGAGTAGTTCCCAAATCTGGGATTTTGGTGGAAACCCCTTCGTGGGTTCTCCCCGATGCGTCCATAGGACTAGGAAATCGATAGGGATTAGGAATCTACCGGTTACGCGGGGTGTTTTATTTTCATCGGCAGGAAAAAGACCGCCTTTGACCGTTGGGCCAAGGGGGAATAAACTTGGCGGTCGACTCCCTAGCCATAGCTCACATCCTTAGCGTTGACGTCAAATCCTAGCGCGCGGGAGCGACAGGATGAGACGTTGGGAGTTATCGTTGCGAGCTTAGTGCTCCCGGAGTCGGTCAGTGTTAATGGACATGGGAATGCCCACTGACCGAACCCGGGAAGTCCGACGTATCCTCCAGGGCACCGACCGGAATATCGGGCCCATGGGACGCTGGTACCACTCTTAGAGGCAACGTCTCACCATTAGACCCTAATTCCGATCGTTATCCTACCCGTAGGTCGTAACGGCGAGAATCGCACGATAGGGTGGAAACCGAAGTCCCGGGTTTTCCCTTTATATTGTTTATCCCTCGCATTCTATTTTCTGTGACAACCATCATTCGATTCGGGCTAGCTCGCCCATGGGGTGAATCCTATCCTTCTTGACACAAGCACAACCACGCCCCCTGAGTTCGACCCCCAAGCCACACTACAATACCGTGCGCTTGCGGTTACAAATATTTAAATCTCACGCCCCCAATTATATATTGCGCGCACACATCTGACGCACAAAAGCGAGGGACGTCAATCGAGAAGTGTTGTTCGGTTGCGGAGGACATGGCCACTTCGTCTTACGGCGACGATGGAGTTGGATCGTTCAGTTACAAAGGGGTGACTCCTTTGTCTTACGGCTGACTACCAAGAAGTTTCGTTCATCTTACGACCGACGATGGAGTTGGGTTGTTCAGTTGCAAAGGGGTGGCCCCTTTGTCTTACAGCTGACGACTGAGAAGTGTTGTTCGATTGCGAGGGGCATGGCCCCTTCTTCTTACGGCCGACGACGGAGCTGGGTCGTTTAATTGTGAGGGGGTGACCCCTTCGTCTTACGACAGACGATCGAGAAGTGTCGTTCGGTTGTGAGGGGCATTGCCCCTTAGTCTTACGACTGCCGACTTGGAAGTGTCATTCGGTTGCGAGAGGGCATGACCCCTTCTTCTTACAGTCGACGACTAAGATGGGTCGTTCAGTTGCGAGGGGGTGGCCCTTTAGTCTTACATCTGCCGACCGAGAAGTGTCTTTCTGTTGCGAGGGGCATTTCCCCTTCGTCTTACGCTCAACGACAGAGTTGGGTCATTCAGTTGCGATGGGGTGACCCCTTTGTCTTACTGCTGAGAACCGAGAAGTGTCGTTCAGTTGGAAGGGGCATGTCCCCTTCGTCTTACAACCGACGACAGAGTTAGGTCATTCAGTTGCGAGGTGGTGGCCCCTTCGTTTTACAGCTGACGACCAAGAAGTGTCGTTCGGTTGTGACGAGCATGGCCGCTTCATCTTATGACCGACGATTGAGTTAGGTCATCCAGTTGCAAGGAGGTGGACCCTTCGTCTTACGACTGACGACCGGCAAGTGTCATTCAGTTGTGAGGGACACGGCCCCTTTGTCTTACGGTCGACGAGGAAGTTGGGTCATTCAGTTGCAAGGGGGTGGCCCATTCGTCTTACGGCTGACGACCGAGAAGTGTCATTCCGTCGCGACGGGCATGGCCCCTTCGTCTTACGACCGAAGACGGAGTTGGGTCGTTTAGTTGCAAGGGGGTGGCCCCTTCGTCTTACAGCTGTTGACCGAGAAGTGTCATTCTATCGCGAGGGGCATGTTCCCTTCATCTTATAGCCAACGACGGAGTTGAATCGTTCAGTTGCAGGGGGTGGCCCCTTTGTCTTACGACTGACGACCGAGAAGTGTCGTTCGGTTGCGAGGGACATGGCGCCTTCATCTTACGGCTGACGACCGAGTTAGGTTGTTCATTTGCGAGGGGGTGGCCCCTTCGTCTTACGACTGACGACCAAGGAGTGTTGTTCGGTTGCGAGGAGAATGGCCCCTTCGTCTTATAGCCGACGACTAAGATGTGTCCTACTTCCTCAAGACGTAATGAGAAGAGAGAATTTTCGTCCATCGAAACTTTTTCTAGGGATTGGATCCTCGCAGAAAGTTTCCGAAAATTAATCGGGCATTGGAAGGAATAAACCTCTCGAGAAAAAAAATCTATATTTCATAATTAGATATTGTATTTTGAGCAAAAATAAGCTTTATTCATTTGGAAAGCTTAAACATTTCGAATAACAAAGAAAAAGCATACATGCATTTTTATTTCTTTCGGAGTTGTTTTTGACCAACGCTGTTTAATCCTTATCCGAGAGCTCTAATTGACCACCTTGGTGACTGGAGACCCCATCATCGACCCCTTGCCCATCTGCTTCGAGGCTCCCTCTTTGGTTTGTGGGTCATCACCAGATTTCTTCAGATGACCACGTTTTACCAAGGCGTCAATCTCTTTCTTCAGAGTCCAGCAATCATCGATTTCATGCCCTTGGTCATTATGGCACCTGAAGAATTTGAGGTCATCTTTTTTTCATACCTATTCTTTTTAACCAGTTCGTTGATGAGTTCTTTCCGTTGGGCACAAGCCAGGATTTCCCTTGGGGGTATTTGTCCTGATATGAGCATCCTTAGTTGGCGTTCCTTACTTCTAGGACTCTTGTCCCTTTGCCTTCGATCTCGTGGTTCCTGGCGTGGGGTTCCCTCGGAGATGTGCATCTCGCCTTGTTTTCTCATGACACTTAGAAGGGTCTTTCTTCGTATCAGTGAGTGCCTCCACCGAAGCCATGACTCGATCCGTCACGATGAACTTCTCCTCGAGATTGTTCGGCATGAATTGATGTAGGGATTTCATCAGATCTTATCAACTTGTAGCCTCTCATCATTGACATGTTGGATGAAGTCTCGAATCGATTCCCTTGCGCCTTCCTTTAAAGTGAAGAGGTGAGATGACTATTGCTTCGGGCACATTCTTGCAATGAATTGCCTGTAAAAGATTTGAGATAAATCATCAAATGACCCGATGCTATCATCGGGTAACCTGTTGTACTATCATCTGTCGCCTTTGTCAGTGTGGCGTGGAAAGCTCGACAGAGGTACGGCTTGTCGGCTCCATGTAAATCCATCACGCTTTGATATTTGCGGATGTGCTCAAAAGGATCACACGTCCCATCATAGGTGGGCAAGGTTGGAATTTTAAACTTGGAGAGCCGATGGGCGGAAGTGATGTTCTCCTTCAGAGGAGTATTTCGATTAGCAGGAAGGGCGGTCACACCTTGTTCCTCCCTGCGCTACTGATGGGTGGCACTGGAAGATTGGATAGGGCTCTCTTCACTCTCCTTCCTCTTCGCGCCCGTTGTAAGCTTGGGGGGAGTGCGGCCTTGGGTGAGATGATCTATCACTTGCTCCAAGACACTGCGAATGGTTCGTCCGTTGTTGGTGGGCCCTTGACATTCGAGACGCCCCGAAGATCGGTTGTTGTTCGCCACCTCCCCTCTACGTTAAGCTGTAGGAGTGGTATTGAGCGGCATGTTGACCCGTCACTCAGGTCCTTGCTCGTCGGTCCTTTTGTTTCTGGGAGTAGCGTGCTCCCCACCTGGTGTTTGCATCTAATTGGATGGCTGCTCCTCAGCAACATGCTCTGAACATTCAATGTTTTGTTGCACAGCTGCAGCCATTATGTCGATGCTTTTCTCGATCTGCTTGGCAAATTTGTCGAATTGGTCCTGAGTCACCATTCGAACGTTTGGTTCTTTTGACGATGACCCAAAATCCTCAGCGTCTTCAATTTGAACATTTTCGTTCAGAGTATTGTCGATCAATTCGAGAAGTGGTCAGATGTTGTTGTTTTGACCAAGGGTCGGTTCAGTATTGCTGGGTCTAGTAGACATTATGGCTTTGATTGCCTTGGGATGTAGGCTGATGGTTTCCCACAGATGGCGCCAACTGTTAAATTCAAATCTGGATCAACAGTGAGTTGGGCTGATGTGGGCTCCTTTTGTCAATAGGGAACATCGTCAGCTGTTGAAGTGTGACCCTCGGTTGGAAGAACAAGAGTCGATGAAGGCTGTGCTGAGAGCGTGTGAGAAAGCTCGATCGATCTTAGGGTTTAGTATGACGACCGTTCAACCCTTCACTCGAGTCGAGCTGCGAACAACGATCGATTGGAACGATCGTTCGAGCGATTAACTGGGTCGAGCCTCGATCTCCCTGCACCACAAACGAATGTCATGTGGTCGGATCTGGGTTCCGACTCAAATCCCCTCCGATACTTAAGTTAGAACGGACTTAAGATGAAGGCTTGGGGCTGTCGAGATTGATCCAAGTGGATGCGTCTCGAGGCAGTCACCTCAAGCGTTTGGAGGAAGAATTATGTAAGTGGAAGAGAGATAAGTTTGCCAGAATACCTGGAGTTTTGTACATCTGGAATCCCCCCTCATCTGATTGTCTTCTCTGTATTTATAGACTCAAGTGTCTCTGCGGTGACGTTGAGGGAATAACGGTCACCAATTATGGTGGCACGATCTTCCCTCATCAATGGGAGTAACTGCCGTCCATGCATCCCGCCATTTATGAGCACATTATCAACCGTCTCCTTAGCAACGGAAGTTCAACAGACAAATATCACGTGGGCTTTGACTGGATAAACATTCATCATCCCTCGTGGGCCTCTGGGCCTAGTGGACTTTTCGGCGATAATATTTCACTCTCCTCGAGTGCCGGCCCAATGCTTTGATATTACTAATTGACTTAAGTTTTTTTTAAAGATGTAACTAATTGACTTAAGTTCGCTAACGCAAAAACAACCGCAATTTTCAGCTATGCAAATATATCATTTGTAATATTGTTTTTGCAATAGACTTGTTTGTTTGTCTTTTTTGGTGGGGGTTTTGTGTGGGTGGGTATAGAAAACTATTATTACAAGGTGATTAGTTAACAGTTGTTATTAATCATTATCAATCTTTTTAAATAGAGAACGACTCCCTACACCGAAGTATCGGTGTAGGGGGGTGACTTTTTGCCTAAAAAAGAAAACAAATGTAAGAGAGAGGGTGTGACTTGATTTTTTATTTGATTGTTTTTGGTTGAATTTGGAAACTTGTCCCTTCACTGCACCGGGTTCCCGGTGTTAATAGCAACTCTCTTTAAATATGGGTCACCGGTCAATCACGCCTTGGCCTTCCCTAATTTCATTAGAGTAGAGTAGAGCCGCAGACACATCATTCCCCAGAAATATCAGCCGTCCATCTCCATATTCTCACCATCTCAAAGCTAAATTTCCAGATCCCCCACAACCGTCCATTGTCCTTATCCTACTCCGCGAGTCAATACACACCATCGCGACTTTGAACTATGACTACTTACCGAAGAATTCTTAGTCCACTATCCAAGTCTCCTCCAATCTCCATTTTTAAAGAACATAGATCGAACTGTCCAACAAAAAATCATCAAAAATAGAGGGAAAAAAACATCCAAGATCATGATGAAGAGATCTGACCACTTCTTCTTCTTCGTTTTCTCTCTTATCGGCGTCGCCGCCGGTGAGATCAAGGACCTGAAGATCTCCGGCGACTACCGCCCCCTGATCCTCTTCGAGAAGTTCGGATTCACCTCCGCCGGCGTCGCCAACGTCGCCGTCAGCGAGGCCACCTTCTCCTCTTCCGTCTCCTCCACCGATCCCTCCCGCTTCGGCTTCTTCCTCCTCTCCTCCTCCAACCTCCTTCAAACCCTCGCCTTCGACTTCCAACAAAACCCTTACTCTAACCCCAACCCTCAAAATCCTTTTAACGATAGTTGCATCCTCTACAGCCCCTACATCCGCCTCCTCTTCACCTTCCGCGATCTCTCCCCTCCCCCATTCAACTCCTACAACCGCTCGTTCTCCGTCGCTCTCCCCGACGACTACAATCTCTTCTTCGCGAATTGCGAGCTGGAGGCAGAGGTATCGATGAATGTCCGCACCGTGCTGTACAATTCTCTGCCCGATGGATCGAGGGACTACTTGTCGGTAGGAGAGTCTCCGATCCCTTCCGTTTGCTTCGTTTTTGGATTGGTGTACTTGGTTTTCATTGCGATTTGGATTCATTCACTTAATAATAATCACAATTCGGCTTACCGGATCCATTACTTGATGGCTGGGTTGCTGCTAGCAAAAGCTCTGAACTTGCTTTTCCGAGCTGAGGACCAACATTATGTTAGGATCACCGGAACTCCCCACGGATGGGATGTGCTGTTCTATTTGTTTCAGTTCATCAAAGGGGTTTTGCTATTTACTGTTATTGTGCTGATTGGGACCGGGTGGTCGTTCTTGAGACCGTTCCTGCAAGATAGGGAGATGAAGCTGTTGATGCTGGTGATACCGCTGCAGGTCGTGACGAATGTGGCCTCGATTGTGATTGGGGAGACGGGGCCATTCATTCAGGATTGGGCGTTTTGGGTCCAGGTGTTCCTTTTGGTTGATTTGCTGTGTTGCTGTGCGATTTTGTTTCCCATTGTGTGGTCGATTCGGTCGTTGAGGGAGACATCGAAGTGCGATGGGAAGGCAGCTAAAAACCTTGCAAAGCTTGTCCTTTTCAGGAGGTTTTACCTTGTGCTGATTGGATACTTGTACTTCACAAGAGTTGTGGTGTTTGCATTGAGGGCAATTTTGTCGTACAAGTATAGGTGGGTGAGCGTGGCGACGGAGGAGGGGGTGAGTCTTGCCTTCTACGTGTTGATGTTTTATATGTTTAGGCCGAAGGCGAGGAACGCATACTTTACTTTGGACGATGACGAGGAGGCGGCGGCTATGGTGGCTTTGAAAGAAGGAGACTTCGACATATGAACACATGTACAAGGATAAGGCTGTATCATGCTGCTGGGAGACTTGCTGGTTTGGTTCTTTGCTCCCATTTACTTGTTTTACCCTTTGCGATAGGAAAGTGTACTCCTTTATGATTTATTTTGTATCACAAGTTAAGCTGTGGTTTTCGATAGTGATATTCACTTATAATTATTATTTCTTCACCTTATGGTCTTATTAGTCTCACATTTGATTGTTGTAAGGTTTTAATATTATGCTTCCTAGCCTGTTACTCTAGACTTGACAATAATATGATTGTGCACGTTCTGTATTCTCTTGTGACTTAGATGGTTGTTTTGGTAGTGAACTAACTCCATCCATATTTTAGTTCATACTTCAGATAAAAAGTAATTTAACTATCTATATGCTAGACACAAATCCGATTATATTTCCGTTCTTTGTATGTGGATTGCGAATAACGCAGTTTCTTCCAATGTCAATGTCAATGCTTATGTAATTAACTTATTGATTAGGTTTGGCTCATAAGTAATGGTTTGGTTTGGGAAACAGAAGGTCCTAGGTTCAAGATTTGGATACAGCCTATGTTAAATACATTTAAAAATAGCAATTAACATGTCAACGTCCATTTATAAATTTTGTAAGAGTAAAGTTTGTAGTCCATGAATGCATAAAAAGGAGCACTAATAGGATATATGTGATTTTTTTATTTAATATGTTAGTTTAGAGCAAGGTATGAGGTTTTGGGTGAAACCATTTTTTCAATCATTTAGTATCGGTTTCGTCAAAGATCAGTACACAACTAACTGGTGAACTCAGTTCCACCTAATAGCCCCATAAAAGTAGTAAAAATTCAAAATTAGCTCTAAAACATCAAATTGACGATGATCCAAATAATGTTCCTCAATTTTTTTCCCCAAAAAGCTCTTCTGATTTTTTAAAAGAAATTATAAAAAGCAAGATATAGAGAGGTTACATGTTGATGTAGCCGTCGTTGCCTGCCGTTGTCTTCATTGTCGCCTTCAAAAACAACCAAGATTTTTTCGATGGAGCAGGAGCCATAGTTGTGGATCGGGAGAGAGAGAATTGTGAATCGAATAAGGATTTGGGTTTGTTTTATAGTATTTAGGTGTGGGTTTGGGTTTAAATATAATGTGTTAAGGTTTAAATAACAGTACATATTTGAAGCCAAAACTTAACAAAAGGATTTCGGTTTGGGTTTAAATAATCGAAATTTTAAATAAAATATGAGTTTGGGTTTAAATAACCGAAACTTAAACTCAATTGTTATATATATATATATATATATATATATATATATATATATATATATATATACCCTAAAAAATTAGAGATTATAAACCCCAAAATCCTATGGATCAACCCGTTCCAATTTTGTTACATTTACAGGCAGCTTGTAAACCGTTCATCTTACAAACACTTGATGGATCTGATAGAAATGTCCAAATGACAAAAAATTATACATAAAGATCACTTGATAGATAGAAGATGGACGGTTCCGATGGATGATTTGGCAAATAGTTTTGGCTAGTTCGAGATATGAATATCTCATCTCACCATCTCACCATCTCATATTAGCATCTTTCTATATATATATGAAAATTTTCAGATGAGAACATTTCGCACCGTGCGAAAATGTTTTTATCTTTTTTTTTGAAATTTTTTTTTTCAAAAATTCTTTTTTCCACCCTCATTATATGTTATTATACCCCCCTCAAAAAATAATGGTTGAGAAATAATGCCATTTGGCCTTCGATCAAGCCATTTCATCAAATTCGCACGTTTTGAGACCGTTAAATTTGTAACGGGTGGATGTGTGCTCTAATGCCCAACGGGTTCACCTATTATTTTCCCTGGGGTATATAATTGTATGGATTAAACATCAAAAAAAGAATTTTTGAAAAAAAAATTTCAAAAAAATAAAAAAAAGTTTTCGCACGGGCTTTCGCACGGGATTTTTCGCAACCGAAGAGAGAGAGAGAGAGAGAGAGAGAGAGAGAGAGAGATATATATATATATACTAGACATTACCCGTGCACTTGGTGCACGGAGCAAAAATAATCCCCCACGAACACGGAAGCGGTGTACCCGAAACGGGGAAGGAGCGGGAAGTGTGGCTGTGCATGTCGGCAGCGTCGGGGTTAAAAGGGACCAAACACGCAAACACGGATGCGAAAAGGACTTAAATACAAAAGGGGAAGGAGTGGCCTTTTTGTGCAATTTAAGGGAAAGGTGGGGGTTGTGGGGGGTTAAAAGTGCAAAACTGCAAAAGTGGGGGTTAATTTGAAGAGAAGTGTTAAGAGGCGGTATTCTGTGGAATTAGGGATGTAAAGGAGGGGGTCTTTGCAACAAAACAAAAAAAACAAAAAAACTAGCACGTGGGATTTCCCCACGGGTGACATGACGAAAGAAAAAAACAAAAAAACTAACTCGTGGGATTTCCCCACGGGTGACATGACGTTGCCATATGGGACAAACCCGTGGGCAACGTCATGTTTTATAGAATAGATATATAATGAATAGGATCCATTTGGAGGGATCAAATATGCAGATATATCCAAGGCAAATTTAAAATTGGACAATCTAAATGGAAAATTCGTTCCGTTGGATGAGATCTAACATGTCTAAACTACATATAAACAAAATTTTAGCTAATTTGGACATGTTTTGCACATTCGTCAAGTGGTTGCAAAATTAGTCGATTTTATGATTATTGTAAAATATTGATTTTGTACCCACTTGATGCATGGACAAAACATGTCAAAATTAGCTGAAATTTTGTTTGTAAGTAGTTTAGACATGCTAGATCACATTCAACGGAATGGATTTTTCATTTAGGTTGTCCAATTTTAATTTTAACTTGGATCCGCATGTTTGATCCATCTAAAATGGATCTTAGTCAACCTTTATGTGTGTAGAGGAATATGTATGTGTGCTGACAGCACATGAAATTTTCCTGTGCTGTCAGCATTTTGGGGCCTCAAAAACAATTTTTAAAATATTTTTTTGCAGTATGTTCGTCATCTTGTTAGCTACATCCACACCTATCTTCAAGTCAATCCAATACTTTTTGAGCCTCCATTCATGCATTTCAAAAAGATAGGTCAAGTTCTAAAACTGCCGGTGCAATCTTTTTGTGATGCATGGATGGAGGCTTAAAAAGTGTTGGATTGGCTTGAAAATTGGTGTGGATGTAGCTAACAAGTTGAATAACATACTGCAAAAAAAATTTAAAAAAATTGTTTTTGGACACTCAAATTGCTGACAACATAGGTAGGTCAAGCATGTGCTGTCTGCACACCTCTATATTTCACACACACACACACATTTATGATTTAATGTAGAAAAGATGGCACGTGATCTAATAGAACAGGTGCCAAGACATAAAAAGGTGGAAAGTATAAGTTACACATGAGCTTGTACTCATTGGGGCCCACCTTTTTGTGTCTTGTCCCTGATCTATTAAATCAGGTGCCATCTGTTTTACATGAATCCCATATATATATTGGCATGTGGACGTGCCCAACTAAGTTAGCTGTTGTGCACGCCCATAAAAAAACTCATCTTCCTATTTTAAAAATTTTAAAGGATTATTGTAAACATTCTAAAATCCTAAAACCTCAAATATGGATGAACCCTAGGGATATTTGACACTCAGTCCACTCGTAAAAAGCAAGGTTTGAGGTCTTGGTTTCGGTCTCGGTATCGCTCTCTCGAAAATTTAAGTTTTGGTATCTGTATCGTCCGTTTCGGCGGTATCGGACGTGGGTTTCGGTTGGTCTGTATCGGTAGTTTTAAATACATAAAATCTATTAGATACGTAAAAACCTAAAATAGCTAGAAGTTTGCCTTGCACACGCACCGTTTTACTCTGCGCACGTACCACTTATTTGCAAGTTTGCCAAAAAGAGCTTGGAGTTGCTTTGCGCACCCACCATTTTACTTTGCGCACATACCACTTATTTACAAGTTTGCCATAAAATATCTTACTTACTCTACACAGTACACATATCACTTATTTACTAAGTTTACCATTGAAAAGTTTGAAACCTGTCATTCTCTCTCTCACGTCATTCTCTCTCTCTCACTCACGGTCTTCTCTCTCTCTCTCACGGGAGCGGCGAGGCAGCGGCGAGGCGAGGCGAGGTAAGTTTCTCTTCCTTTTTTTCTTTTTTCTTTTTTTTTCGCAGTTTTTTCTTGCTTCTTCTTCTTCTTCTTCAATTTTGGACAATTTCTTTCACATTTGCTGACTGAAACGCTAGGGTTTCGGCCAGTTTCGCACGATACTTGGCGAAACCGGTCGAAACTCTAGGGTTTCGGCCGATACTGATTTTATGCAGCAGTATCGGACCAGTACTGCGCGGTACCGGGCCGATACGCACGATACCAAGAGGTATCGGGCGATACATCAAACCGTGGTAAAAAGTTTTATTGTTTTGAAACAGTTGAATTTGCAACGAATAGATTAACGGTCAAATAGAATTAGATTCACTTGATTTTTGGTGTGGTGATTATCCATGAGGTGTATGATACGGACGCACCCTCAGAGGCGGGCACGGGTCCAAGCGGGTCCCAAGGCGGATGGGTCACTTACTATCGGAGGCGTCGAAGGGCAGATTAGTCTTTTGTTATGATATTTTAATCCTAGGTTTTCTCTATTTATATCTAGGGTTAGCCGCCATGAGAGATATGCTTATTGTGTGAGAAACATTCTAAGTGTCTTTTGTGAGGGTTTTAGACTTTGATCCGTTCATCAAAGTTAGGAGAGCGAGTTCCTCTCGAAAGGGCTCAAGTTATCTTGCTATTAGTAGTTGTTTCTTCTCAAAAATCCAATAAAAATCCCATCTTTTCCAATTTTTATTCCTTTTCTTCGCTGATTTTCCGTTGATACGATTCAAATCGTATCAAATTGATATCAGAGCAATAGATCCAATGGCGGAAGGCACTAGATTCAAGACGGAGATGGAGGCGCTGCGAAAGGAGATCCGGGAAGAGGTCAGCAAAAAGGTGGGGGCTTTGGAGGTCACGGTCGAGATGCTTTCCAATTCCCAAAAGGAGATGGAGGCCCGTTTGATGAAGAAGCACGAGGAGTCAGACGCTACTCAAGTTCAGATCTTGAAAATTCTTCAAAAACTTGAGGGGAAAGGGAAGCTTGTGGAGATCGGAGGGGAAGAATCCGCAGCGGAGAATCATCATACTAAGGCGGACGATCCAAAGTCGATGGCGAATACCTCCGGGAACCAAAACCACGAGGGAGAAGGAAGATCTAGGGTTCCGGGAGGAGTCGTGGGTGGAGGAAGTGCAACGGGAGCGGCGGCGGCGCGAAGGAGATCCCCTAGGGTTTCTTGCGGAGACGAGGGGACGCGGCGGACAAGATGGAGGCTTCCCGGAGGATAGGGGAGGTGGCGGCTGGGGGGAACCCTAACCCCCCCCGCGCGGGCCGCCAGGACCCCGCGCGGGCTCGGGGGGCCTCACGGCCCACACCCGAGCCCGCGCGGGTGCCCAGGAAGGCTGGGCGGGCTCGCGCGAGGCCCTGGAGGGGTCGCGAGGCCCTGGAGGGGTCGCGCGGCCCGCCAGGGCCAAACCTGGGCCCCGCCGAACCCCAGGGAGGCTTCACAGCTTTCCATGGGGCCGGCTGGGCCCCGGCGAGTGATGGTGGGGCCCGGGGGGGCCCAGTAAACCCCCCGGGTCAGATTTTCGGCCCCCCGAGCACCGAACAGGGCCCCGCAGGAGGCTACCGCGGGATTTTTGGGGCTGCAGAGGAGGAGCGCCAGAGGTGGCCTATGGAGGAGTACGCGGAAAATTTTGGGGGCCCACGAGGGTTTCCCGAAGAGGCCTACGGCAGAGGCAGGACAGAGTACGGAGGCCATGGAGCTCAGGGAGGAGGACACCCGACCATGTACCCCGACAGGAGGATGGAGAAGTTGAAGATGCCCATTTTTGAGGGGACAGACCCCGACGGGTGGATAGTGCGAGCGGAGCGGTATTTCCAGGTGATGCGGATCTCAGAGCGGGAGGTATTGGAGAACATCATCTGCTATCTGGAGGGACATGCGCTGAGTTGGTACCGCTGGAGGATGTCCCGAGCCCCTTTTCGGACTTGGGAGGAGTTGTCCGCTTTCCTACTTGACCGTTTCCAGGCCAAACCGGGGGCGAATTTCTACGAGCAGTTGCTTGGACTCCGGCAGGAGGGAACGGTGTTGGACTTCCTGGGGAAGTTCGAAGTGTTGGCAGGCAGGGTGAAGGGGGTGTCGGAAGACGTATTCTTGGGGGCATTTATGCGAGGGCTGAAGCCCTCGATACGAGCCGAGCTATGGATGCAGAGTCCCAGGGACCTGGAGCATGTGATTCGTCTGGCATTGCGGGCGGAGAAGCAGGCGGAGGAGCGGAGGATCAGAGGGACTTGGGGGGCACCACAGCAGAGGGTCCCATCTACAGCCGCCGCCGCCCCGAGACTACCGCCGGCCGCCTCATCCGGAGCGGGGGAGAAGACAGGAGCATCACGTCCTGCGGGACAAGGGCTGAGGATGACCGAGGCTGAGATGCGGGACAGGAGGGCTAGGGGGTTGTGCTTCCGTTGCGACGAGAAGTTCACCGCGGGCCATCGGTATGCGAGCCGGTTGCTGCAGATCACTATCGAGCCGGACGAGGAGGAGTACATCGACCCAGAGGAGGCCGAGGAGGAGGTCGTCTCAGTAGAGCAGCCGGTGGAGCTGGAGCAAGCGCAGGTGTCCCTCAACTCCGTGATGGGTTCACACAGAACTCCACCATGAAGTTGGTGGGACAGGTCGGGGAGACAGCAGTTACGGTTTTGATTGATAGTGGGGCCACCCACAATTTTGTGTCCCTGCGAGTGGTGGAGCTGCTGGGGTTGCAGATGTCCGGTGGGAGGTTCACCGTACAGTTGGGGGGGATGGACGGTGCAAGGAGAGTACGGGGCTATGTCGAGGACTTTGCCTAGTCATTCAGGGGGTACAGATCATGCAGGATTTTTTACCGTTCGAGTTGGGGAAGGTCGACTTCATCTTGGGAGTCCAGTGGTTGAAGACATTGGGGACCACGATGACCAACTGGAAACGGTTGAGGATGGAGTTCAAGGATGGCGAGCGGACGGTGGTGCTTCAGGGAGACCCGAGCTTGTGCTATGCCATGGTAGCATTCAGTGCCATGACTCGGGCTATTCGACGGGCAGGGCAGGGGTACTTGGTGGAGTTTCGGGGGATGACCATAGAGGCGGAGCCCGAGCCCGAGGAGGGGCCACCAGAGGTGCAGTCGGTGTTGGAGCAGTTCGCAGAGGTGTTCGAGATGCCACAGGGGTTACCTCCACCCCGGGACCACGAGCATGCGATCGTACTGAGGGATGGCGCACCCCCCGTTAGTGTTCGGCCTTACCGGTATCCCCACGTGCAGAAGGATGAGATCGAGCGGCAGGTCAGAGAGATGCTGCTAGCAGGAGTGATCCAGCCCAGCGTCAGCCCCTTCTCGAGCCCAGTTTTGTTAGTGAAGAAGAAGGACGGGAGCTGGCGTTTTTGTGTGGATTACCGAGCCCTGAATAAGGAAACTGTGCCCGACAAGTTTCCTATTCCGGTGATAGATGAGTTGCTCGACGAACTGCATGGGGCGAGGGTGTTCTCGAAGGTGGATCTAAAGTCCGGGTATCATCAGATCCGGATGCGAGCAGAGGACATCCCGAAGACGGCGTTCCGTACACACGAGGGCCACTACGAGTTCTTGGTGATGCCGTTTGGATTGACAAACGCCCCGTCCACTTTTCAGGCCTTGATGAACAAGGTGTTCCGCCCTTACCTACGACGGTTCATCCTTGTGTTCTTTGACGACATCTTGGTCTATAGCCGCACACTGGAGGAGCACACGGGGCATCTGGAGGTGGTTTTCAGGGAGTTGCAGGGGCACCAGTTATTCGCCAATCGGAAGAAGTGCTCGTTCGGGAGGAGTCAGATCGAGTACTTGGGGCACATTGTCTCAGGCGCCGGGGGTAGCGGCAGACCGGGCAAAGATTGTGGCGATGTTAGAGTGGCCTCTACCACAGACACTGCGGGCATTGCGGGGTTTCTTGGGATTGACAGGGTATTACCGCAAGTTTGTGAAGGGATACATCACCATTGCCTGGCCACTAACGGAGCAGCTGAAGAAGGACAGTTTTCGGTGGGGGGAAGAGGCGACTAAGGCTTTCGAAGCCTTGAAGACGGCGATGTCGACGGCACCGGTCCTTGCTCTGCCAGACTTCAGCCAGCCATTTGTAGTAGAGACGGATGCTTCAGGATATGGTCTTGGGGCGGTGCTGATGCAGGAGGGGCGGCCGATTGCATACTTCAGCCAGGTGTTGACCACGAGGGAGAGGCTGAAGTCAGTGTACGGGAGGGAGTTAATGGCTATAGTCTTCTCCATTCAGAAATGGCGACCATATCTGCTGGGACGAACTTTTGTGGTGAGGACAGATCAGCGGGCATTGAAGTATCTGCTAGAGCAGAGGTTGGTGGCAGAGGAGCACCAGAAGTTACTGTCGAAGCTGGTGGGATTTCGGTTCGATATTGAGTACAGCCCGGGGCTGGAAAATAAGGCGGCGGATGCATTATCTCGGCGGGATGAGGGGAGCCAGCTGCAGGCGATGTCGATACCCGAGTGGAGAGGTTTGGACCAACTGTCACAGGAGGCGGAGGCAGATCCGGCGCTGCAACAGATCAGGGAGAGCTTACAGGGGGGAGGTGACGGGATGCCAGGTTACACGGTAGAAGGGGGAATGTTACTCTACCAGGGGAGGTTGGTGATTCCGCGGGGGTCTGCATCGATTCCGACTCTTTTCCAGGAGTTCCATGGGTCGGCGATCGGAGGGCATTCGGGCGTGCAGCAGACGTATATGCGGATGGCTCGGGAGGTATACTGGACGGGCATGCGGAAGGACATCGCGCGTTTGGTGGCGGCTTGTGACGTCTGCCAACGTCACAAGTACATGGCGATGGCCCCGGCAGGACTGCTACAGCCTTTGGCATTGCCCGAGCAGGTGTGGGAGGAGGTGTCCATGGACTTCATAGACGGCTTGCCGCGTTCGGAGGGGTTCACCGTGATCCTGGTTGTGGTTGACCGGCTGAGTAAGTATGCTCACTTCATTCCCTTGAAGCATCCTTACACAGCGGTTTCGGTGGCGGGGGTTTTCGTGCGAGAGGTGGTACGGCTGCACGGGTTTCCGAAGTCTATAGTGTCCGACCGGGACAAGGTTTTCACTAGCCACTTCTGGGAGGAGTTGTTTCGAGTCCAGGGGACAGTGCTGAAGCGGAGCACCGCCTACCATCCGCAGACGGACGGTCAGACCGAGGTGGTCAATAGGAGTGTCGAGACCTACCTCAGATGTTTTGTTTCGGAGACACCCCGACAGTGGACCAGATGGTTGGCGTGGGCGGAGTATTGGTACAATACATCCTTCCACTCGGCGGCAGGGACGACACCTTTCCGGATATTGTACGGACGAGACCATCCTTTGGTTTACTATGGGCACCGGGCGACACCGGTGTCACAGGTGGAGGAGCAGATGGAGGAGAGGGATAGGATGTTGGAGGAGCTGCGGAGGCACCTGACACGAGCACAGCAGGTGATGAAGGCCAAGGCGGACAGACATCGGCGAGATGTGACTTTTCAGGTGGGGGACAGGGTCTACCTGAAGCTTCGACCTTACAGGCAGAGGTCTTTGGCCCACAGGAGGAACGAGAAGCTTGCGGCCCGTTACTATGGGCCTTTTGAGGTGGAGACTCGGATTGGAGAGGTGGCTTACAGGTTGAAGCTGCCGCCAGGGACAGCGATACATCCGGTGTTTCATGTTTCCCAGTTGCGTCGGGCGATTGGCGAGCATGCTACATCCTCCACACTTCCTCCTACGCTCACAGATGATATGGAAGTGATGCTCGAGCCAGTTGATGTCCGGGCGGTACGGAGAGGTCCGGGGCGGCGTCGGGAGGTCCTCATTTACTGGCAGGGGTTACCAGAGTGCGATGCGACATGGGAGCAGTATGAGGCGATACAGGAGCAGTACCCTGATTTCCACCTTGAGGACAAGGTGGCTCTTTTAGGGGCGGGTATTGATACGGACGCACCCTCAGAGGCGGGCACGGGTCCAAGCGGGTCCCAAGGCGGATGGGTCACTTACTATCGGAGGCGTCGAAGGGCAGATTAGTCTTTTGTTATGATATTTTATTCCTAGGTTTTCTCTATTTATATCTAGGGTTAGCCGTCATGAGAGATATGCTTATTGTGTGAGAAACATTCTAAGTGTCTTTTGTGAGGGTTTTAGACTTTGATCCGTTCATCAAAGTTAGGAGAGCGAGTTCCTCTCGAAAGGGCTCAAGTTATCTTGCTATTAGTAGTTGTTTCTTCTCAAAAATCCAATAAAAATCCCATCTTTTCCAATTTTTATTCCTTTTCTTCGCTGATTTTCCATTGATACGATCCAAATCGTATCAGTGTATGACAATCATATATAAAAAATTTCAAAAAAAGCGAATGGGTTAATGAGTTTGTGGAACAGCCAATTTCCCCCACATATATAAATCCAATATAAATTCATATAAATTCAGATAAATCTGAAATAATTTTAAATAAATTCATGTAATTTGAAATATATATATACACACATAAAAAATATAAATAAATCTGACTTTGAAACGTAAACCGAGACCAACAAAACTATCAGAAATATAAATTAATCCAGATTTGAAACTTAAACCGAAACCAACGAACCTATTGGAACTTACCGAAACCAAGATTCTTTGAAGGGACCAAAACCAAACCAAAACGGAGTTCTCTAACCTCGGTTTAGTTTATAGTATCTGGAAAGATTGCATTCTTGCATACACCTTATAGCAAAATTTATGTTAAATTTATATATGAATATACATTTATATACATTTTTATCAAACTTAAAACTTATTGCATGTACAAAAATGTTTAATGGAGATTCATGTTTACTTGCATCTAGTTTGATAGAGTGATGGACCTCTTTATGCATGTGGTGATTATCATGGACTAATTGAGAATCAGAATCATCTGGTAACACATGCTAATTACCCAAAATGCAGTTTGGCAACATATTCCGGTGACTGTCAATAGATATCATGCTCTTTTGGGTCTATACACCACGACCATTGGACCCATCATTTACAGTATTATATGAGTGCACAGTTGCAAGTGCAATGAGTTATTCAGTAATGTGAGATCTAACCTTCTGAAGGGCTGAAATCTTCATGATTGTTACTGTAACTATCCTACCATTTGGGGCTTCTGTGCTGCTACTAGAGGTTACTTTAGGATCTGTGTTGGTAACTTGTTTTTTTAATTCTGGGGGTTTTGTTTTTGCCGCCGCGCCGGGGGGGGGGGGGGGGGGGGGGGGGGGGGGGGATATATATATATGAAATAATGGGAAACATACGAGATATGTGGTTAAGCAAACATACGAGACATGTGGTTAAGCTACATATGCGTCCTTGAAAAGTTCACCCTTCATTATCATTTTTTAACGGCATGATTGATTTTGATCTTTATATTCTAAAATTCTAAATTATCAAATATCTAGTGAAGCTATAGTGTTTTGCTTGTTAATTTGTTTATTCCAAATTTAACGGTTTCACAATAATAAACCTTTTTGCAACGCCTAGATGAACTGGTAAAATATCTTAGGTTCACTAGATAATTGATATTTTGGAGTTTTAAATTTGAAGATCAAAATCAATGGTGCCTTTCATTTAAAAAAGCGGGAGTTGATTTTTCGAGCACATGTGGTTTAGTTGCATATGTCAAATGTTTCCCATTACACACACATCACACACACACATCGTTCTTCGGCTTGCAAAGTGTATATTACTTGGGTTGTCGCTCATTAACAGGAGAAAGTGGGTTCTCCCACATTGTTTAGAGAATTTAATAAGAATAAGTTATCATCATGGTTAACAGAAATTGGCTAGAGATTATTATCAAGTTATTGAAATTTAGAAAAACGAGGCACTAATTTAGGGCCATTGGGTCAACACTGCACACATTCATAAATTGATTTCATATATATATATTTTCATGCCTACTATTTGCCTTCACTTATGATTTGAAGCATCCTTGCTGAATGTATATAAGAAATGCTATATTATTTCATTATTTTGCATTATTTTTTCAACCATGCAACATTAGTTACCCACAATAATGTTGTAAAATCTGATTCAATGATACATACATTTGGTTGACTACTTGGACTGTTGCATTC